>CM036260.1:24376570-24784070 GCA_020698575.1 Bostrychus sinensis | reverse complement strand
AAGAGCAGTGGTAGTAACAATAGCAGTAGTACTAACAGTGGTAATATTAGAAGTGGCACTGGTAGTAGTAGATTTTGCTGTCCAATCCTAAAATCACCACTCATTACCAGAAAGTTGTATTTGTAGTAGTTGCAGGAGCAGCAGTTAGAGTAGTAGTGGTAGTAGTATCAGCAGAAGTAGTATTAACAGATTTTGCTGTACTTTTTCCCTTTTATTTAACTGGTTTTATTGTGTAGTTTTATTCCTCCTTGAGTATTCTTCTGAAGTACCAGCAGTTTTCCTGTGGATGCAGCTCCTGGTTCAGTCTGGTGTGTTTCTGGCTCGTCGTGTGTTTGTTGTCGGGCTTAGCTCTGTTGTGATGATGATGAAATGGTGCGGTGCCAGAGCAGTGAGCGCTCTCACACGCAGACGGTAACCGGAGATCACCACAAAAGAAACTCTTGCACGATACACTTTCACTCCCCTCTGCAAAGACAGACCGCACAGTGAGTTCACGTCTGCTCAGCTGTTAACAAAACGCTGTCCGGAGTGGGGAATGTGGAACGGGACTGAGCTCAGGCAGAGGCAGGTGAAAGTACAGGAGCTTTTGGATTTGGCTTAATTAATAAACGTTAGTATATTTTTTGTACTTTTTACAACTCAGCCCTAGAGGTTGAGTTTAGCATTAGTAAATTTCAGTTTGATGTTAGTATGTTGAGGCGGCAAATTGCTCAAGTTTTATTTTTTAACATAAAATAAAAGCAGAAACTGTTGTTGGTGAGTGGAGGGGTTGGACACACGCTATCGAATTGACACCAAAAGTATCGATACCTTCAGTTTCTGTGATTTAATTGTGGTATCGATACCAATCTGAAAGTATCGATACTTTAGTAGTAATGAGAAACGATGTTATCAGTATAATACAAATTCCACTGGATACCTTCCTGTGTGCTCTACAATGACAGGTTCAAGCCAATTGTTATTTTTTTTTTTTTTTATTTAACCATTCTTTAACCAGGAAAGTCCCATTGAGATTCAAAGATCTCTTTTTCAAGGGAATCCTGGCCAAAAGGCATCAAAAACACAACTCACATTGCATACAAAATACAATAAAAAGAGAAAGAGTTAAAAACAATGAGATAAAAAAGACACTCCATTGTGTTCTTTAAAATGTAAAAATTAAATTACTATAGAAGAAAAAAAAAGATAAAAAATTATGGTTGAGATTGTAAGGGGTGGTATCGGAATTGGTATTGGTATTGTCGATACCAGGCTGGGTATGGAGGTGAGAAAACTGCTATCGCACATCGCTAGCTATAGGTAACAAAGTAAAATCAAGTAATGCTGCTTTAAAAACTGTTTTATTACTTTATAGTGGCTATATTCTGCAAAATTGACTTTTTTGACTTTTCTACTGTGTTATAATATTCCATTTTCAAAAACGTACCTGGAGTTGTGTTTTTTTTTTCAGTCATGCCTGTTTGAGTAATCCTGTATTCTCTGGTGTGGAGTTTCTGTGGCCTCAAAGCGCCCAGTTCCACGAACCCCCGCCCACTCCAGGAAGCACTGACCAATCAACAAACCCTCTACATTCAGTCTGTGCTCATTCATTTATCTAAAAAATTGCTGCTTCCACTGATTCCTCACAGATATTTTTCATTATGCATCTAGTAAAGTGTTTATAGGAAATGTTTCTTTTAGTAAGATAATATTTGTAAAGGTTTTAAAGTGTGCATTGCTGTTTCAGAGGCGACCAAGATTTATTAAAAATATAAATAAAAGCATTCTATAGCCGCTTTTAAGAGTTTACAGCTTGCTCAGTGGTTGTTGAAGTGTTTAAAGTTTGTTTTCATACAGTTGTATTAGTTTAGCATTAGAAAAACCTACAAAAAGCAGAACTTACAGAATACATTATGCAATATTTGACTTGATATTTTAATATTCCATTTTAATTTCCACTCATCCTGTGCACAAACCAAAGACATTTTAGGAATTACAACTACATATGTGAAGACTGGAGACCTTAAAGATGGTGTATATGAAGAATCACCCTTCTAGCTTTATGGTAACAACACTTAAATAAGCTTGCGACACTTTACTCCAGACATGCGAAACCCACCAGACTTCTTCAAAACTCCTCAAATGAACTGTATGTACTGATAACAATTATTAAATCATGTTGTTACATCAGTAGAACCTTCTAAATGTGGAATATTTTAGTGGGAACTATTGTAAAAAGCTTGCAGATTTTGACTTGAATCACTTAATCACTGGAATTAAAGCAGACGGACTGTTTAAAGGCAGGGATCAGACTTGCTCATTAGGAGAAATGGTTGAGATTGTGTGTCCAAATCCACTCCGGGTCTGATGTGACACTGACGATTTCCAACAGAAATGAAAGATTGATAAGAAAAGTGAAGCTGCTTCAGGTCCTTCTCTGACAGCATTAATAATGAAAGACACTCTGAGAGCTGTGGAGCAGAAAAGACAAGCGATTTCATCACCTCCTCCCTGCCACACTTTTCATCAGTGTTGAGACATTTTATTATTTCATACGAGCGGTAAATATTTCACCGATAAACAGGACTTTGATGTTTGTTCATGTCAGAGCAATTGCTACACCATGGAGTGATTGGATTTATTTTGAATGGCTGCTTTTTGTCTTTTTTGGTTACAATTGAACCATTTTTTTTCATATACTTCATTATTTCCTATATTTTCTTTAGGGTCTAAGCAAGACCACCCTTGCTTTGCCATTAGCTACTGTGCTGCTAATTGTGGATACTGCTGTTCTTCTTTCCGTTTGGCTTTTACGTTTTTCTGATGCAACTCTCTCCATTTAACCAGGCATGGGACTGGCACTAAGAGTACATTGGCTCATGACACTCTGTGGCTGGATTCATTGTGGAAGCTGCTATTATCAAGTGGACAAGAAACATTGAGATAATGAGGAGTTATTCGAAAGCCAATTCTGTAAATATTGTTTTTAATATTTTGCTCAACATCTAATCTACACAGCGCTAAAAAGAAAAGGATGAAAAAAAAAAGCAAAATGCAACTTAAAATTGATAATGCAAGACCTGATGTTGCATACGGCAGAGAAATCGTTGGTTCACATGGATTTTTAGCTTCAGCGGGCTCCAAATTTCAGTCTGCTGTCTAATATTAGTATTTTGAGGCGGCAAATTGCTCATGGTTTACATTTTTATGTTAAAATAAAAGCAGAAACTGTTGTTCTTGGTGAACAGTGGGGTTGGTAACACCATAGATGACAGATCTTTGTGTAACATCATCTGTGACTGCACAAGGAAAATCAAGTACTGTGACTTTTTTGAGTTTTCTACCATGTTATAATGTTGTTCCCTCATCAAAAACATACCTGGAGTTGTGTTTTGTTTCATTCACGCTTGTTTTAGTAATCCAGTATTCTCCGTCACAGCCGTTCTGAGTCCTCAAAACCTGACCGAAGCACTGACCAATCAGCAACAAGCCCTCTGTTTCCACTGATTCCTCACAGACATTTTTCATTTTGGCATCTTACAAAAAGTTTAAGGAAGTTAAAAGCTTTTTTTTCTCTGATTCTGTTCAAAATAGTGTAACAGAGCTGCCTTCTGCTGATCTTTTCGCTTTTTTCTTTATGCCACTTGTAAAGTATTTTTTGGAAACACTTTCTATTTGTCACATAATGTTTTTAAAGGTTGTAAAACATGCAATGCTGTTCTTGAAGTGACCAAGATTTGTTTCAAAAAGATAAATAAAAACATTATATAGCCCCAGTTTACAGCTTGCTCAGTGGTTGTTGCTGTGCAAAGTTTGTTTTTTTTACAGCCAAAGTTTTTTTTTTTTTTTAAGTTAGCAGCTTTATCCACATCTCCACAGGACCACAGGACCACAGCACAATATAATCATTCATTTTGCTCAATGCGACTCTGGGCGATTCTTAGTGTTGGAGCTATATTCGCCGGGACCATGAGCACACTATAGGAGAAGAAAAGTCCAACCGAGAAAGAAAGATTTTTCTTCTGGTGTGAAAGGTTACTTAAGGAGTCCTGCTGTGACGCCGTTCAATGGGACACAGCTTGGCCAGGCCCTAAACAGACTCAAACTGTTGTGTTAGCTACCTCTGAAAGTACACGAAAGAAGTACTCTTATAGAAAAATACTGCAGTACAAAGGCCAAGAGCAGCCGACACTGATTCTCTGTATTTAGTGCCATGTCCTCTCTGGCCCTAGACACGGAGAAAGACAAATACTGTGTGTGTGGATAAAAAAAAACAATGTCAGAGTTTCATCCTTGCAGCCTCTTTCCCACAATCCCCGGCTGCTCTGTTCGTCCTCGAACAGCGAGTGCAGTGACTGTGGCCGTGTCAACATGTTGTTTAGACAGAGGAGGAGGAGGAAGAGGAGGGGGAGGGGGGTGAGATTGAGCCACTCTGAGACAGGACTAACTCTAGTGTCTGGGGTTTATACATCACAGAGGAATAGGAGGAAATGGTTCACTTAAGTTTGCAATTAAAGTAAAACTATTTCACCTAAAACTGTGGATAAAGACATAATTTTACTAGATGGGATCGTTCAGCATATGCCAGTAAAGTTTGACCAATCGGATGCTCTCATAGAATGGGTTTACTCTGACTTGAACAAGGTTTGCTCCCATTGGCTTTCAAAAGGTCAAGCTTTTTTGTCCCCATGTTACTTCTCTCCAAGTACTCCGGCTTTTTTCCACCGTCCAAAGACATGGGTTAGGTGAATTGGTGACTTTAACACCCAGCTCATACTGAATCTGTTGCGTGTCCGTTACTTGTCCTGTACAACCTCGGTATTTAAGTCAACGCGTTGCTATTCGTGTGCTTGTCCTGCGCTCCACGGATGCCGGAGCTGAAGTTGAACAGATCAGATCGACCCAGACAAGAAGTCATACCCTGGACCAGTGAAAAGGATCCGGTAAATTTCAAAATCAAAAGCTTGTGCAGCCTCTCGCTCACATTGCTGTGTAAACATTAGATCTTAACTGGGGCCACAAACAAGACACCAATAAACGTGAGTAAAAAGACACAGCGTACTTACCAATGGCACAGTCACAGAAATGATCTTGAAACGAACGGGAGATCGTGGTCAGACAGCCGTACACACATCGCACGCCGTGAAAATTAGACGTAAATTGAGGTTGTCTGTCTGTGTACGTCTCTGTGTCAGCCCTGAGACAAGCTGGCCAATGTCCCAAAAGCCCAAAATTACTGGGATAGGCTCCGGTCACCCACGACTCCTAACGGGAAAAAGCGGAAAAAGATGAATAAAGTAATAATTTCAATAATATAGGGATGCCTTTGAGAACAATCGTCTCATTTTAAGTATCTAAAATGAGGTACTTAATGATACAATTACCATGTACTAAGCATTTAAATGACATGTTTAGTTCTCGCATTATTTAAGTGGAGATACCAGTTTTAGAATTTGGACCTGAAGATGTCATATAGGCTTTATTATTAATGATTTTAGGCCTATAGTGACTTTAATAGGGACACTCCCATTGGATATTGATCTGCACAGAACTTATCGATGGTTTCTCCAAGAGGCAAATGTGGTTAAGTATTTTTATTAGTTTCTCTTGCACTGTTATTTAATATTAATCTAATAGTAATATACAGTTTACATATACAAAAAACATTAATGCCCTTTAAGCATGCCAGAAATGGAAGCCAACATATATTCTTTTACTCTCTATGTAGGGGCTAAGTTGGCACTATTTGTGTAACCTTACACTGAATTAGCCACTTTATTAACAGCAACTACTTCAGTGTTGACAAGTACTGTGGACCAACCAATGGGAGCTTCATAATAAAGTCTATATGACTTATTAAGGGCGCTTTTCTACAACCATTTCCCCCCGAATAAAATAAAAAACACATATCCTTCACACATATATTTCACTTTAAAGTTTGCATCAGCATTTCCCATGACATATTGCTATCCAATTGCTTAAAGCATATTCTAACTTCAGGTCTGGATATATCTGCTGCCAATAATTCGAAAGCCCAAATGTGAAGGCATTCAGAGCACAAAAAAAAAGTCTTATCACTAGCGTCACCTGCCCAAAGATGACACTTCATTTTCCAAAGTTGACGAAGTGCAGAGATACTGGCTCTGAGCTGTGTTCAACAGCAGCAGACAATGGCAGGATGACACACACACAGAGAGAGCGAGAGAACACCCGTCCCGCTGCAGTCTGGAGCTTCACCGAGCTACAAGACAGGCCCAAAAAAAAAAAAACAGAACTTCGTCAACCTCTTTCCCCTCCTGCTCCACCAGGCTTTTATGTCTTTTCTGGCACCTCTGGCATCTCCGAATCTAAATGTGAGCAGTCAGATGGTACAGAGAGAGGCTTGTGCAAGAAAACGGCTCTGGCTTATTCTGCACAGCGAGGAGCCAAGAGAGGCAGAAGTATAAGGGAAGAAAAACAGTCGGGATACAAGACAGTGCACCTGTTTTAGGAGAGGAAAAACAATGAGCAATTTTACTCTATAATATTGAATCAGACAGAGCCGTGCAGTGTGGAGCAACAAAATGCAAGTGGCACTAAAGTTCTGTATTTTACATAAACATATTCATACATATTTGCATTTTTTAGACAGTTGGCTGTTTTTTTGTCAGGCACATGTCTGGGCAACCATGTGACTGAAGGACCCCAGCTTCCCCAGCCATCAGTTTGGGCTCTTACTCTGCAGTTCAGAGCAAACATCCAAAATCACTTTATCTCAGCCTGAAAAGCTCAAAATGGCAATAAAAAGTGTTTGCTCATTTTTCTAGAACGGAACATCGGTAAAAAAAAAAAATATATATATTTATTAGTTTTCTCAAAGAACTCATCTTTGACTGGGCTCACTGTCACATTCTACATTTGTTTCCATGTTAAAAAGTATTACTAAAACAAATGGCTATATTGTATTGATTTCTTTCATAAAATTCGAAAATTGGCCCTACATATTGGCCCCAAAAATTCGTCCACTGCCGGTTCTGAATTTGTTGTTGTTATGTTTTTGATGAGGAAACATTATACCAAGAGAATATATGAATTTAGAATAAGAATTGTGTGAAAGATTAACATATAATAATGGGAATTATTATAAACCAGTGTTTTGATCAGTATATGCCTTTCTTTCTTAAATTGTTCTTTAAAAAAATAATAGCCTCCTGCATATCATGGTTTACACTTGGTAATGTCTTTCTTTTGGTTCTTAAAAGTCTAATAACGCAATATTTAATTTTATCCTAAAATATTTTGCTTAATCTACAGCAATATTTTAGTGATTGTTTGACATCAGAAATTTTAATTGGCTTAAAAAATATATGAAGAAATAGCTAACTTCCACTTTTTAAAAGCTGTAGGGTTAAATGAGAATTGGAGACTAACCTATATCTAAACTGTGCTTTCATTTGACTTTTTTTTTTTTTTTTTTTTTTTTTGGCGCAATATTTTGTGCAACCCCAGTCCTGTTGCAGTCTTAAGTCCTGGTTCTGTCTGACTTTGCTCCTGACAGCCTCTCTGTAGTGTGAAGGTATTCTTTGACTGCCAATTCTCGCTGGATAACATCGATCAATACTTCCTCCGCTGCTCGGTTTTTTTCTTAAACCCTTATTTTCTCTCTGGGTTCTCTCGTGCGTCACTTCTGCGGACGGCTCCAAATTAAACGCATCGTCTCAAAAACACACAAGTATAAAAAAAAAACTCTCTCTCTGCCCTTGCGGGTCATGGATTGGCTCTAACTGCGCTCATCGCCGGCTCTCTCCATTAGTTTTAATAGCAGAAGTGACACGATGCCTTCAGAGGAAAAACGGGCTTCAGCTCCCAGGGCTCGCAGGTGATCCTCATCTTTCCCGCTTTCGTGCGTGTGACAGCGAAGGTAGCGTCAGATGAGAAATGTCTTGAGGAGGATTATTATTGGAGCAGAGGAGACAGAAGCTGAGAGGAACAGCAGGGCCATATGTTGAACACACGCAGCATCCATCAAGGACAAATTAAGAGTTCAGTCAAACAAAGGAGACAAGTAACGGGTTTTTCTTTAGCAATTAAGATTAATGAAGATATACCAACTTCATAATCCTGAGTCTTACAGATGCATTTTGGAAGATCAACCCTTTATGTCCTCATATTTATATTGTAAAATGCAAAAGATTGAATTGAACATATATTTTCGCATGAGTACTTCCATTGGAGACCTCATTGATACTCAGTACTTAAACTTCTTGATACCAGCCTGTAGATGGCGGGTTGCGCTGTTATTAAAAGACCACTACACGAATTTTTGAGAATGTGAAGTTTATTTATTTGCGTTTAATGTCAGATGTGTGCTTTCCTTCTCTGTTTTCTTTCTCTGCTGTGTTGGAGCCATTGCTGGATTTGGTATATTTAGATAGATGTACTTTATTCATCTCCATAAAGAGAAATTCAAGTGTACACAGTGTAAAAATCAACAACATACATAAAAATACATTTTGAAATAACTAGTTAAAAGGTTACTAGTGATAGAAATAGTGCACATTAACAAGAGCTGTTGTACAGACTTATGGCAGCAGGAATGAATAATACTCCAGTTTATAAAGACGTACACGAGCTTGGATTCAACCAAAAAAAAGTGTCTCTGATCCAAATTGGACCACCTCACAGCATAATAGGTCAAAAAAAAAGTCCCCCCACTGTCGAAAATGCCCAGATGAGGTCTCAGAGTACTTCTGAGAACTTCTGCTGTAACTTGAGTACTGAATAATTAGTTTTTTTCCTCAAATAAAAGAAAGAAATCAGGTAGTGTGTCTTTCATTTCTCAGTAATTACTTGCATGGCAGTACTAGTATTAGAGACTTGCTTTGCACAGTAAGTTTTATGAAATCACAAACTCACGAAAATCCATCCTGTCAGGTTCAAGCTTCCTTGTTCTCGGTCCAAAAGTCCAAGGTGGTGGCGATAATGTTGGTTTTAGGAGTAGATTCATGGAACAAGGCCACACAGATGCTGCTATACCGCTACAAAAACAGCAAAACTACTCATTTTCTTGCATTGTTTTATTGTTATAGCAGTTTGCTGTTTGACTACGATGCTGTGATGGGCTAAAACAAATCATGATATTCATTACGACATCCACTCACCTCCAGATATTCTTCTGTTGCTACACCAAAAAGGGAAAAAACAGATGGAAAGAAATTCCTAATTGACTAAAATCAAAAACCAGTGCATAGAACTACAATGATTTCCAACAAATGTCTGTCATTCTAGCATTTAAATAATGTTTAGCTAGATTTAAAGATGCAATGCACAATTTCTTTCCTGTATATTTGAGGAAAACTAATTTTTTCAGACAACAGCAGCATAATATAAGTCATCTCTGGAAAAAATGAGACTCTGAGACCTCATCTGGACTTTATTTTTGTGTTTTTGACAGAGGTGGGACTGCATTTTTTGACCAACTGCATTCTCAGAACAAAGAGGGATGGTCCCATTCAGCTCAGGGACACTTTGATTGGTTGAGTCCAAGCTTGTGCATGTCTTTATACAGTGAAGTAACCGCGGCGGTACTTCCAAATGGAAATATAACTATTCCAGTACTGGCTCTGACTGCTCAGACCAAAAAACAGCAGAAATAGAAGAAAATACAGAGACAGACCAACAGAAAATTGCATGGATTTATGATTCAGTAGAAGAAATTAACTTGACATTAACACTCGCCAACTGGCAAAATGTGATAGATTTTCTTTTTGGCTAATAACATATTCAGTCTGACTAGCCACTTTGTCTGGTTGAATTATTCTTTTTATTTATTTGAACTATTTTAGACCTGACTTTCTGCTGCTTTGCTTAGAAATCCCCATAATTAAAAACCTATTGTAAAGTATGAGCGAAGTGACAAAATTAAGCTCTTTAAAGGGTCTTAATTGAACACAACAACACAAAACAAACAAACAAACAAAAAACATATAAAAATACAGCAAAAGCAAATTATACACTTTTTCCGAGTCCCAAAAAATTGATGATGATAACTTACTGTATTAAAAACCTTTTCAGTGGTAATTTTCAAAAGAATTGTGGAAAAAAAAAACAACAGATTATTGTCTTATATACTACACATAAATCATCATTTTAACATCTAAACTATGGCTAGTGAAAAACCTAAATGGCCAGTAACAGGTGATCTGTTTCCTGAACGGTGAATGTTTCCTCTTTATTCATTAAAAAGTATTTTAGCCTCATTAATTTCTATCACACTTTACATAAACAGATTTTCATATAAAGCGGTAAAATATATACAATTCTTAATATCTTATTTGCAATAGCTAATTAAATGTTCACAGCTTTAACGTCTTCTCCTTCTTCTTCTTCTATTTCTTCTATTTCTTCTTCTATTTCTTCTTCTTCTTCTTCTATTTCTTCTTCTTCTATTTCTTTTTCTTCTATTTCTTTTTCTTCTTCTATTTCTTTTTCTTCTTCTTTCTTCTATTTCTTCTTCTATTTCTTCTTCTATTTCTTCTTCTCCTTCTTCTATTTCTTCTTCTTCTATTTCTTCTTCTTCTACTTCTATTTCTTCTTCTTCTATTTCTTCTTCTATTTCTTCTATTTCTTCTTCTACTTCTATTTCTTCTTCTTCTATTTCTTCTTCTTCTATTTCTTCTATTTCTTCTTCTCCTTCTTCTCCTCCTCCTTCTCCGTCGAGTGTAGCTCCTAATGCATTGTAATGGCTGACCGTTATTTACGCAGGGGCCAAACAAAAAGGGTTGGGGGGTGGGGGGGTGATGGAGTAATCCTTCCTCTCCGCAGTCATTAGGCCCTGAGCTGGAGGAGCTGGAGGAGCTGGAGTGCCTCATTAAGACACCTTCTACCGCCGCGCACCCAGATGATGAGCTAGTGCTAATTGATTGTCGTTATAGCGTTAGCTGCGATGAGACGCTCGGCCTGGTTTCTCATTTGTTATGAATGGCTTTGTTTTCTTCACCGTCTCCTTCACTTCATTATTGATGTCGCTGTTTTTCTCTCGGCACTCGAGTCATTTTTGCCTCCGGAGTTTAGGCAGCGGTGTCATTTTAGCAGTCTCTGTAAAGTCTTTGGGTAGTGTGAGTGAATTTCTGCTGAGCTGCAGTCATGTTAAACGAGGTAGTGTTATGATCAACTGCTCTGCAGGAACAGGGTTGGAAATTATATGAATATTAAAGATCTGAGAGAGCTCATGCTGTATGTGTACTTTTGATGATGAATACTTGTGGTGTGCTTCATTGTTTAAAGGTCAACTATTATGCTAAATTCACTTTTTTGAGCTTTTAACCATGTTATAATGTTTTCACCTCAAAAACAAACCTGGAGTAGTATTTTGTTTCATACACATATTTTTAAGTAATCCATGCAGAGGCCGTCCTCTTCTCAGGAGCTGAAAATGCTCGGTCTCAGCTCTACGTAGTCATGTGAAACCAGGAAGTGCTTATGTGTGTTTCTAAAGCCCATACACCATCACCCGACTCTTCTGAGTTGCCTAAATTGCTGTCACTACGAAGCAGTCAGCTCCTGTTAGCATCATGTTGCTAATAGTCATGCTAATTAGCCATTTTATGCTTTATCTGTTCCCCACCATTGCCAGCTGCAGGAGTCAGACACCTAAGTGTTCTTTAAGCAACAGCTCCCCAAAAGAAAACATTGTCTACACATATACATTAGGGCTGCACAATATATCGCAAAATTATCGTTATCGCAATATCAGCAAACGCAATATCTGTATCGCAAGAATCGAAATATATCGCAATAACACTGTGGTCTTCCATCTGACAGAGATTTACTCTGAAGAATCATTTTCCACCAGAGCCTTAAAAGAACATGTGTTGTGACTAAATAAAAATGTTTAAACAGTCCAGTTTTAGTGATAATTTAATTTAGTCACAGCTTAGCCTTGTTTTATTCCTGGTTTGACTTGTAAATACAGGAACTTACATTTTTGTGAAATGTAGTGAATTTAACTTACTATGTTCGAAAAGTAGGCTCAATTTTCAGATATCGCAATAATATCGCAATTTTCAACATAGTTATCGAATATCGCATGTTTTCTCCATATCGTGCAGCCCTAATATACATTATTTTATAAAAGGTGAAACACTAATGCAAAGGTGTCCACAATTATTTCAAAAAGCCTGAAATAAAGCATAATATATTGACAATCACCAATACACAATACAATACAGCTTTGGGCAATGTAGTGCTTTTACACATGCATCCCTACCTTAAAGGCTGCAACAATCTGCTTTTCTGAATCAGTAAGTCATGTGACCAAACTCTAATGCTTCCATATAAACTATTAAAAAAATGAACCTATCCTCCTTAATTTTTATTCATTTTTGTAGCACAGAAAAATATAATTAATTTTATTTTGCAGAGTAATTTCAGTCCAATAAACGGCGAGATTACACTTGACCTATAGCAGTTACCGTTATCAATAAGTATTTTAATATTAGTATTAATGATAAAATTTAGTTGTTTATTTTTTAAACCAAGACACTTCATGCTCATTCTGCATAAAAATGTTATTTTATTTTAATCTTCCTATCGGCGAACACAAGGAATATACTTTCTACACCTCAAACATGGCTGTGGTTTGTTGACACACCGTTTCTGATTGGCGAGCAACAAAAAGCCTTACCCAAGTACTGTATAAACTAAACATAACCAAGAACCTTTTCCCCACTCCTTGTCTCACATCTTGCTCTGTCCTCAGTCCAGATGTGGGAACAGTCTCTGAGCCCGGTCACGGTTGAACAGCAGAGACGCAGGTTTCCTTATTGGATCCTGAAATTCCTCCATCGTTTCTTCTCTGGAAGCAGCAGATTGTGTTCATCTCAGCCTTTAATCATTCCCCTCCCAAACGCACCGCTCCTCGGCCTGTGGGATCCCTCTGTGGATAGACCCCTCCTCCTCCTCCTCTTTCCTTCTTCAATGCATTTTTCTGTATTGAGAGAAAATGCAAATCTGGGTCTGAAGTCCCTTTTATTGTGGCAGATGAAGGCTCATTACAGCAACCTTTTTCTTTTGCAGTTTGCTTTGGACAACCTCTCAGTGTAATGTGGCTTTATCAAATCTGCCATCTTGGTCTGGTCTAATGCAGAAAACTAGAAAATCATGCTTTATATTGTCAGAGCAGAAGGTTCTAATAATGTGCGCATATATTTAATAACATCTCTAATAAATATCTAAGTATGGTATGTAGGTATTTAAGGAGGTTGTGTTAGTATGCAAATGTGATGGAAAGGAGGTAAGGTAGACTTTATTGTCTCTGTTGGGAAATTTGTCCTCTGCATTTAACCCTACTCTCAATGTTTTTGTGGACTTGGACTTGGCCAGTAGGGCTGCAACAACTAATCGGATTAATCGATTATAATCAATTATTCAAATAATCGTCAACTAATTTAGTAATCGAATAATCACCAACTGGGATATTTATTAGACTCTGACACATGGCGTGTTCTGCGAGAGTTCTGGCGTTTTATTACTTAGATAGAGCAGTAAACACTTAAAAACAATGTACATTTTGTGTTTTTGATTAAAAATATCATATGTTTTACAGATGATATTTCATGTATATATGCTCTATAAAAACATCTTTAAGAAGCATGCTTGTAGCTTTATGTGATTTAATTTTGTAAAAGTTAAGTGATTTTTGGAAGCATTATCGCCAATTTTTAAGAAAAACTATAAAACACCTCAAGTTTTCAACCAATTTACTTGCGCTTCTCTGTCCGATTATTAATCAACTAATCGAAAAAGTAAGACAGATTAAACGATTATCAAAATAATCGTTAGTTGCAGCCCTACTGGCCAGCCAGACAAACTCTTTCCCTATTCTGTACAAAGAAGTTAGTCTGGTATCCCGTTGTGTAAGTTTGGTTTCTATGGGCAGAACAATCACAGGTGGAGTAACCAATCAGAGAAACAAAGGGTGGCACATAAGCAGTGCACCGCTGACCCAAACAAACATGGCAGTGTGCCGTTTTTGCCATAAAACACTAAATTATAATGTATTATGAGCAGCTCCGTGCTTATTTCTGAACAGCAGCAGAAGCCAGTTGTACAAAGAGTTGGGAGAAGGGAGTGTTTGTTTGAATGTGGTTGTTATGTCAAACGTCAACAGGACTTTACTGTTGTTAGAATGACAACAAGACAAATAAAAAAATCACACAGAGGACTGAACAACAACATGGACTTTAGCAGAAACTCCAGGTGACGAAGGAAAGCACTAAACGCTGTTAATCAGGTCAGAGAACTTATAAAATTAGCTCGGTAGTCAGCACTACCTTGGTTAGCTTCCGTATTTGTAAGACGAGATTTGTTATAGGCCAGTTCCAAATCAACCAAAGCAAAATACTGCGAGTGAGGAACCAGACTGTCCTGCTTTCGAAAAGAAAGTAGGAGTGTCTGGGTCCCTGGGCTAACGGACTCCCATTTTAAGTGCTTGAATTGACTCGGACTTAACTTGGACCAGTCTTAAATTGTCTCATACTCGGTCCTGGACTCAAACACTGAAGAATCGAGCATGACTTTGACTTGAAATCAGATAACTCGAATGAATTTCTCTTAAGTGTCAGTGGTGGGACTAACTGGCCATGTTTTTTGTGTACCCCGCCTCATCCTGAAAGCAGCTGGGATACATTTTTCGCCCTCTGCAAACCACAACAGTACGCATTATGAGAATGAACCCAAATATATGCCGACTTTCCCCATTCCATCACAAAAGATAGTAATACTGTGTGCATTGTTTCAGTATTTTTGTGTCGCAGAGCTCTGTTCCTCTAAAAAAGTCCCCAAAGAGTAAATCCGTACTACTATAGGGTTTTGCCATTAGCTTTTTGAGATGAATCCAAAGATGGCCGGTGTCATTTCAAAGCCAGTGGTCATGGACACTGCAGCGCTGCTCTGCTTCAGCGAATACACCTCAATCTATCTGCGCACGCCTCGTGGGAGTATCCCCAGCTCCTCACTCCAGCAGAGACAGAGACTGGAACAAAGGAAGAAAAATACTATCCTGCACTCGCTTTGAAACAAGATATACAGCGCTGAGCGAGGAGGAGGAGGCACGGAGGGATATTGAAACCATCAATTCATGTAAGCATAAGCTGCAAAAACAAAGCTTTAAAAGGGAAATTCAGCCTCCACTAAGCATGTTTTTTAGGTTGGGTCATCATTTAGCGGCAATAAAAGTGCCAAAAAAGTGGCGGCATGAGAGAAAAGCAGTAAAATTGTTACTTAACTCTTGGCTCAACACACCTGTCTGCAAGATAGATTTAAGGATATAAGGAGGAGAGAGCTGAAGCAGTGACAGGGATTGCAAATTGGTGGAGCAAAAACTTAACAATTGGTCGTATCTTTGGATGAACTTCTTAAAGTAATAAATATCTAAAGTGCTAGTCCATGCAAGTAGAGGCCTTTATTTCTTGTGGCGTTTCCCTTCCCATCAGGATAAGGCTCATTTTAATGGTAAGTAACATAAAAACAGTGACATAACTTAATAAATAAATGCTGGAAATTGAGGAACGGTGATAGTTTTGAACTTGTCTCAGTCAGAACGTTTTTCACTAAAATACAAAATTAAATATTAACATTATTAATAATGCAGTGGTCTCTACTTTTATCCAGATCTGCTGTATGTTTGTGTTCGTAAAGGTGTTAGAACAGATCACCATTGCAGCAAGTATAATGACATTTACTTTCTCACTGGCCACCATTGCTAGTCATTTTCAAAAGTTACTAGCCGCAGTTTAATTAGTGCAGTTTTTGTGTATATTTTATTGTATACAATAAGTTTAAAGAAATTTAAAATGGGGTTTTATGCATGGACAAAAATGTATCAAATAAAAAAGTGTATCTGTCAGCAAAATAACAAGTATCTCTGTGCATGTGGTGTCAGATTTTAGCACAATAGCTAAAGTTCATTCCTTGTCCTAAGGCACATAATTTCTAAGTTACTAATACAAGTTACTACCTTTCTTTAATCATAATGAATTACTTTATAATTAATGATGTACGCTTGAGCAGAGCAACATAAATTCAGGCCTAACTTCTGAAGTTAAGATGTAGACTTAGGGATGCATAAAATTCAACCGTCCAAAGTGGCTAGCAGGAATAGTTGTGTCATGAGCCAAAATGAAAATCTCCATGCATTTGGCTGCTGTTAATGTCAAGCACTGATGACAATGAATTAAAATTTGCAGCATTGTCCAAAATGTCTCTGCACCGAAGCAAGTACATTAAGTAAGACTAGACATTAGATCAAGTACAAATACAATAAAAGTTCTCAAATTAACAAAATAAATTAAAAGAATATCGTGAAAGCAAGAGCAGCTTTCTAATTGTTTACATAGCACTTGGTAGAATGTCAACACTCACAATATGGTCAGTCTGTTTCTGCAGTGTCCACTCTAGTGTTTTATTTACCTCTGTGGTCCATCTCAGTCTGGCCTCTCTGACTTTTCTCCAAAAACATGAGCTGCCTCTCTGATGGACTCATTCCTAATGCAGCCTCGTCAGGAACAAAGAGAGCTCAACATCTTCAGCTCTGCTACCTCCAGTCTTTAAACCGTCTCTGGTCTCACCACTGTCTTGAACACCTTACTTTTATCCTTTGCTAATGTTCTTGTGTCTTGGGGAAATTATATTAGAGGACTAAAAATGACTTAATTATAAATAAATTAGTAAATAAATGAATGAATAAATGTAGAAATGTATAAAGAATAGGGGTGTAACAATACTGATATAACTACATCGTACAATTGTATCGTTTTCTAGGAAGTGAATATCGATACACATGAAGTATCGATCGATAATATCGGAAATATCGAAATTAGAAATTTGTATGTTAAAATAAAACCAGATATGGCTTTTTGGAGATAAATTTTGTGTTTTTAATTCAATAAAATGTTATATTCAACTTTTCTTCACTCTCTGTCTGCTGGACATAATCAACCCCGACCACGGTGCTACATTTGAGAGTAAACTTTTATGATTTTTGGCAAAAAGTTGCTGTATCGATTATCGATACAAAGGTGTTGAATCGTACCGAATCGTATCGTTCCAAATTAGCCAATATCTTTCTTGAAACGCATCGAAAAGCTTCTAATCGATACATATCGTATCGTTGCAAAAATGTATCGTTACACCCCTAATAAAGAAATAAATACACTTATACATAAATGCATACATTCTGGACATAAAAAGGTTAAAATTCTCAATTTACTTTGACATTTCCACATTTATTTATGGATTTCTACATGTCTACATTTATTCATTTATGGATTTCTGCATATCTACATATATTTATTTATTTCTGTGTCTGTCGGTGGCCTTTGATTTGTATAAATGCAAATTAAGGGGGCCGCGCTGGCTTCAGTTTGAAACGTGATTGGCTGAAATCCAGGACTGGTCCTGCCGCTGTTCTTAGCCTATAGTTTTACTCTGAACGGTTCTGCTGATCCCGCTGGGTTAATGATGACTCAAACAAAACCAGACCCAGCATCAGGGTCACAGTCCCTGTTATTATGCTATTTCTGTTGCTATGTGTAAAGTATCTTTTTGTTGACATATATACAAGTGTTAATAATTTTTTAATTCAATACCAAATTAGTCCCCTGTGGTTGTGTTGCTATTAGTAATAAGCATCTAAATCAGCATTTTAATTATCCTCGGTTGAGTGCAGAGCTTGTTCAGGTAACTTAATTTATTACTTTTATGGGTCAAAATATGAACATGGCTAATGCTGGGGGGCACGTGTTTGCTTACACATCCAGCCATTATTCACAGCTTGACGTAAATTGCCCGCATTAGCATAAGTAACTTGCACAGTAAAGGGGGTGGAGGTGGAGGTGGGGTGTGTTGTAATTACACTGGCTGGTTAACTAAGCGCTGACGTTTGTGGTAATCAGGAGAGAGTGAAGATTACAGGAGCTGTATATGGGATGACACTGCGACGTGCGTGTAAAGCGGTAATGGTCGCACACCTCGGGACGGATCACGGCTGTAACGTGTAATGAAAAATCCTGCACGCGGGACAGATGAGCAGATTAACCCTCGCTGCTGTGGCCTGGGTCATTAATGCGTTATATCGGGCTTGGTTGCACTACAGTGGTATTATGCGTATTTGTAATGGCTATTTTTACGGAAAATGCAAGACTTTTATTTAGATTTTATGGTGAATATATTTGACAGTGTTTGATAAAATAAGCAGGAATCAACCTTTAATATGATGCTTAAGACCGTTGGACTTGAAAACTGTTAAATCCACTACAATGCAGCCTTAATGAATGAATGAGAGAGTGAATAGTTGTCGGTGTGTGGTTTTTTAAGGCTTTGAAATAGTTTTGGACATCAGTATTTTATGGTATATAACTTAAAATAATGTATATGTATGGAAAACGTCTAATATTTTGATTTTGCAGAGAACGCTTGGATTAGGTGTCTGTCGCCCCCTGCTGGCAATGACTGAACAGAGAAAAGGGCTTTTTAACATGGCTACATTGGGGGAAAAAATCATTATTGGCATTAGTTAAATGACTTGAATTCAAATTATTTCTCTTGATTTGAGTCATTTTTTACTAAATTGGATTTTTTTACTTATTAGCCTAGATTATTTGATTTATTTTAAGTTATTTCTGTTTTGTTTCAAGCCCTTTTTTACTTATTTCAAGCAAATTTATCTGTCAATGATGTAAGAAAATTCCACAATTGGCAGATAATTCAGCATTCTTATACAGTGTTTGGTGACTTTAGCAGGAATCAGCCCAAAGAATCGAGGCAACAACATGGTTAGCATTATTTTATATTTGCAGCTTTTAAATAAAAACAGAATGTTGGCTTATTAACTATTCCAACTAATTACATAGGGCTGAAGCTAAATCTTATACTTTTTACCACAAACCTTTCAGATGCTCATGCTAAACATTCTCTCATAAACAAATCATGTCCCGTTTGTTTGCCATTTCCTTGCTCTGTGGTATCATATGACACAATTTCTCTGCTCGTAACCTTTTGCTGTTATCTTTAATCCGGCTGATACTGACGCAATTAGCCACTGCACCGGCAAATGAAAGAGTTTACTGTATAATTATGAGATTACACTGAAGCAAATGTCACTGGCCTTGTGGTTTATCACTTTGTTTCTCTGCCTCCTGAGCGTTTTTGTTTTGTTGAAAAGCGCAGATGGGTGTCTCGCGGCGTCTCGTGTGTCGCGGGTCCGTGTCACCAACAGGAAAGCCGCTCTGAGAGGCCGTTGTGCCAGTGTGAGGCCGAGTGGAAGTGGGGCAGAGCTGGGAGGTGAACCACAGGTCACCGCTTTCACATCCGAACGACGACGAGAGTGTGGCAGGCTAAACACGGTCAGAGACGTGTTTTATTCAGTGTGCAGTTGGAAGGATTAGATAACCTTTTCAAGATGGAATATACAATCGCTGTAATAGTAATTTACTATTTTACTAAAAGAGTTTAAGTAAGCAATTGCCTTTACGATATGGCACAGATGATGCAAAATTGTCAAACAAAACAATAAAAAATGTATTATAAAAAAATGGGTGGGATCCCCTTTTGCTATCACAGGATTCCCGCAGGGGCATTAAGTTAATAGCATTAAAAAGCATACAATTTTATTCCAATAAGCATTAAAAAAGTATAATAGTTTTGAAGTAAAATTGCTGACATTATTCAAGATTCAAAGATTAAAAAGCTTTATTGTCTGTTTAAAAACAGAAAATTTTCTTTGACGTGCTCCAGAAACATACATTCATTAAAAACTAGCTTTCAAAAACAGAGATACAGTCTAGTAAATACAATAAATATATAAATTAGGTTTAAAAACTACCCAGTCTTATTTAAGATTGTTATGGCAGTGGGAACAAATGAGTTTTTATAGATATTTTTCCTGGCCCGGGGAACTTTGTAGCGACGTCCTGAGGGAAGGAGCTGAAAAGACTTACTCAGAGGATGGGAAGGGTCATCAGTGATGGCTCTGGCTCTCCTCTCTGTTGCCTGCCTGTAGAGTTGAGTCAAAGTGATCTGTGTATTATATATTTTTTTTTCCATGAATATAAATATGTATATAAATAATAATTTACCATGTATGTAGCCTACACTTGCGGGATAGATGGGTGGAACAAGTTTACTTCCAGCAGGACCAAATTATCCAAGCATCAGATATTTGACTTTTATTGGTGCTTTATGAACTGGATTTTTACAATACTTGCAAATACTTTTGGACAATCTAAGCTCCCGCGATTGTATGTTTGTGGCATTAAAAATGTTCAAAGTGGCATTAAAAAGCATTAAATTCTTCTGATACAGGAACCCTGCATCAGAGCTGTCTTAATTTGTCCACACAACTGCCACTCACTAGATATTTGTCTGTCGCCTTGGCTGTATGAATGTGTCACTGTCACCACCTCTAAACGCCTATGCATGTAGTTTCTTAGCAATTTGAGTTACAAGTGACTGATTAAGTGTACCTAATGAAATGGCCATAACTGGATTGTTATAGCTTGGAAAGTGTAGAGTGGTCAAGAATCCCTTCCTTTTGTAGCTTTAGCTTACCTTGTGTACCAGCTGGATAATAAACTCACCTAAACCCATTTTGTCCTGCTCAGGGCAATGGGTTTGCCTCTGAACCACAATGGTTTGACCAATTGTGTGGCAGTAGCAATAGTTTTAGGTTTATTGAGCGATTATTTTACTACTCCAGAATACTATTCCAGGTATGTTTATGAGGAGGAAACAACATTATACCATGGTTAAAAGTTCAAGAAAGCAGATTTGGCATAATAAGGGACCTTTAAGTACATTTTTTCACAACGCTAAGTATTTTTTAAAGCAGTTTTACCACATTAGCTCATTGCCATTGCGCTTTTTGTCTCCAATCACCCACCAATTTGCAGCACACTTCATAAACCCGCACCACTTCACTTACCGTATACTTAATTTAAATGCGCCCAGTGGGTGTAATGGCGACCCTTGCCGTTCTTGAGTGCTTTTCCCCTCTGCACCAGGTTGACCATTTCCTCCCAGGTGTCCCCTAATTCACCATTGTCCACTACACCAGCAGAGCCACTTTGAGAAATCCAACCAGGTTTCTGTTCAAAAACCTCTGCTCTGGACTGAGAAGGCAACGGCTCCAATTAGACCTGGGAGGGCCGGTGTAAAGGTCTAATAACAGTGATGAATGTAGTGCAGGAAGGAGAAGTGTTTTATTGTCCGCTTTATCTTTTGACACAATTTACTCCAGGGTTGGGTCTCTTTTTTTTGCTGTATCATCAGCTTCGAGGAGCTCACCTTGTGGAAGATATTTTTCCTCAGCTGTCGTGGTTATGGATTTTGTGATGAATTAGGTTTATAAGGCTTCAAACTCACCGGGAAAGAGCGGTAAAGAAGGAGAGAGGCTACTGACAAAACGCTTTTCTGCACCAGTTTGATCTCTCCTTACAAGTGAAGACAAATAGGCCGTCATTCTTTCACCACGTCTGACTGAGAACAAAAAAATAAAGCTACATATCGAGATTTCTTCACAGCGAGGAAATCCCCAAGCTTTGCATACAGTTACTCTTTAAGCGAACTTAAATTGCTGATAGTGAATGAAAGTCCATGAATAATTTGTCCAGTATACCCCGCCTCAGGCCCAAAGTAGCTGGGACTGACTCCAGAACTTTGCGTTTCTTAGGGTAAAGTGGCAGAAGATGAATGTCAGTTTAAAACATACACTTTTTTTGCCAAATCTATAGGAACAGGGCCGCTCTCAGACTGGATGGTGCCCCAGACAAATCCTCATGAGGATGGTTATGGTAATTAACTGTAATATTAAAAATAAGGCAAAATTGTACCTTGTAGTTTTATTTTTTGTAATTTATACAGAATAGCACTGTTAAAATAATTGAGTCCTGTGTTTATTACAGTTTAACACCTTTTTAAAAGAAAATAACTTTAAATTTTACAGTAAATGTTGATTAAAATTTAAGTCACAAACTGTAAAATATACAGTTAATATATTTTTTGAAAGATAATAACTTAAAATTTTACAGTAAATAATAATAAAAAACAAGTCAAAAACTGTAAAAACAACATTTGTGATAATATTATACTGTAAAATTAAATACAGGCCTCTTGTAATTTTTACGGTAGAATTCTGGCAACCACGGCTGCCAATTTTTTACTGTAAAATTTACATTATTTTTTTTTACAGTGTACAAAATACTCTGGTTGCAAAATCTGCTCGGGTTAGTATCATCGCATGTGTTTTATTCTTTCTTATTTTTCAGTAATGCCTTAACTTTGCAGTAGCTTTAGGCAGCACAGTACCAAATGTAATGAAAGAATAAGGAAATGAAATACCTACAAATTTTACTAAATAATTCATTAAATGTCCTTCCTGACACAACCCTCTTTATTTATCTGTGTTTGGCACTGGCTCCGAGAGCACACTGACAAACCAAACCAGTCTCAATGAATGCAACATCAATCTATCTCTTAATCCATTCCATTATACAAAATCATCTTGCTTCCTTAAGTCTTTGTTCATGTGACTCTACAATTTTATCATTTTATTCTTCTTACAACAGACAAATCTCTTTTTAAAACACCATTAGCTTCTGATTGCACCAATTTCAGACCCAAAAGCTTGCTTCTCCTTCGCCGCTAAACCACAAAAACCTCCTAATTACATCTAAAAACCCTGAGATCTATCCACTTGCTCTCCACTTCTCTCTCGTCCGTCTTCGTACCACCTCCTCCTTCTCCTCCTCCTCCTCCTTGTCTTTGCAGCACTGTGTTATTGTACTTAAACAAATCAATTCTGTTGCAGTTGCAGCCCTTTTTCCTCCCTCTATCTCTCGTCATTATGGACTGTTTGCAGTGCAGAGAGCATTGATTTCTCACACAGGCCCTGGAAAAGCTGGTGATGAATAGCACCTGAGGTAGAGTAGAGTACATATCTGGCTTTAAGAAAAGGAAAGGAGGCACTCAGTGTCTCTTTTTTTGCTCTAGACCCAAAGAGCTCCACAAACCGAATGCTTTTGTTGTGAGTTTTTGAAGTGCAAAGGGCTGTTATCTCTTTCATTCATCGTCTTCCACTTCCTCCCGTTTGAGGTTGCAGGCAAGCTAATTCTAGTAAAATGTTACAGCATTAGCCTTGTCTTTTTAGGCCAACCGATTGCAGCTTGGCAGAGGTAATAATAACTGTTTGAGAATAGAAATGGCTAATATACAATAACTCCAATAAACATTTCACTTAAAGGTCACATATTATGCTTTTTTCAGGCTTTTTGAAATAGTTTTGGTCACCTTTGCATTAGTATTTAACGTTTTATAACATAATATAATGAATATAATGCATATGGAAAACGTCTACTTTTGGGAAGATTGGATTTGGTGTCTGCTGACAACCGAGGGGAATGGACAGAGCATAAAATGGCTAATTAGCACAGCACTTCCTGGTTTCATGTGTTTATGTAGAGTCGTGAGACCGAGTGTTTTTAGTCTTGAGAAATGGACAAGCTCAGCAAACAGGGTCACTCAAACATGAGTGAATGAAACAATGCCTTTTTCTTGTTCCTTCCCTTTGTTTACTTTCCTTTTTTGTCACTTTTTTTGTTAGCGACAGCCATTAATTCAGTGTGATGTAGACCAATCAATGGGAGTTTGTTAACAAAGTCTAGCTGATGTAATTAGAAGTTTTTTTTTCCATAGATCAATCTTTGACTTTGAGTTTCTATCGCTGTACAGTTTTCTTGTGAAAAAGTTACTCAGCATCCTGTATGAAAGCCCTCATTTTGCAGTCAAACGAAAAGTTTGCAGCAAATTCACCACAAGGTTTAAATATTTTAGAGACACTTAGTTGAGATGGAAGTGTTATGTATCGAGAAGAAGTTAAATGCCTCAAAGTGCAACGGAGACAGTAAATAAATCATGAGTTAGAGAGAAACATCCGGATAAATGGAGGGAGGCAGGTGAAAAACAAGTCTCTGGAGCTGGTGCTAAAAGTGCTCGACTTTTATTCACCGCTTAAACTTTGACCATCATTTGTCTGATCTGAAGTCTTACAACAGCGATAGTAGGCTGGTGTTAACATGCCTTATCTCTGAACCTGGCTTGTCCTGGACACTGTCTCTCTTGTGTAAAAGTCTGTCCCCTGTCCTCTCTGAGCGCCGCGGCGTGAAGGGGCTCAGCGGGGCGGACAAGGCCAGCTTTAGCCGACCACAGATGGGCGAAGATCTGGAGTCACGGCTGGGTGGCTTTTATTACGGGCAAAAATGCATACCTTTGGTCTTTAACGTCTTTTTCTTCTTCTGTGATGTCCCTCAGGAGGAGACGACCCGTGGGACTGGAGTGCGTCGCCTTGTTGAGTGTGAGTGGGTGGGGGGGTCCGAGGAGGTGAAGAGTCAAGGATAGAAGTCAACAAAGGTAGGAAACTTTGACCTTTAGGCTCTGACTAAAGTATTTTGGTCCGGAGTGACTCTTCATCGATGCAAGTCAAAATGCAGAGCGCGTTAAAGGGCTATGTCAGCATTTAGTTTCTTCAATAAGTAGCATTTTTTCCAAAGAATGTTAAAATTTAGTGTACAGTGCAGAGGACTTTGCAGTTTTACCGGACGGCCACTCCTTTCTGCAGACTAAGTACCTATAGGGACACACTATCTCCTATAAACAAACTCATTGAGAACTGGTTTAATGACAACTAAAATTTTAGTTGGTGTGCAGAGGAGAGGAGCTGTCTTTAACACCCTGACCTTTATAACCCAGACCCTCTCCATTGGATATGTGCTGAGACACCAAAGACAATTTTTAGCAAACAAGAGCAAGACTAAAAAAACATGAAATGCCTTTTATTCCTTATGCTCTTAGATTGTTTTATAGGTGACTTTAATGGTATGATTTAGTGTTTAACTGTTGTTTTAATGTGTATTTTAGAAACCTGAATGTGCTTCTCTTACATTAGTGCTCAGTTTGTCCACTCCAGGTAGTTGTAGCACCATAAACAAGAAGTAACTATGGTGGTATAGATATAAATCTTTGTTTATGGTACGTGGGCTTCTTCTGGTGGTTATGCTTAATATAAAGCCAGTTTTATTCCTGATTTAGTAGACTTGGTTTAGTCCTGGATTAGTCCTAGTTTAGGCCTGGTTTAGCCGGGATTCAGACTTTATTTAGTCCCATGTTAGTCCTGGTTTAGTCCCAGTTTAGCCCCACGGTAGTCGTGCCATAGTTCGGGTTTAGACCTGGTTTAGCCATGTTTAAGACCTGGTTTAGACCTGGTTTAGACCTGGTTTAGACCTGGTTTAGCCATGATTAAGACCTGGTTTGGCCATGATTAAGACCTGGTTTAGACCTGTTTTAGCTGTAATTTTGACGTGGTATGGTCCCAGTTTAATCTTGGTTTAGACCTTGTTTAGACCTTGTTTAGCCATCATTAAAACCCGGTTTAGGCCTTGTTTAGGTGTGATTTAGACCTAGTTTAGTCTTGGTTTAGACCTGGTTTAGTCTTGGTTTAGACCTGGTTTAGGTGTGATTTAGACCTGGTTTAGTCTTGGTTTAGACCTGGTTTAGGTGTGATTTAGACCTGGTTTAGTCTTGGTTTAGACCTGGTTTAGGTGTGATTTAGACATGTTTTTTCCCGGTGTAGTCCCAGTTTAGTCCTGGTTTAGTCCTGGTTTAGTCCTGGTGTAGTCCTGGTGTAGTCCTGGTTTGGTCCTGGTTTAGTCCTGGTGTAGTCCTGGTTTAGTCCTGGTTTAGTCCTGGTTTAGTCCTGGTTTAGTCCTGGTTTAGACCTGGTTTAGTCCTGGTGTAGTCCTGGTTTAGCTGTGATTTAGTCCTGTCATGTTAGTTATCTGTGTGCTCCACTGACAGCAGCACTACATTGTGGAAGGATGATGGTCCGTCTTCTTTATTATGTAATATACAGTAGTTTATAGAGCAGGATTTGGGACATGGCTGTGAGTGCTTAATCTCAATCAGAGCAGTGAAAAATACGACTGACCATCTGTCCTCCACACACCACAGTGGGATAAACCAAAGTGATTACATTTAAGACCAATTATTAAACAGATGCCTGAGCCTCAGCTGTCTCCTCTCGATGTGAAGGAGCAGCGGATCTACTCCGAGCTTCTCCTCATCCTCCTCATCTCTAAAGAAAAGCCCAGTCACCCTGCGGAGGAAACTCATTTCAGCCGAGATCTTGTCCTTTCGTTCATGGCCCAAAGCATTTGAAAAGACATTTTAAATTAAATAGCAGGGCACTCCATTGTCCAAGATACTTTTCACTAGACTAGGCAAGATTTCTTTTGCATAGTACATTTTCAAAGGTATTACATTTCTCTTTGAAGCCCATTTTATCTAACATATTCTGTTTGGATAAGGCCTCCTCTTTGGTTCTTGTTACTACAGCTCCTCTGCTGATGATTTGTATGTATTCTTGTTATCTCCCTTTTAAAATACCTTCACAAATCTGCCATTTTAAATTATGCGTTGTCCCATATTGTGTCGCTTTTGTTTAGCTTATCTACCCGGTGCCTTGTCATCTGTGAGTGAATGATAGACTTGTAAAATCACCACTTGACTTTTTCTTCTAATCTTTAATTTCACAGAGATATGTTTGATCTTTTGAGGATGAATTGTAGATGTTTTGAAGCGAATTGTAAGGGGTGTTTCTCGTTTTAAGGGAGGAGAAAATGTGTGCTTGAGCTTCTGTCCTTCCTGTGGAGGCCTCAGACTCATCAGTTTCAGATCTCACCAGAAAAAAACACAGACCACCAAAAGGAAAGAAGACAGTTTGTCAGTCTCCTCCCATGTTTTTTCTAGTTGAAAGGTTAACAGAGCGACCGGAGTCATGACGTTAAGCAGAGAAAAGCTCTTTGTCAACAAGGGTTTTTAAGTGAGGTGGTAACAGTCACGCATCCTCCCAGACTAATAAATCGTATCAGTATTGTTGATTTTAGGCGTGGTGTGTATGTTTTAAATAAAATGGCAATGACAGTAGAGGTTTGGTAAAGAGAAAGTTAGGTTTTAGTACACGTAACATGGGCTGGGCTGGCTATAAAAACAAATCTTTATCAATTCTCTCACGATTCTAATACATTGTCTCTTTTGTAGTCTAACCTACACATTTAAAAGTAGATTTATTATTGATTTTTAATACAATACTTAAGCGGCAGCACTATGCATTATCCTCACCGTAAAAATAAATGGATTTTATAGGTTGCCTTCACGTTCTACAATTTGATAACGTCAAAAACTCAGACGGAGGGCAGGGGCCAATTTTACTGTATGGCTTTATTATTAAAGGAAAAAAGAAAATCCACACATGTTGAATGTTTTTATCGGGGGTTTGGGTCCACAGCCTAAAAATATCACCACTTTTTGACGCTCTAGTGAAAAAACAAAAAACTTTCACTTTAGTTGATTTGTGCTGACAGAGAAGACGTAATTTTTTTGTGTGTTTCATGTGGACAGACCCAATAATTGCAGAGATATTGACCATAAACCAGGCCACATCTGCATTTTGAATCTTTAGCAGCAAATAGGACTCTTGTCTTCCTCCAGCTCAGTCTCACAGTAAAGGCCCTCATGACACCACATGAACGCAACCTATTGTTAGCTCTCTCTGTTTCTAAAGACAAGGTCTATTATCATTTGTACTCCATACAAGTCTTGCAAAAAACGCGAGAAGAGATCGAACACGTGGCATCAGCATCAATCACAACACAGTGGACACTTACAGAACTCCTTTGTAACTTTGCTTGTTTCTTTGCATGTTTTTGGCTCATTTGGCCCCTATATTTCGGAGTAAAGCATTATTGTAAATTCTCATGAGTTCAGTTGACTCCTGTGTCAGCTTTACCTTCTAATTCACCTACTCGTATCTGTACAAATTATTTCTGCCTTTGGGTCACTCTGCCATGACAAAATTCGAGAAATAAAGCCATTGCTAGCTCGTTTTTGGCTCTGTACCTCTTTCTCATGAGACTCGAGACTTCAGGGACTCTGGTTTTTCACCCAAAGACAGCAGGAGAAGATGCAAAATGCTTTAACATCTCATTTAGCCATCACACGGACTCTGAAACAGTTTATTTAAGGTAGAAAAAAAATACTTAGCTCTGCTTTAAGCAAATGTTTTTCAAATTTATCGCCCAGCCCTGGCAGCCCGGGAAAGGAGTGTGCACTTAATTAAGCAGTCACTGTCAGAAACCAACTAAAAATGCAACTAAAAGGGGAGGTATAAAGGAGAAAGGTTAGGTTGTCATGTGAAAGTTGATGTTGGTTCCACAGCTGGCAAAGGCAAAGGCATTCTTGAAAATACATAAAACTTATCCTTGACTCTTTTCTGAATGACCACGACACAAATGTCCGCAGACTACACATCAAACTTTCAGATTATTTCATTCCGAGCGAGGTTTTTTCTTGCATTAAAACCGTGAGTGACAGGTTGCTTTTACTTCGAGCGCTGGATCCACTTTGGGGAATGTGGGGAGTATGTGTTCTTTCAGAGCCGAGACGGAGATGTTCCAGGGTGGTATCCTTCCCATGAGAAAGTGCGAGATAAGTGTGACGGCTGAATTATTAGGCCATTAGTCACCGCACAGAGGCACAGAGAGGCAGCGAGAGAGAGGCAGAGGGCGGAGAGGTGGGCCAACATCACTCAAGAATGTGCCTTTTTTTTTGCCAACCAGCTGTGTGTGCAACTTTTCAGACAAATGACAGAGTGAAGATGGCAGGTTAGGAAACGCTTGTAACAACTGTGCAGCAGCAGGAGACTTTAAATGGACCTCTGTGCTAAAATTTAGGTCTGATTCCTGATTAAAATTGTATTCTAAAGACTCAAATCAAATAACTAGAGCTTAAAAAATGCTTGTTTGTTTGATCATTTCTACCCTAGCACCACTTTACAATCAAATACTGACACACAAAAGCATTTAACACAAAGACAAAAGCTTATCATTAATGGGTTCAGGTCTATAACGCAGTGTTTCCCAACCAGGGGTACACGGACCACTAGGGTAAGTGGGCACATTGCAGTGGGTATTTGTAAATATTTCATAATTTATTTATTATGATAAAAAATATATATATTTGCAAACTTTTGATATTGAAATGTAAAGACAAGCTCAAGTGAAACTGCTTAAGAATATTATTTAAATTTTATTATTTGGTACTTTTTTTTTTAAGAGCTTGGTTCAAGGAGGAGTTATTTAAATAATAAAATAAATAATTTTATTTTTTAGTAAATTTATTATTTTTATTATTTTTCTCTTAAACATTAAATATATAGTACAATATTTAAATGCACGTTTTATTTTTATATTTTTATTTTATATTTTATTTTAAAGGCAGGGAGATTTTTTTCTTTTCTTTTTTCTTTTAAATTTAAGTTTAAAAAAATACGAAATCCAGGATAATTTGTATTTACATTGAAGGTTCATAAAAAAAATAAAAATAAAAATAAAAAGTAGGCCACTAATAAACACAGCTAGATCATCAACATGTATGAGTGTGGGGGTACTCATGATTTGACAAAAAAAAAAAAAAAAAAAAAAAAAAAAAAAAAGCCCAAGGCGTACACAAAACTAAAAAATTTGGGAACCACTGCTATAAAGTTCCAAAATCTGAAACATATCAGTGTTAAACGTTTGGTATTGTAAACATGTTGAGCTTTGTAAATGCAGTTTGTTTTGTTTTTTTGTTCTTATTCACACTTGTCTCAGTGCAGCGAGGAGGTTGTGGGTTCGACCCCTGGGCCCAGTGTTTGGTGAACTGGTGAATCTAGTGAGTGAATGTGAGAGGGATTTTTTTGTCTGTCTGTGTTTGTCAGCCCTGCACCTCAGGCCCATGGAGAAACAAACTGAAGAACATCAATCTATTAAATAAAACTGGTAATTGCCGCCATAAAAAAATAAAATAAAATAGGGACACACTTTTATTCTGTTCTTTTGACCAAACCCATTGATTTTGCTAAGCCTTTTTTCCCTCAGTGGTGTTTTGGCCCCTACACAGCAAATGTAATGTATGTTTTGGTTTGCAGAAGAATCTAAAACAGAAACCTAACCACTTTAGTCATCCTTAAAGTTGGATGCAGCAAACTTCACAACCAACATGCATTATTAAAAAAACATTAGAACTTTACATACTGTCCATATCTATCTTTATCTCCATGCTTTCTCACCAAATTTGAGCTTGAACAGTGTATATTCTTGTATTAGCCTTGTGCATATAGTTGTGTTTGTAAAGGCAATTTGTAACTTATCCCATGTAACTAGGTCAAAGGTTCCGTATTCTGCTAAATCAACTTTTCTGAGCTTTTAAGCCTGTTGTTAACAATGTTGTTTGCACCTCAAAAACATTCATTGAGTAGTATTTTGTTTCATTCATGCATGTTTGAGTAATCCTGTTTGCCGAGGCCATCTCTTTCTCAAGAGCTGAAAACACTCGGTCTTATGGCTCTATTTCAGTGCTTAAATTGCCATCTAAGCAAAGCATTAAACTCATATATCTGTCTGTTAGCGCCATAGTTGCTAAGAGCGGTGCTAAATAGCCATTATGCTCTGTCCACTCTCCACCTAATCCAAGTGTTCTCTGCAAAATCAATGTAACACTTCCCCAAAAGAAGACGTTTTCCATGCATATACATTATTTTGAGTTACAAAATGTGAAATAATAATGCAGAGGTGTCCAAAAACTGTGGAATAAATCATAATATGGGACCTTTAACACCTCTAAAATGTAACAACCAGTAAATACTACAATGTGAATATCCAGTTTTATTCGTGCTGCAACATTTCTCTGGCAGTCTGTCACCTTAAATGGCCGCCCGTGTCTGTTTTGAAAGTGACGCTGACCGAGCTGTCTTGTCCTCCGCTCAGAGCAACAGGCAGAACTCAGTGTACCGCTCTATAAATAGCCCCACGTCATCCCCACTGTCAGACTCCGGCGGCTGCAGCGTGTGCATGTCTTCTCCGGAGACAACCTCTGCTCCCGGCCGTGACATGTTCCAGGCCGTTTGATCGACAGAGGCGCCGCACGCGTACAGGGGCTGTTATGTGTCACCACAAATGTTTTTACAATGGGAACTGTGATGGTTTTTAGTCCAGGAAGGAGAGGTTTGGTCTGCTTGAACTGTGTGCTGTATGAGTAGTTAGTGTACTGCCGAAAGCAGTGGTTCTCAAACTGTGGTGCGGGCAGCAGTGGGTGAAGTACTCGAAAGCTGTACTCAAGTAAAAGTGTTCAGGGTTCCTGCAGGGCATTGAAAAGTATTAAATGACATTAAAAAGCATAACTCTGATTCCAGCAGGCATTAAAAAATTAGAATAGTTTTAAAGTAAAATCAACATTTATTTTTATTTTTTTATTTGTAATTATAATATGTATATATAAATAATAATTTACCATTTTCATAGCCTACACGAGTGTGATAGATGGACAGAACAAGTTTGCTTCCAGCAGAACCAAATCCCCAAACATCAGATGCAAATAAATGTTGACAACTTACTTTGTCACTACTGTATGTTTGTGGCAACAAAAATGTTACAAATGGCATTAAAAAGTATTAAAATAAACTTGCTGATACCTGCAGGAACCCTGGTATTGTTACTTCAAAAAAATATTACTAGAAGTAAAGCCCAACAAAAATGTGAAAGTTTTGGCAAATTCTTCTTCTTCTTCTTCTGCTGTCTTCTTCTTCTTCTTCTTCTGTCTTCTTCTCCTCCTCCTCCTCCTCCTCCCCCCAAACCCAGAACTTTCTCATTGCAAGTCAGACGTGCTACCCACTACACCACAGAGGACAAAAACTACTTTTATTGTTTTCTTTAATGCACGTTCTACAAATTGTACCCTTTCAAAAAGTAGTTTTGAGTAGTTGACTTGAATAAAAGTAACAATGTTGGTCCTCTGGAGTCTTCTGCAGTTCTGTAATGTAATACAATTTAGAGCCAGTTTTAGTCCTGGTTTAATCCCTGCCTTGTACTTAATTAGTTATGCTGATTTAGGTCAATTGAAGATAGTACTTTGAAAGCCAAATATTTTCTAAGGTGGTACTTTGTGTGAAAGTTTGAGAATTACTGAGCTCCTGTCTGCTTCTCCAAACTGAAAGTGTGCTCACTATTACCTACTGCACGTTACTTATCCCTGTGTGCCCCTTAGATCCTTTTACACTGTCAAAAAAAGCCCAAATAGATGACTTAGCTTGTGAATTAGTGCTCCTGTCTACTTCTCCTTACTGACAATAAGCAACATCAACTTTTAGGTTCAATATAAACTTCCTTATATGCTTCGATAAAACTCTGAAACCTTTACACATGCCCCCTTTTTTTTCAAATAGGCAAAAATATACATTTATGCCCTGATGCAAAAGAGCCACAACTCTTCCTTACATGCTTTCTATAGATACTTGCTAAAGTTACTCATGTTGAATACACAGAATAATTATTTTCAAGATTTAATATGTTAGAAGACATCTTTTGGCATTGAGATATTGAACGTTTTTTGTGTATTCAACATTTTTTCCTGTCTCCTGCTTAAACTGTACAGTCAGAAAACAAGCAAATCCCACTAGGCTTGAGTTAATTTGTGAGTAAATGAAGTGGAGATCGTGCGAGAGCTGCGGGGCTTTGAATGAGCTCGTCAGATCATGTGACAGAGCATCATGTGACCCACTTTTACACTTATATTTACAACAGCCGGACAGATACGAGCCTAGATCTGACTCGATCCTGCAATAATGAAAGATACAAGAGGCTTTTAATATCTCTAACAGCAGCACTTTGCACCAGTATCTCTCCTGCTTTCCCCACATAACGTGTTAGCCCACGACAAAGAAAAAAAGTTGTATTATAAGTTATTTTTAGTCAGAATAAAAAAAAAATGGTGGTTAGATGTGTACAAGACACTGAGGTTGGGGATGTCAGTGCTTTGAAGATAATGTCAGATGATTGTAAAACCAAAAAAGAAAAAACTTAATGCAGCTTATCTGGTGTGGCACTCTATCTTTTTAGTTTTTGCAGTGCACTAATGTTGGAATGACAGCACACACACAAAAATGAACCACACCAAAGCAATGTAATTATAAGCCAAAAGTTTTTTTTTGTCTCAATCAGATCTCTGAAAGCTTAATTGTATAAATGAAATACACTTAGCCAGGTTTTGAAGTTTGTCCTAAATGCTCCTTAAGGTTGTGCACGTAAATCCTTAAAAGGGCTATTTTATTCTTTTTTTTTCTTTTTCATAATTTTAAACCAATCTTGGTCACCTCTAGAACAGCATTTTACATTTTACAACCTTTAAAAACATAAGCTGACAAAGTTGCACTCTTCTGGTGCCATAAAGAAACCAGAAGAGTTTCTTTGATTGAACATAATCAAAGAAAAAAAGCACTTCACTTCCTTTTCATTTCCTTAAACTTTTTGTATGATGCCCTTTTACTGCAAAATGACAAACAAGCTGTGAGGAATCAGTGGAAACAGAGCTGTACACTCTTTTTTTTGGATGAATGAATGAGAGCAGGCTGGATGCAGTGTTGCCAGATTGGGCGGTTTCCCGCCCAATTGGGCTACTTTTGCTCTCTCTCGGCGGAAAAAAATAGCGTTGGGCGGGTGTATAATATTTGGGCTATTTTTAGACTTATGGGGCGGGATTTTGAAAATGCAAAATAAACTTATTTTAATAATATTTTAAATTTCCTGATCAATAATTGTATATATTTGCTGGTTATTGATTAATAAAATAAATTTGTAAAATAGAAGTAGTTGTATTAGTGTCATTAGTTGTCAATCACATGTCTAATTATGGACCTCTGATTGGTTGAAAAAAGTAAACACTCTGCAGCCGCCTGAGCAGGGACGAGCCAGCAGTGTTTCCTCTCAAGCTTGGAGTTTTAGCGTTTAGCAACCTGCCGAAGTGGGGGAAATACAAGAAATCGTACAGGAAGGAGACTGACCCAGAGCTAAAAATGTGGATCGCCCCTGTCCCGGAGGAGTGCAAGCATGTGAGAGAGCTATTTGTTTTTCTGATTACACTCAATGTGGAGACTGTTTATTACTTTTTCCATTGGCAGTTGTGAAGTTTTGTGTGCTCAAAATATTATTATTATTGTTATTTCATATGTATTACAGTTTTAACATTAAGATTGTAGAATGGTTGTGATTTGGGCGGGTTTTTATTGCGTTTGGCGGGTTTTACGTTATATTTGGGCTGGAAACTGTCAGTCAGATCTGGCAACCTTGGCTGGATGTAGAGCGCTTTTTGATTGGTCAGTGCTTCCTGGAGTGGGCGGGGGTTTGTGAGAAAGGTTTTTTCAGCATTTTGAAGGCTCAGAATATCCGTGCCAGAGAATATAGGATTACTCAAACAACTCCAGGTATGTTTTTGATGAGGAAACAACATTATAATATAGTAAAAAGCTCAAAAAAGTAATTTTTTTCATAATATCGCCGCTTTGAAGCTAAGCTATAGGTTGGACACAGCAGCTACCAACATTATGACGTGAAATATTTTTCCCTAATCATAGTATTCTGGATGTATTTACCGCTCCTTGTTGTACCATTTATAGAAAATTACTTGGCATTCATGTTTGACTTGACATCCATAGAAAAAGTTTCCTTGAGTACATTTTAAGTCCTTTAAACCTAATCATTTGCTTGTACGTGAAGTGGCTTTGGTTTTGAAGACTTAAGGCTATGGTTAGAGCAATGCTAATATTACCAATTTACCACTTGTCATAGTAAACTGACTGCCGCTCATAAAGAGAAAACACTTTCCTTTCGAAAGCTCTAAAATCCGAGACAGCGTTGGCATCCGTCAATTTCCAGCTTGTCTTGCAATTTTTGCACTCAAAGCCGATGATGAATTTGATGATAGTGGTGCTATAATCTCGCTAATTAAGGCGTCGAGGCTTTAGGGGGCTGTCTCATGTGCCGCCTCTGCCCCGCTAATGGCTCACGATGGCGAAGGGGAACCAAGAGTCCGGAAAATGCGTAAAGGCTGGATCTTCCTTTGGGGACAGACGACGGAAAGGAAAAAAATATATATATAAATGCAGGAGGACATAAAACATTGATGCACCAGGGGGACCTGAGCTGCAGCAGAGCACTTCTAATGCCTCGGTTTTTTCCTTTTATGAGATTAGCTCCACTCTGGACCTTTTTGTGTAAATTGCAGTAAAAGCAGTGAGTTGGTGATGAGTGGGGTGAGGCTAATAGCTGCTGCAGTCGTGTTATAAAGTTGGTTTAAAAAGGAACGAAGCTGTTTAACTGCGGAGTAGGAGCTGTAATTAAAGCTGTGAGGACAAATATTGGGAGAAAATCACTGGCGTTGATTGAGGGAGGTGTAGGTTTATTTTTAAGGCATTTTATTTGAAACAAGCTGTGATAATTGGCCCCTCGCTGTCAGGAACCTGGTGCTGATAAAAACTAAACTAAACTTTTAACCTCAAATAGAAATGTTTCATTGGGGACTTTCCATTGGGGCTGCGGTTAGCTCCTCTGCCAAAAACTCCTTAGTATAGTATGTGCCAGTCCCAAGTCGAGATAAATGAAGAGGGTTGTGTCAGGAAGGGCATCTGGTGTTAACAGCTATGCCAGTTTACTCATGCGAATGATTTTGCTGAGGCAACAACTGGGTTTTAGATTTTCTTTGGCGTTACAAGGGGGTGCTATTTTGCCAATTATAGTAAAAGGGGGGTGTATAGATGATTTAAATTTTAGTAAAATAAATTTAAGACAATATCCAGTGTTGCTGGTGAACATAAAAAAGTGGAACTCACTGTTTTTGCCTCATGGAGCTCCCCCTACATTTCGGAGTCAAGCACTGTCTTAAATACTCACAAGTCCAATAGTGAGACCTCTTGCTCGGCTTTACTTTTGTTTTCCCCTCCACGTGTTCGTACCAAGTTTTTTTCTGTTACTTAGCCGCTCTGACAAAAATCGAGAAATAAAGCCATCTCTAGCTTCATGTTACACTAACTACGATGTGGTGCTTTCTCGCGAGACTCAAGACTCCCATGACACCGGGTCAGCGGTGCTCGTTCTTGCAAGTTTCATTTTCTGCCCAGAGACACCAGGGGGAGATGCAGGGCACTTTATTCACTCCACAACAACTAATTTAACCATCACACAGACTCTGAAAGTTTATTTGAGGTAAAAAGGCTTATTTTCAGAATTATCAGCTGAATACGCTCTCATATTTCTTTTTCTTCCTCAATGTAATTTTAATAATGTGCTCAATTGTATATATATTTAGTTATGGACCATTTCATCTCTCTGTCTTTGAATTAATGATTTAAACCTTAGGACTTGCATCCAAAGGAGCTAAATGATCATTAAGATTGTGCCAATGTACTTTTCAAATACAATACTACTGCTTAGCTCCTGTGTCCATACTCCTACCATCCACAGTTTGGTTTTGAGACACATAGGACCTAGCATAAGCTGTACCTTTGGAGTCTTTAAGGATGTACTCACACCAGACCAACCGTGCCCGGGCGCTGAAAGCCCCTAAAACACGGGACGGTTGGCTGGTGTGAGTGTCCCCGTCCATGCCCAGGTTAGGAATGCTTTTGGACTTTGATATCTTACCTTTCTGAAGGAGAGAACAGACAGTGATAGCAGTTTTGAAGCCTCTTGTATCCTGCTGTGGCTATGTAGCTGCTTCTTGTATCTGTGAATATTCCAAAACTAACAGAGGACCATGACTCACAAATGGGACTCAAAATAGGACAGACACTTTATGCCTTGTGCTCACGTTTTCTACTACACTGTATTAAATGTGTTAGCTCTTTTGCACGTCTTGTAAACAAACAGCGCAGCATGATGGCGTAGCGGCCCGTCGCCCTCAGAGATGATGGCGTAACTGGGCCTGGCATAGATTGTTTGTGTGGGTGTGAGTGCGGGCCAGTGGGGGACTCAGACCCCTCCCCATTCTGGCACAGCGCGGTTCGAATGGCCCTGGTGTGAGTGCGCCCTTAGTGTCGCCACAGCAAATCATCTGCCTCCAGCATTCAGGGATTTTCATATTGGTAGGGGTGTAACGATACGATTTTTTTTTCTACAATACAAATATATTGATACGCATCACTTTATATTGAATCATATTGTTTTCTAGGAATTAATATACATGGAATATCAATCGATAATATTGGAAATATTGCATGTTAAAATAAAACCAGATACGACTTTTTAAATGTAATTTTTGTGTTTTTAATGAAATAAAATGTTATATTGATCTTTTCTATGCTTCTGTCAGCTGGACAGAATCGACCCCAGCTACATTTGAGAGTAAACTTTTATGATTTTTGGCAAAAAAAAATGCTGTCTAGATTATCGATATGACAGTGTTGAATCTTATTGAACTGTATTGTTCCAAATTAACCAATATCGTTCTTGAATCGTATTGAAAAAATTCTAATCAAAATGTATCGTATCGTTGCAAAAACCTATTGTTACACCCCTACATATTGGCATAGTTTTTTACACCAGATGCCCTTCCTGCCACAACACTCTTCATTTAGAATTAATAATGCTTTAGATTTATATAGTGCCTTTCTGGAGTCTAAAACCGCCTTCCTTTGCATTATTCGATGGTGGTGAGCTACTTCTGTAACTACAGCTGTCCTGGGGCAGACTGGTGGAGACATGGCTGCCATTCTGTGCCTATGGCCTCTCTGACCAATCACAAAATGCATGGTCACACTGACACATTCATACAGGCAAGGTGGTTGTCTTGCCCAAGGACACAATGATAGTATGAACTGGGAGAGAAGGACTCGCCAGCCTTTTGGTTAGACCTCCTGAGCCACTGTCGCCCCATTTATCTAGGCGTGGGACTGGCACAAATAGTATAAAACCTGTAAAGTACATCTAAAAAAATAATAATAATAAGTTCACTGTCACAAACTATCTGGGCTAATGTGTTAGCTATGTTAGCCTATAGCATAGTTTTAGCTCCACGATAATTGCTGCGACAAGTGCTCAGCTGCCTGTAAACTACAACCAAACAGCACCAAATGAACTACAGGGCCAAATGTGGACGTCCCAGCTGTTGTCCATCCTAAACTCATCGCATGGCTCGTCCTGAGACAGAAGAGGCTCCAAGGAGAAGAGAAGAGAAGTAATATTTAGACAGCTGCACGTGGAGCGTCGCGTATCGGTGTCAGTGGACGGGACGGGGGTAAAAGGGGGCAGAGGGATATTTAAGTGTCCCCAGACTAACACGCGTCCCATATCGATGTCACTGTAGACTTTAGACAGAGCGCTAAATCACCACGGGACAGGCAGCTGCAGATTTACAGCTCTCTACGAGGGAAACGTGCTTAGGAGTCTTAAAAAGTAATAGATTTTTTTACAAAGATACTGATCATTTGGATGTAAGTTAATGTTTTAATATTAAATGTATGAACCCTTTAACATAGAAATTTTGCTTTTTTCTCTGTGAATCAAACAAAAACTAATGTGCATATGTTACTATTTTAAATGACTGCCTAAAATATTCATTGAACTTGTTGGCAAAGTGCAGTAGTAGCAGTGGTAGTAGTAGTAGCGGAGTGGCAATAGTAATAGTAGTACTGGTAGTGATTGTAGAAGTAAGTATTTTCTGCTAGTGTTGCAAAACCCGAGACTGGTTTAAGACCATTTTTCTTGGTCTTGGCTGCAGTTTTACTCAGTCTTGTCTCAGTCTCATATGTGGCGGTCTCTGAGATTTTTCTTTTTACTTTTTAAACTTTGCTCCTTAATTTTAGTGTTAGTTCACAGGGTTTAGTCTTGGTTTGCCTTGGTCATGGTCTCAGTCTTTAAAAGTCTCGACTCGGTCTCAAACCTCAACACTCTCTGCCTTGTCTTGGTCTTGGTTCACTTTGGTCTCCGACTGGTCTTGGTCTTGATTATAATGGTCTGGTATTTTCTATTATGTGTTGGGATGAGGTTAAGCGAGTCACCCTCTAACTGGAGGGTAGGTGGTTAGATTCCCGCTCTTACTCAGGGCATACTGTCGTCGTGTCTCTGGGCAAGACTTCACCCACATCCAGCGTAAAAACTGTCATAACCAAATCGATGAGCGTTTTATTCGCTGTGGCAGCCGAAAAACCTTTTTGTTGAGTAGTACTATTTTTACTTTGTGTACAATTTTAGAGTACTTCTTCCACCTCACATCTTTTTTTTCAACTTTTTCACAGCAAACTGTACTTGCACTGATACTGTAGTTGTGTGTGTGTGTTTTCATTGGTCCCATCAGCAGACATGTATTACACAAAGCTTGTGTCATTGCTCCTGTCTGCTTCTCTAATACTAAGAGTTTACTGACAATTATTTACTGAAAGCAAACACAACATATCCACCAAGTAATGGGGCTGGGCGGATCGATCCAAATATTGATAGTACCAATACCAAAGTTAGTGTTGGTATCGGATCAATACTAGCGTGATGAGATTGATTCTGCTGTCCCCTCCCCTTTCTAAAAAACCTCTGTGAACTGAAGGAAGTAGTGATTTTCTCTTTAAAGGTCCTGTAAGCAGCATGTGCTCAAAACAATGGTCTGTGGGTTGCCAGTCTTTCTGCTTTTTTGATTGGACGATTGGCAATGCAGTTTTAGAGCCAACACAAAAAATGTACCGTATTTTCCGCACTATAAGGCGCACCTAAAAGCCTTTAATTTTCTCAAAAACCGACAGTGCGCCTTATAATCCGATGCGCCTTATATATGGATCAATGTTGGTTAATTATGGCTACCGTATTCAGGGGGCGTCGCCGAAGTGAGAGCGGTAAAAACGATAAAGGGGAATTCCAGTCTCAGCTGTTCATGTGTGCCATAGGCGTGTTTATGGATCCTGCCGCAAAAGAACAAGGAGGCGCGGCCTTTGCTCCATCTCAGTAGAAGAGTTGCGACATTGAGGGGACAGAAAACTGAGCGCTCGAACGCTGTTCATGTAGCTTTGAACTGTGACAAATGGAGTTGGAAATACATTGTTTTCAACGAGGGAGTTGTAAGAACGCTGGTTTGTATTCTGTTAATAAAGTTTGACTGACTTATCTGACTGTTTTATTGACATTCCCTTTAGCGCAGCGCCATCTAGTGGATGCGCCTTGTAATGAGGTGCGCCCTATATATGAAAACAGTTTTAAAATAGGCCATTCATTGAAGGTGCGCCTTATAGTCCGATGTGCCTTATAGTGCGGAAAATACGGTAAACAAAAACAACTTGGCCATAATGTAAAATATTTTTTTGAATTGTGAATAAATTAGATGTTCTGTTGTTGTCAGTAAAACTAATATTTCATTTAAACATGTTTACCTCATATATTGGGACACATGAAATAAAAAGAATATATGCTGCACCTTTAAACGCATTTTTTTCAATTTGCCTAACTTTGCTTAAAATCAGATCTGGGTTTTAACATGAACTTTACAGTGGAAAGCAACAATAGCAAAATCATTTAGTGGTCAAAAAAAGTATGCAGATTTAACATGCCATGACACATTCCTAGTCTTTACATGAAATGCGCTGCTTGTAAGTATTGGAATCAATATTGGCGAAACCACCAAGTAACTCTATATTCTCTTTTTCAAAATGCTAGTCCATAACCAAAATGCTCAGGATTTAATTTAGGTAATCATTTTTCTTATCCTATCATCATAATTCACTGTTGTTTCTGGCGTATAATCTACTAAACTAAACGACTAAACCTTAGACTTTAACTGGACCTAATTAAATCCAGAGGTCCACAGAGGCAGTGGTTGTGTGAGACGGCGGGTCACATGTCTCTGGTCCTGTGCCGTGGTCTGGCCCGGTGCCTTGGGGCCTGAGGCGGCGCTGGTATCAGCTGACCGTCCTGAGTCACTGAGAGCTCCGGTTGTACTCATCACAATGGGTCTGACTCATCCTGGGTCTTACACAGAGCGCGCTCAGTCTGGTCTTTGGTTGGTTTTGCTGGAACTCCTCACTGGGGTCCATTGTTTAAACTGGGCTGATGAAGACGCAGGGTTTTGTCTATTGACTGACTCAGTATTTTTGGTGCTCATACAGACTTCCACTGCCTTGTACTGAGGAGACACCACTGACACATAATTGCAGTTTCTTCTGGTCAGGTAAAACTGCAAACTTTCACTCAAATTTTAAGGCAAGTAACGTCAAATTAACAACATAAAGCGAAACTTTTCTCAAATTTTTTCACTGTTTTTGCCTTATTTTTCTCTACAGAGACCCCCTACATTTCGGGGTAAAGCGATCTTGTAAACATTTCCAGTTGTCCAGGAGTCCAGTTGACTCCTGTATAATTTTTGCATACGTTTCCTCTCTACATATCCACACAATGTTTTTTTTTCAGTAACAAAAATCAGGAAATAAAGGCCACTACTAGCTTGTTGTTGCTAACTGCGATATGTCTCATTCTTGCGAGACTCAAGATTTCCTTGACACCGGGTCGGCAGCGCTCGTTTCCGTGACACCAGGTCGGCAGCGCTCGTTTTCGGCCAAGAGACATCGTGGGAGATGCAAGGTGCTTTATTCAACCCTAAACAACTCATTTAACCATCACACAGCCTCTGAAAAGCTTACCGAGTTCTACTTTAAATAAATATTTGGGACCGTACTTGGTCCGTAGTGACCTTCTTGGTGTGCAGCGTAGGTTATTACTACAAATGGCACTGCAGCTCTTCATATCCGCTGAATTTCCTGTTAAAACTGCTGAGTAGAAGCAAGATTCTGGTACGAGTCACATCTGCATTATGCTTATGTGACAAGAGCAAGCAAGCAACCAATGGGACCCAAATATAAACTGAACTCTCTCAAGAAAACGCCACATAAAACAAAAAAATTCTAGGTGCAATAGCCAACGTAAATTATAGTTTGTCTCTAATGGCTGATGGAGTCTTTCCAGTGTTATTCATTGTTAAAAAATTGGTCTGAATTGATAGGGTGTATGTGATTATATTTGACCTGCTTAATCTATGCGTTATGAAATAATGTACTTTTCCTATAAGTCTTAAGCCAGGAATACACTGTGCGATTTATTTTACCGTATTTTCCGCACTATAAGGCACATTGGATTATAAGGCGCACCTTCAATTAATGGCCTATTTTAAAACTGTTTTCATATATAGGGCGCACCACATTATATGGTGCTGCGCTAAAGGGAATGTCAATAAAACAGTCAGATAAGTCAGTCAAACTTTATTAATAGACTACAAACCAGCGTTCTTACAACTCCCTCGTTGAAAACAATGTATTTCCAACTCCATTTGTCACAGTTTAAAGCTACATGAACAGCGTTCGAGCGCACAGTTTTCTGTCCCCTCAATGTCGCAACTCTTCTACATGAACAGCTGGGACTGGAATTCCCCTTTATCGTTTTTACCGCTGTCACTTCGGCGACGCCCCCTGAATACGGTAGCCATAATTAACCAACATTGATCCATATATAAGGCGCATCGGATTATAAGGCGCACTGTCGGTTTTTGAGAAAATTAAAGGCTTTTAGGTGCACCTTATAGTGCGGAAAATACTTTAGTCTTATTTATGAAAGTCACACTGCACGACGCAGAATGGGTAAAATGTATAATCGTGGCTATGACCAAAGTGAGTCGGAAAGCAAATTTTAGGCTCTGGATGCAGAGTGTTTACATCATTGTAATGCCAGTGAGCCGGAAGTAAATAAACCAAAAGAGGAAATGTGCTCACATTCGGGTCTGGGCACTGTTGTTGTTAATCTGAGGATGCACTGGTGTTTTTCTGTTGGTCCCACGTCTGACAGAGATCGTAGGTGCAGTGAGAGGCAGACAAATCTTACAAAATATCTGACACTGCCTGATATCTGTCACAGTATGTCTTCGGTCGTAAGGCGTAAGGCTGTCTCACTGTAAGATGTACGGCCACCGTTTTTGAGCTCCGACAGACAATTTTTCCCACAATAAGGAATCTTTCTTCTGAGACACCCAGACAAACTCGATGCCACTGCCATAACTTGTTCATCTTTTATTCGTCCCGTACCAAAATTTGTTTTACATGAGACCAGCGCTTGACATTAACACTCGCCAACTGGCCAAATGCAGGTAGATTTTTGTTTTGGCTAGTACCACAAATACTCCCACTGCCATTTTGGTCAGTTGAATGTTATGCACCTAAATCTTAACTTTAGAGGTTAGGCCTGAATTTAAGTTGCTCTGCTTTAGTGTACAGCATTTAGTACATATTCATTCACCATGATTAAAGAACGAAAAATATTATTTCAACAAAATAATGTTAATGTTTAAAGGATATGACACCAAATGCAGAGATACAATTTATTCGACCTATAAGTAAACCTGTTTTTCAATATTTGATAAATCCCAAAGACTAGCCACGGAGGCCAGTGAGCAAAAAATAAATGTCAAGCCCTGCATGAGAGCCTTCAGGATAATGTTGAAATGGCATAAAGTTGAAAACATTAATTTAGTTTGCAAACTATTTTGCAGATGCAGCAAGTTCTGTGTTGGATCAATGACATCGTTTTAGGGCCGTACAATTTATTGCAAAATTATTGTTATCGCAATATCAGCAAATGCAATATCCGTATCCATGCGGTGGCCGTCCTCTTCTCAGGAGCTGAAAACTCTCGGTCTCAGTTCTACGTAGTCATGTGAAACCAGGAAGTCCTTATGTGTGCTTCTAAAGCCCATACACCATCACCCGACTCTTCTGAGTTGCCTAAATTGCTGTCACTACGAAGCAGTCAGCTCCTGTTAGCCCCATGTTACTAATAGTCGTGCTAATTAGCCATTTTATGCTTTATCTGTTCCCCACCGTTGCCAGCTGCAGGAGTCAGACACCTAAGTGTTCTTTAAGCAACAGCTCCTCCAAAAGAAAACATTCTCCACATATATACATTAGGGCTGCACAATATATCGCAAAATTATCACAATATCAGCAAACGCAATATCCGTATCGCAAGAATCTAAATATATCGCAATAACGCTGTGGTCTTCCATCTGACAGAGATTTACACTGAAGAATCATTTTCCACCAGAGCCTTAAAAGAACATGTGTTGTGACTAAATAAAAATGTTTAAACAGTCCAGTTTTAGTGGTAATTTAATTTATTTAGCCTTGTTTTATTCCTGGTTTAGTCTGTGTTAAGTTTTGATTTTGTCGCTGTTTTGACTTGTAAATACAGGAACTTACATTTTTTTGTGAAATGTAGTGAATTTAACTTACTATGTTCCAAAAGTAGGCTCTATTTTCAAATATCGCAATAATATCGTTATCACAATTTTCAACATAGTTATCGAATATCGCATGTTTTCTCCATATCGTGCAGCCCTACATTGTTTATCTTTTCTCTTTAAATCCCTCTTTACCAAAGCACATTGTTTTTAAATGGGAGGTGTAACAGACTCAGACCGACAGTGGCAAAATCAAACTGGACCTCATCTTTATCTGAGGCCTGTTTTGCACAGCTTTTGTGATATTTTGTTCTTTTACCAAACGTCCTTATCACAGCTCTGAGCAAACACAAACAAACAGTTCGTCCTGTGTTGGGAGTCACATGGGTCAGGGGAGTCTGTCCTGGCATTTCCTCAGACCTCACACAAACACACTCTTCCCCCCAATCACACGCTGGACGTCCCATCTGAACTGCTGCTGAGAGGGAAGATTTCATACTGATCTGTAAATATAGAGCTGTTATTGTACTGCCCCGGGCCAGAGGAAGTTAAATGAATCTGCTTGTAAAGGTCACGCTCGGCCTTTTAGTCACAGAACAACACAATCAGCAGACAACATGAGTTACTTAACATTTTTGGACAAGCTCTGCTAACTTATGTAACATTTCAGAGAGAGAGAATAAAATCTTTGTTTGTTCTTTGTTGCATTGTCTAAATATTGTATTAAATAGTTAAATACAATTGGAGAAAGTCATTGTCTGTTGTTACTCCGTGGTTTGTGTCATAAGTTGATCTGGGTCTGCTCAGGCAGTGGTTCTCAAACTGTGGGATGGGTACCACTGATGGTGCACAGGCTTTTTCTGCTCGTACTCAAGAGGCTTTTACTTTTCTGATTTAGTAGAGTCTAGGGCTGCACGATATGGAGGAAACATGCGATATGTTGAAAATTGCGATAACGATATTATTGCGATAGTTGAAAATAGAGCCTACTTTTCGAACATAGTAAGTTAAATTCACTACATTTCACAAAAATGTAAGTTCCTGTATTTACAAGTCAAAACAGCGACAAAATCAAAACTTAACACAGACTAAACCAGGAATAAAACCAGGCTAAGCTGGGACTAAATTAATTAAATTACCACTAAAACTGGACTTTTTAAACATTTTTATTTAGTCACAACACATGTTCTTTTAAGGCTCTGGTGGAAAATAATTCTTCAGTGTAAATCTCTGTCAGATGGAAGACCACAGCGTTATTGCAATATATTGATATTATTGCGATACGGATATTGCGTTTGCTGATATTGCGATAACGATAATTTTGCGATATATTGTGCAGCCCTAGTAGAGACATTACTTAGTTCGAGGGCTGGGTGATAAATCTTAGTAATTTGATTAAAACTATGCAATAAAACATTATAAACCTACATTTAAATAGCTTTTAATGCCAATGAAAGAAACAAAAAAATTATAAAAAATTTCATTAATCAGCTGAGAATTTAAAAAAAAAGAGATTTTATTTTTTATCCATATCACCCTGCCCTACTTTGTTCTGGTTTAGTCCAAGATTAGTCCTGGTTTACCCATTGTTGTATTTACTGTTTTGTTCCTGGTTTGGTGCTAGTGTAGACCAAATTTTTTCCCTGGTTTAGTCCTGCTTTAGTCCTTATTTAGTGATGCTCCTTTTATTCAGTTGAAGACGATACTTTGTAAGCCAATATTTATTTTATAATATTTGCTTAATTGTGATTAAAACTTGTGGTTAAATAAATTTAGAGCGGTGAGACCAGCTTTCCGGAAGAGGACTGGCTGAGAAAACAAGATTACTCAAACAAGCATAAAATGAAACAAAATACAACTTTAGATAAGTTTCTGAGGTGGAAACAACATAATAACATGCTTAAAAGCTCAAAAATGTCAAATTAGCAGAATAGGGGACTATTAATTCATCATATTCTGAACCATAAGAAGACTTTTACATGTCTTAAGTTATTATTTGATCGTTTTAAACTATGGTACGATCAGGAAGCCACTTTCATTTGAATTCATATCTTCAAATCCTTAGCCGCTGTTTATTCTTCATCGTGTCAAATACATATTTTAGCCCTCCGCCGCTTTATACACAGTGATGGACTATGGCAGAAGATGGCTTTGCATAAAATCATTACAGGGTCTAACCAGTGGAGATGTGCGCTCGTGGCTGGCTCGTCTAATTGATTTGGATTGGGAAAGTGTAGGGTTGTGTGAATGGTGGAATCAGAAACCTCCGCTGCTGCTGCTGCTGCTGCTGCTGCTGCTGATGCTGAAAGATGATTTAATACGTCTCTTGCGGCTCGATTTAAGTGGATTTTGGATCGCTTTAAAACAAATGTTTGGATTAGCACACGTCGAGTTGAATTGACAGCTCGAGTGGAAAGCTGTCAGATTGCGTTTCAGACCTCCACGAGTGCTCTCTGTAATCTGTTTTTTTAACTCCGTAGCCCCCATGCTGCCAAATTTCATAGATCTGATACAGGATTTAGTGTCATTCTATTTATTCAATGTCTATATATATTGTTTAAATTGGTGAACTCAAACTTGAACACCGTAATCCACATGTTTTAAGCTTTTTATGGTCAGAACATTTGTTTTGAGGTCATAGTTTGGATGCGATGCTCTGGGTGGGACACTAGCTCCTAATGTTTCTAAATTATTTTTCAAGGGTCATATTTAAAACCTAATATCTATTAAATTTGTCAGTTCAGTTTTTTGAGAACATTAACAAATGGAATACAGATTTTTAGTCTTGAAATACTAGATATTGTTGTATGTTCTCATCTGTTTTCTATTGTTTAATGTAAAATGATATCTGTATAGTCATTTGGATTTACTTAGGCCTAGTTAGCCATCCATCATTCCTCTGCACATTTTTTGAAATTGGTTTCACATTATTTCTATTACAGGCCTTATATTGTGATTTTTCAGCTTTTTTAAAATAATTTTGGACACATTTGCGTTAGAATTTCACATTTTATAACTTAAAATAATGTATATGTATCAAAAACAGCTTCACTTTCGAAGCTGTTACATTGATTTTGCAGACAATGCTTGGATTAGATGTCAGTCGCCCCCTGCTGGCAACAGTGGGCAATAGACAGAGCCTAAAATGGCTAATTAAGCAACATGATGCTAACAGATAGATAAATGAGCTGACTGCTTTGAGCAATTTAAGCAGTAAAATAATCAGAATGAGTCCGGTGACGGTGTATGGGCTTTAGAAACGCGCAGGAGCACTTCCACGTGTTTATGTAGAGCCGTGAGACTGAGCGTTTTCAGCTCTTGAGAAGGGCAGTGCCTCAGCGTACAGGATTTATGAAACAAAATGCTACTCCAAGTAGGCACAAACAACATTAAAACATGGTTAAAAGCAAAAAAAGAAAGTCGATTAAGCATGATAAGTTGAAATAACCTTTTAAGTTGAAACTGCAGTGACAAGAGGGAGTTCCAAACCCACTCCACTTACCACAATGAATGGGTGTGGCTGGACAGGATCACTTGGATGGTATTTTTTATTACATGCTGTCTTAAGAATGAGACCAGGAAGCAAGCTGTGAACACTAGAGCAAAAATAGTTTCTTCCTTCATTTAAACATCTTCATTTAAATTTCCCAAAATGCAACAGAAGCTAAATTATGAAAAATTAAGTAGTAGAAGCCATATGCGTATGGTGTGTATTTCTTTTCATTCAAACAAACAAACTGCTGTTTTCTCAACTGTACCAAACTGCTGTCTTTGTACAAAATCTCACCTCTGTATCTTTCTAAAGGTTGTATTTTTAGCTCAGTCCGCTCTGTTCCTCTCCTGAAAACCCGGTCAAGTTCACTGTTGATCTGGGGAAGAGGGTCAGCGGGACGCAGCTCTCTGACCTTCACAAAACACCGAAAACACAGAGAGGAAGTCGTTCATTTTAGAGCACTGTGGGTCAAGCCAAAACCACAGTGATTCTCAAACCTTTCACACCGAGTACCACCTCAGAAAATATTCAGGCTTGTGAGTGAATAGATGGAAATGTTGTTAGAAATAGCCCCAAAACTAAATTTGTCTGCTGTGCCTCTGTATCTGCAGAATGGTTGCAAAAAGCCCCTAGGCCTGTTTCATATTTTCATTCAGTCTCCCATCTTTCTCTCTATGTGTGTGTTCGACATTACACCGCTATTCCTCTGGGGACAATTGATCCATTCTCACCACAATATTCCTCCGGTGATGGACAGCCTTGTTTTGTGGCACCGACTTGATATCGGCTTGTGGAAGTAATCCCTTCCTATTACCTACAATGGGTTTTGTCACTAAATCATGGGCAGAAGCCATTACACCGCGCTGATATATAAAAACAAATCAATTTTCCTTGTTCACGCTCGGCTTCACAAAACTATTCCAGACAAATTAGTTTGGCTGAGTGCAGGCGCTAATGCTCTGAATGTGTGGAAAATTATCTTTTTTATCACAAAAAAAAGGCCTACAGCAGTGGATTTGAAACTTTAGTACGGGCCCCAAGCCTGGTCAGCGAGCAGGAAAGTCTGGTTCCTCAGCCATAGCAAGCTGCTTCCACTCAGTCGATTTAGACCCAACCAATCACAGCCGTTTATCCGCAGCGCATCTTCAAAAAGCGGAAGAAAATTTCAAAATTAACCAAGATGGTGCCAGGCTAATACAAAGCTAATTTAATAACTTCTCTGACCTGATTAACAGTGTTTAGTGCTTTTCTTTGTCACTTTTTGATTCTGCTGAAGTCTACATTGTTGTTCAGTCCTCTGTGGGATTTTTGTTTCCATTTTAACAACAGTTAAGTCCCACTGATGTCCAACGTAAAACAACCACATTCTAACAAACCCAGTTTTTCCACAAGTCTTTGTACAACTGGCTTCTGCTGCTGTCCCTGTTCAGAAATAAGTACAGAGCTGCTCAGGATACGGTGTATTCTGGTGTTTTATGGCAGAACCGGCAACAATCCACCATGTTTTAAATGTGTTTCCCTTTGCCTTTCTCTTCACACCCTGAAGAAGGTGCAAGCCGACACGCGTTGGTGTGTTTTAATGTCTCCAGCCCTCATGAAATAAAGGCTTTTTATACTTTTTCAACCAAGTGAGTGCCTGGACCTTGTTTTCTTCATCTTCTGTGACCCTTTCCATGAGCACCATTGGTTTTGTGGATACCAGTAGCTCCCTGTTTTAATCTGTTCTTGAATCCACCATGTTTGTTTTGCTTACAGGTCAGCGGTGCACTGCTTATGTCCCACCCTTCGTTTCTTTAATTGGTTACTCCACCTGTGATTATTCTACCCATATAAATGAAACTAAAACCAAGAGACTACCTTCTATGTATAGGAATAAGAAAAGAGTTAGTGTGGCTGGCCATCATGTTGCTTATAGCCGTGCTAAATATCCATTTTATGCTCTGTCTAGTTGCCAGCAGAGGGCAATAAACACCGTTCTCTGCAAAGTCAAAGTAACAGTTCACCAAAAGAAGACAATTTCCGTACATATACATCATTTTAAGTTATAAAACATGAAATACTACTGCAAAGGTGTTGTAGGCAGGGGGGTAACATCAGGCAGTGCAGCCAGGGCAGTTGCACTGGGGCCCAGGACATGAGGGGGCCCCACTGGGAGTCCTATATTGGTGGGTTATGTTCAGTCTGGGCAGTACAAAGCAGGTATAACTTTAAAAACAAGCTTTTTATATAAAATAAAATATTTTAAAAGTATGATATGTATAATTCCTTCACATTTTCTTTTATTTAATGCTTACAGAGTTTAGTGCAACAAAAATAAACATACTAATTTTTTGTGGTACTGACATGTTTGAACATTTTAAAGTAAAGTATTAGAGTATGTGTGTCCTGAGTCGGACACGCTCACTTTTTGGTATTTTTCGGTCTTCTAACAGATGTTCGTAAAGACGTTAACTGGCTAACAGCAGATAAACAAAAACTCTGCATATTGCTCTACCTCTGTGGTAATTTTTGTGTATTTATGCCAAGTGTTTATGAAATAATCATGATATGAAAGTAATTTTGATAGGGAAATGCGCAGGGAACGCTCAGGTCACACTCGGGCGACGTTCTTTCAGTGATCTTAGTGTTTTTGTAGCTAACTTTGTCCGTCTTATTATTTTGTGATTAACGTTAGCTTAGCCCACAATCTTATTATGAAAGACGGAAACAAGGTAACCAGATGTGAAGATTTGTGAAGTGTAAATATCCCAGCCTCACAAGCAAAAAATCCAACAAATAAGGCCTGAAAACGCCGGAAAGGTAAGCGTGTCCGATATTGGAACTTTCGTGTGTCCGACTCAGGGCCGTAGCACTGCCGAGCTTAAACCTCGGATGATAGCGCTATTTCATACAGCCACAATAAAATATTTGTTGTAAAAGAAAGTATCCAACCAATATATCTTTATAAACGTAAGAAAATGTACTTCTATTTTATACAATTTGTGTTAATGAAGATATTAAATGGGTGTTTTTATGACTTATTGAAGACTCAGGACACACACACGCTAGGCAACTTTAGGAAAGTACAGTGCCGTTTTTGTTACTAAAACTGATATATATATGTGCGTATAGACTTACTGAAAGTGCTTCATAACTTTAGGGCCCATTCTGAAAACCTGCACTGTGGACCCTCATTACCACCTTACGCCACTGGTGTTGTATTCTATCAACCTCTGTAGAAAAAGGGTATAGCAGGGCATTTTTTGACCTTTAGAAGACAATTTGGTGTATTTGGTTGTAGCGTTGGATGCTTATTATTAACAACAGTCCACTCTGGGAAGGAAAAAACATCAATTTCAGTCAATATCAAGATGGGTTATCATCACCCTGCAGCCAATTGCTTAATTCCACTGTATTTACAAATGCCTCATGTTTGACCATTTATCCCCACAAGTCAAATCTCATTTAAAACACAGACATTTTGCTTGTAAGAGTGGAAATAGCCGTTCAAAGCCCCATCTGTCTGCCTCACTGCTCTCTACATCTCCAGCCCAGTGATGGGGACACTGCTCCGGGGTTGGTCCAGGCCGGTTGGGGTGGGGGGTGGGGAGGCGGTGCTGTGATAGGGATGGGGGGGCGGGGGGTGTTTCTCAAAATAGCTCTCGCTGCATTAAGGAAGAACCAGCCTGACCTCACCAAACCCAGGCCGCGTGTCTCTGTCTCTTCCGTCCATTTATCCAGGTCACATCAAATCTACTTCCACTGGTAAAGCGCTCCTGACCTGGGTGACCTCGCACTTTTACTGGCCACTGCTGTCAAAATAACACCAGAGAAAAGGGCCTAGGTCACTAATAGTAGTAGTAATAATAAAGCTAGTTTAGTTATGGGTAAAAGTTGGTTTCCTCTATATTTTGGTTGTAAAAGAAGCTATAATGCTGTGATGATTAAGACAATCTGTAAGTGAATGTCCTTCATTCTTGCTGACCTAAAGGCTAAAGTGAGAAGAATGGGCTTTTTGTATTATTTTGTTACTCTCCAGTGATTTTTTTTCCTTCTATGACAACTGGCTCAGGTGTGTAGCCAATTGTAGCCAAGATGACATTTTTTACTTCCCTAAACTTTTATGTGAAACCATTTTACAAAAAAATTCAAAATAGCTGTGAGGAATCAGTAAAAACAGAGATGTAATTTTTTGTTTTTGTTTTTGGTAAATGAATGAGAACAGATTGGATGTCGAGAGTTTGTTGATTGGTCAGTGCTTCCTGGAGTGCACGGGGGTTCGAGGAACAGAGCGTTCTGAGGCCGCAGAAACTCGGGGCCAGAGACTACAGGATTACTAACAGGTGTGAATGAATCAAAGCTAAACTCTTTTTTATTGAGGGGACAACATTTTAATATGGAAGAAAGTTTTTATAAAAAGATTTTTGATATATAACCCCTTGTTTTTGCATAAATCTTTGAATCAACTTATGTCATTATCATAAATAATAATTTTCAAAATTTTATATGCCAGTGTATGTGACAGTATCTCCTTTTTGGTAAAAAAAAAAAAAAAAAAACATTCTCAATTCAATCAAGTGAAAGTGGATTTTTCTAGGGGGATTTTTACAGTCTTGGGTAATTGGTACCAACATTTAGATCAGGGGTGTCCAAACTATGGCCCGGGGGCCAAATGCGTCCCGCAGACTATTCTTTATTGGCCCTCGGGCTTCATTCACAATTGGCCCAAATTGCCACAGGTAGCACTGTTCACTGCAAGGTTTGAAGCGCAGGTAAAAAACTTGATTTGTGTGAGATGTTTCTGGCATTAAGAAGAAGAAGAAAAAAAAAAAAGGAAATTAGCGGTTGGCGGCGCCAAAAACAAAAAAACAAAAAAAAAACATACTATGTGCTGGTGCCAAGCTCGTATAACTGTGGGGTTGTAGAAGGGGGTCAAGAGTAAAACAAATCAATAAAAATATCCATAAGAATGTTTAACTATGAAGATCCCTGAAGGAAAGCGATATCTTGTTTTGTGGTGATGCAAAATATGGCGCCTCGACTGAGTGGCCCTCCTGCACATACATTTTTCAGTATGTGGCCCCCAAGGAAAAAAGTTTGGACACCCCTGATTTAGATGTAGATGGATTTTTCTTAAATTGGTATTTATGATCAGGATAGAAGTTGATTAAAAGATGTATTCAAAAACAGTAGAAAAAAAATCTGAATGAAATGAAAATTTAAAAAAATGTTAAGAAATACTATTATGATTTTTTATGAAGACGCTTCTGTCACTTAACAGTAACAACTTAACTTTTTAAATTCAGGGTAAGGGTTAAACAATAATGGGCCAAAAAGATTATAGTTTGTGTTAAGTTAGAGAAAGATATAATATCCCTAATATAAACACAAGCATACATTATATAAGTGTGTTAGATTTGAAAAGATGGCATGGCTTGCTCCACATTGTGCTGCTGCTGACAGGGACTGAGCCCGGCAGCGTGTGAGCACTGGCTGTGCAGAAGTAGGTCATTGATTTGGGACTTGGACACTGATGATGTGCTGGCCTAGAAATGGACTATAATCGGTCTGTCTCAAACCAAAACAGCTTTTCATAAAGTGGCAGATATCACAAGGTCACAATAACACTGCATACAAACTGAATTATGTCTTAGTCAGTGTAGACAGACGACACGTCTACAGTTCTTTGAAACTGGCTGGATTTCCAAGGAAGATTATAGTTTACTTGTTAAAAATAATGCTTTGTAATGTGTAATATTGAAATATTCCACAAATCTTCCAATACAACTTTCCAAAACAATACATATCCCTAGTTTATATTGCCATTGTGTCCTTGGGCAGGACACTTCACCCACAGTGTCTTTGGCACAGGTGTATAATTGTACCATTCGGATTAATGGGTGAATGGTTCCTTGATATGAATTGGTTTGAGTGTCAGCACTATATACTGTAAATAAAGCCATTTTAATGAGAGACAGTAGACACTGACAGGAGCCTGGGTGAGAGGAATGTCAGGGGTTGAAGAGCCAATAAGCGGTTTGGGGGTGTTTCCATTTCCCAAAATGCATTCCAAGCTGTTCTACTTTTGGAGCCATTTCGGTACAGGTTACAGTTTGGTTAAGTGTCTGGAACGGTCAGGGGAGGGCACTCAGGCAAAAACAACAAGCCAAAGAACAGAAATAAAATGTTATTTTTAGTCAAACACGTTCTTGTCCTTGAGCTAAACGTTGTCGTATTCGGACGAGCTCAATGTTGTGCCAACTTTTTCGAAAAAATAAAGCATTTGTATATTAGCAACAGCGTGTCCGGTTTAGCAAAGTACAGCTCTCACTTTGTGAATCTAAACATTTCATTTTTAGTTTAGATTGATTTAAACACAAGTCAAACTCCTGCTCACACACCAGCCTCACACAGACACACGTCGGCCTCACACAGACGCACGCCAGCCTCACACAGACACACGCCGGCCTCATACAGACACACGTCGGCCTCACACAGACGCACGCCAGCCTCACACAGACACACGCCGGCCTCATACAGACACACGTCGGCCTCACACAGACGCACACCAGCCTCACACAGACTCACACAGACACACACCAAGCTCACACAGACACACACCAGTCTCATACAGACACACGCCAGCCTCACACAGACACACGCCAGTCTCACACAGACACACGCCAGCCTCACACAGACACACGCCAGCCTCACACAGACACACCATTCTCACACAGACACACACTGGCCTCACACAGACACACAACATGATTTACTCTTGTTTTATTAAATATCTCCACTGTGTTTATGATTTAAAAAACAGCTTCACACACGTTTGTACCTCATTTATAACACAACTTTTGTTGTGCTTGTGTGACGTCAGTGTTTACATAACAGACGCAGATCTCCTGGACCCAGAGTCATGGAAACACAAGGGGCTGCCCGTTCCCAGATGTCCCGAGCTGACATTCCGTACCATTCTCCCTAGTGGAAAAGCGCCTAATAAATCATGCCCCAAGCCCAGATAAATGGTGAGGGTTGCGTCAGGAGGGCGAAGTACCTGTGCAACCCGCCACCTGAACCTGAAACCAGACCGAGACCTTTTCTTATAAACCTCTTGTCTACAAAAACACGCTGCCAGCAGTTTGCCCAGACATCTGTAGATACATTTGCTTCAGGATCCTGGCTGTAGTGTGTTCTTATCTCTCCTGCCTGAATGTGCCCCAGTCTGCTGAGGACATGCCCAGTTCTGTTGTGTAATTCCTCGATGGGGGTTTTCATTTCAGCCAATAATGTAAATATGAGTCTTTGAACAAGCCAAGGCGTGATCCTAATCTAGTCGGCTGGAAGTCATGTTAAAAGGGGAGTTTTTGTCATGATCGAGATGAAGTAAATCCTCTTTACCTTTTCTAACCTCTACTGTCTATGCTTCTTTATTATTAGTTTCTGTAATAGATGTTTTAAGGTAAATCTTTCTGCAGCCTTAAATATTGTCCAAGCTTGAGTTATGGCTGGTACCATTATTTGCAAATATGTATCATAGCAAATATGAAAAATCGAGATTTAAATTAGAGGTATATATCGGCCGATTTTTGCAGGTTAATGCGGATTTTTGGTCAGGCACATGTCCAGGCAACCATGTGTTTGAAGGACCCCAGCAGCCATCTTGTAGCAGTCTGGGCATCTTACACTGCAGTTCATGGGAAACATCCAAAAAATGCTTTATCTCAGCCTGAAAAGCTTAAAACGCCAATAAAAACATTTTGCTTGTTTCTCAGGCATAGAACCTACACATTTGTTTGCATTTTAATACACATTACTAAAACAAATTGCTACATTATATTAATTTCTTTCATAAAATTAAGAAAAGAGCACTGCTGGGAGAGAAGCACAAATGATACACAGAGCAAAAATGCACTAAACTGAGATTTGATTTCAACACAATGTCCAGAGTGTCCCTGCGAGGCTTCCATAGACGCTCACAACCAGTACAAAGGAGGCATGTGAGTTGGAAAAAAATGCTATTTGCAATTAGTTTTTGTATATTCCAGGATATTGCCATCTAGGAACATCTTGATATTGTTCTGTAGATAAGGCTGAGCTCACTGTAGTGACTTGGACCACTGTCTGATTGGTGGTTCCAGGGTCAGAAGGCCTTGCTTATGGACTTCCTGTTCTTTTCCTCGGTCTTGGCCTCTGTGTTTTAGAGTAAACACTCGCAGCATGAATGAAGACAGCCAGTTCTTTGAAACTGGCTGTGTTTCCATGAGGGGATTATGTTTGTTGTTAAAAATAATACTTGTGTGTAATGTCTAAATATTGCATTAAGGAAAGTTCCAATAGCACATTTTCCCATAGCATTGTCAAAGTATGATTGTCTAAGCTAAGTACTCTCTAAAGCTGTGAGTATCTCTTAAGTGTCTCTTTCTGCATTGGTCTCATTTTTAGTTGCAGTTCTTTTTTTATTGAAAGTTACTGCAGTTAAGTCAAGTAGTATTAGAGGAGGTTGGCCTGTTTGCAGGGCACTGGTGGTATCTGAATGACTGTAAAGAAATGTTTACAACTTCTGTGTCAAATGTTTGCATGTTTCTGATCAGGCAACTTCTATCAAGGTGCAACGTCTGACCAGAGTTGCAGATTGGAGATGAAAGGTTGAAGCTCCTTCTGTATTTAGCTGGGATTTATTGCGTTTGGTTGAATAGCAAACTTATCGTAATCGTCTGTTGCTTAGGCCACGTTGCTTCTTAACTGTATAAGCTACTAGATTTGTGAGCATGCATTGAAAAATAAATGATTGCTTATGGCCTATACACCTTCCCGATACTTGTATCTCATTTGTAAAAGTGGAATTTGGTGCCATAAGTTCCCACTCTCTTTGACTTGCATCCACTTAGGTAGCAGATTTCTTAATTTCACGTTAATGTCACCATTTTATTGTGCTCCAGATGTCTCATTGTCTCATCTGAGCTGTTCCACTTGCCATTACATTTTATCCAGCAACATTTAACATTACGGCTTGTGAGACAGTGTCTAAGTAGGTAGAGCAGGTTGTCCAGTAACAAGAAAGTTGGCGGTTTGAGCCTGGCTTTTGGCTCACAACCTCAGCCTTGCATTTTATAATTATCTGAGTAAATAAATCCTAGATATAAATTAATGTGAGGGCCAACATTTGTCCGGAACTACAGACATTTACCTGTCTCAACCTCCTATGAACTTTCCAGACCCCTACCTCACCCCCACTCCCCTGTCTGGATGAAGCCCTCCCCACCTGCTTCATCCTTACAAAAACTATGACACTATAGTTTAATTTAGTTTATTCATTATTTGTCAGGGACCATGCACAAATAATGGACTTTATTTAACAGTCCTAGACATATTTATAGCCTGTCTGTCCTGGGAGTGGATCTCTTCTTCAATGTGGTCACCGTCGGGTTTCTTCCTTTTTTTTTCTCCCCCCTCAGCTGGGTTTATTAGGAGTTTTTCCTTACTGAGAAGGTGGGTCTAAAGACAGAGGATGTCCTGGGACTGTTTAGTTTACTTTAGTTATTATTTATGTTTGATTGTGTGTCTAATTGTTTGTAAAACCCTTTGGGGCGACTGCTGTGACTTAGCATTTCTTCAACCCAAATCATCACTCCTGGCTTTTTAACTTAATAACACGGACAAAGGATAAGATTTCTGTATAAAAATATTAGAATAGAGCAAGATTATTGTATACCAAAGTTGTTTTTAAAAATATGCATCTGGGCAAAGCTTTTTTATAGTCTGTGACACCACACTACAGTTTATAGGCAGTGCATTGCTGTCACCTACAACAGCAGCATCCCTCAGCCTTCTGTGTCACTTTTGTATCGGAGTAAAGTGATCTCCTTTTCATAATGACACCAAGAACGAGTCAAATCCAAGGCTGGTGTTTTGCATATCGTCTCTGGTTTGCATGAAAAAAGCACCGTCCTCCCCCTCCTCCCTTTAGCTTTGTATTTGTGCATAGGCAGCACACACAATCCCATCAAAAATATGACATTAACTCGCAACAGCTACAGGGAGCCACACAGACCGAGCGCTACCAGGAGGGCGTAGTGTGGAAATAGAGGTGACCTGATTGTTCAATTGGCCAAGAATTCTGGAGGGAAAGAGCAGGAAAAGGCTTGTGGTAGTTGTCCATTGGTCTGGTGGTTGGATATGTTACAAAAATCTTGCAGTGGACATGAGATCTGTTGTCATTGTAGCCTTAAGTTGCAGTAAAACCATAATGCAACCTTAATATTGTACATTTTAGGGTTAAATACCACACTAAGGAAGCAGAAAAAGGGTTCTTCCCGTTCAGTCTGGTCTGCCGGGTCCCTCGGTGGTCCACCTCTGGCCCTAGCCTCCTTCCCCGTCCCGCACCGCTGCCTGTCACGCCTCACTACGTTGGGATACAATGATCGACTTGCCCCTCCTTATTACTACAGGTTGTCCTGTGAGGGGATGGGACCTTTGTATTAGACAGACATCAGGGATATCAGGGGGAGGGGCAGCAAACTCTGTGTTTTTGACTATGGTTATTTTGAATCTATATTCTTAAAAATGTGGTTGAGGCTACAAGAGGCTACAATGAATAAGTGCAAAATGTGTTAGGTATAAGCCCCCTTAAATTTCTGAAAATGCCCACGCAAACCCCCAGCAATAACTCTATTCAAAAGACTCTTTCCATAGATTTCTATAAAAACTAGGGATGGGTACCGTTAAACGATACTTTTGTGGTATCAAAAGAAAAGTTACAATACTACCGGTATCAAAAAAACAAAATTATTCAATACCAAGCTTCAATAGCTAGTGGAATCTTTAATGTTCCTTTGCATGTATGAATCAAATAAATACAGAATAAATCATACAAACTACTGGTTTTAACTTACAGCTAAGAATTTTGCTCCAGAAATTTGTTTTGCATTCAGTATTATTCTGTTTTATGGTTGTAGAAGATGAAGTAACACAACATGGGTATCAGAAAAAGTATAGCTTAGATACCGGGTATTGTTTAACTACTGGTATCGAAAAAATCTGAATGGTCCAGCCCTAAAACAAAAATGCACAAAAAACACTGACTGTTGGCTGAAAATTTATTTTAAAGTAATATTTTCCAGCAAGTATATAACTGTAATTTAATTCAAACTCATTTTTTTTTATGTACTTCATATGGACAGCTTTTAGGAGCCCCCTTGCAGGCCCCAGACCCCACTTTGCCAACCACAGAGCTAAGAAATAGAAATGACCATGTCTGTGGGCTAAAGGAGGTAAAGCGTCTTCAGAAAACAAACCAGATGACCTTCTTGTTAAACCTTTTTTATTGATTTTTTCTGAATGACAGAGAATCTACACAGACATTGGTTAAAAGTAGAAATATAAGGGAAAAAAACGCAATTATCCACAGTATAGGATGGTAAGTCCAAGCGCTCCAAGGCTTCAACTCTTTTCGCACTGTTCAGTTCAAATCAATTTGTTTGATCCTCACAACTTCTTACCCATACATCCTAATAAATGCTGAAAATTGCTTTGTTTTTTATTGAGCTACCCGTATGCATTAGAAGCCCTGTGCCACGATGTTCATTACTGCCTCGTACCTCTGCACTGCCACAATTTTAATTTCTCCTCTTCATATTCTTGCCCTCAAGGTGACTAATTTTCTGTAGCTATTAATTTCACCCCAGCTGCTGTACAGAAATTATTGGCTGTTTACTCATTTCTTCCCTTTGCGCACACACACACACAAAAAAAGAAAAAGCACCAGTCAAGTACCTCCTTCAGTGCTCCTGCAGCTCATAATGTAATTAATTCAAATCGCAATCATCGTTAATAGCTTTTCAGATCACATACCCAGGAGCGGTCAAACAAAAATAATCCATTGCACTAAAAACAAACATCTAAACAGTATTTTTCCCCTTTTTTTCTCCAATATTTATGCTTGACTTTGGCTTGGAAAAATGGACGAGAGGAAAACATTTGCATAGCTTTTAGCATGTGGTGGAAGGAGCCTTTATTAAATTCGACCCCCCTTGTGCATTGATGTTGATGGGGGAAGGGTATAGAGGAGTGTAGGGGTGGTCCAGGCAGAGAAAAGAGCAATGAGTGGATAACATAAACAAGGTGCTAGTGTTTTTATTTTTATTTTATTTATTTTATGGGAGAAGCTAAAGTCTGCTTTGCCTTGTAAATGAATGGATGAATTAACAGGGTTGGATAATTAGATGGCAATATATTTAATAAGAATTAGAGCCAATTAGGATTTAGTTGGTTCTAATTTAGACCAGATTATTTAAAAAAAACTAAATTCAATTTTATTGCTATAGCCCAGTATCACAACAAAAGTCACCTCACAAACAGTTAATCAAACACAGACACAGAATCAAACTTAACACACGGGACATTCCCTGTCCTTAGACCCTCCTTCCCGGTTAGGAAAAACTCCTAAAAAAAAAAAAAAAAAAAACAGCTGTGGGGAAAAAAAATAAAAAAGAAGAAGAAACCTTATGGAGACCACATTGAAGAAGAGATCCTTTCCCAGGTAATGTGTCCGAACTGGCAAATAAAGTCCATTAGCTCATCTATAAGACCATGGTTCAGGTCTGTAAGGATGCAGCAGGTGGGCCTCATCCAGAAAGGGGAGTGGGGGTGAGGTAGGGGTCCACAGGTCGGGACAGGAGCACAGAGAAAAGGAGTAGCCTGCGAAAAAAAAAAAAAAAAAACAGTACAAGCTCAGATATCTATGGACAGGTTTAAAGATGTAGTGTGTAGTTTTTCTTTGGCATCTGGTGGTGACAGCAGATTACGATTTCAGAACTCAGATGGTCCATTCTATAGGCTGTGAGCACCTACGGTAGCCCTGCAGGGACATCTGCTGTACGTGTAATAAGTGTAAATAGGTCAGACAATGGACTTCCATTAAGAATCAGACTTTCAGTGTAGAGTATCCTTTGTGCTTCTCTTCCAGCAGTGCTCAGTTTGTCCTCTCTGGTCAATTAGAGATAAAAGCTTGTTCCACTACATTCAAAGAAGATCTAAATATCTTTTTTTTTTCCAAGATAAGCCATTGCAAGACATATTAATAGATACAAACCATGCATCAAGCATTATTTCTACCTTAAACAATGCCTAGGGTTGAGTAGAGTTAAAAAAAAACCTCACTAAGCATTACAAGAGATTGATATTTTGTATGTAGTGTCACGTTTTCCCTTTCTGCAAATCACCTTCTGTTCAAAATAACCTAAAATCTGCAAGGCCTAAACAATTTTGGCGCGTGCAATGTCACAATAATTTCACCGCACTGATTATAAAGAATAGGTTGAATAGAGCGTGTGGTGTATCTTTGAATATTATCGACATTCGGGCAGCATTTAGAGGTGAACATGACCTCACAGTTGCATGACAACCGTGTTGATAAGATAACAGTGGTGTGTTGTTGGGCTGCACCTGAGTCACTGCTTCTGCTGCGGTTTTACAGAAGGTAGAAGTGTGTGTGTTTGAGCAGGCAGAGGAGACTTACTGTGGTTAGAGCTGGGAAAGGAGACAGCATCATTAACCACAGTGAAGTGAAGGAGTGAGGAAGAGGAGTTAGGCTGAGCTGTGGATAAAGAGTACACTTAATAGTTCATTTAACCAACACCAGCCTACACCAAAGCCACCTCTGCCTTCACTAAACACTGCCCAATTTCAACCACAGTAGTCCAAAATAACCTAGACACAACAATTTTGTAGGCATGACTCCACCCAAACATAAAACATGTTGCTGCCCATAATAATAATAATAATAATAGGTGTTGTAAACATCATACATTTCTAATATTTATTCACATTTACGATGCTTCCAGTATAACGCTGTAGCTTATTAACGCTGTAGTCAACCAAAAAAATAGTTAGTAGAGCTTGGTAGAAAAGACTTACTAGAGTCCTACACAAACAAGTGACTTCACATTATTAGGCGATACAACATTTGGAAGAGATGGCTGTAAAATACACTATATTTCCAAAAGTATTAGCTCACCTGCTTTTACACACATATGAACTTAAGTGGCATCCCATTTTTAATCCATAAGGTTTAATATGACGTGGGCCCATCCTTTACATGTATCAGACACGTAGATGGCTGACATTCTCGGCCTGGCTCGCAGTCTTCGCTCTAATTCATCCCAAAAGTGTTCTGTCAGGTTGAGGTCAGGACTCTGTGCAGGTTCAGTCAACTTCTTCCACACCAAACTCACTCATCCATGTCTTTATGGGCCGTGCTTTGTGCTCTGGTGCAGTCATGTTGGAACAGGAAGTGGCCATCCCCAAACTGCTCCCACAAAGTTAGGAGCATGGGATTGTCCAAAATCTCTCTGAGTTCCTTTCACTGGAACTAAGCTCCTGAAAACAACCCCACTCCATAATCTGAACTCAGTTATTTGGGTGAGTGAATACTTTTGGAAATATAGTGCATATTGTTTTAAAAATGATCTATGTTATCTTAAAAAAATGAAATGAAAAATAATAAAGTAATAAATTAGACCAGCTTTATTGATGCAAAGGGTTCATGCAAGTAATCGACCAAGAAGATTTTAGTCGACCGAGGCCTCGACGAAGCAACCAGAGGCTGTCAGTCCTTTTTTGTGCCGTTTTTACTTGAACTAACTGTAGACACTGTTTCTGAATTATCGGCAGCCATTAATTCCCCCAAACATGTTGACGTTTCTTTAAAGAGTAGTTATAAAAAAACAACAACAATGGATTATGAATGAATTAAAATAAAATATAATAAAACTATAAAATTTCTTTAGCAAAAATATAATAAAAGAATAGTTGTTTACATTTTTTAAACTAAAATAGAAATTAAAATAAATAATAATCTGCCTTTAAAGTAAAAATATAACACTATTACGAATTACATTTAATTCAATTATGATATATTTTATGTTAAAAATAAACAAATTAAATTAAAATTAAATTAAAATTTAAAAAAAATAATTATTATAATTTCAGTATTTCAGCATGAAAAGGTTGCAAATATTTTCTCATCATCTTGGAAATAAATTGCAAAATAATTCCCCCGTACCCCTGGTTGGGAAACACTGCTGTAGAGGACAAATTAAGGTCTTATTTTGACGATTTTATGTTTTCCTTGAAGATGCTCTACGCAAAACGTCAATAGCAAGTCAATAGCACATTATAATAGAAGTCATCTCTGGAAAAAGACTCATTTGTGCTTTATCATGAAGTATTTTTGACAAAGGAGTAACAAGAGATTTTTACACTGCACTGGCTCCAACTGCTCACACCAGAAAACAGCCGAATTAAAGAAAAACAGACAGAAAATAAGAGAGGAGCAAAGCCCAAACTTGGCATTAAGCGAAACAATACGCGAAGATGCCTTTTAATATCAAGACTAGACACATCCAACCCTTGCTTAATAAAGGAAACCTGATCTCGACGTGAACTGTGCTTGCCCTTGTCATCCTCTGAGACGGCATGCACAACACTTGCGCCAACCACAAACTTACTCTGTTTTTATAAGCCCCACCTTTGCATTTGGCACAACCAGGACATGAGGGGGAGGTCAAAAATATCACAGACTCCTACAAGCTTCCTGCTCAATCTTACAGCATATATTTCCCTTTTTTTTTTCCTCTCCATAAAATGACAAACGACTTCTCCTGAGCTAATTCCAGTGCAGGCGCTGCTTTGACGCTTGCTGACACTGAGCAGGCCCGGAGCCTAATTGGGCCTCTCCACACGATGTTTAAACTTAAATAAATCTGGTAGAAAAAGTCGGTACTTGACTTGTTTTACGGTTTGGAGAGAGCGCTGTCACCACTTGTCACGACACGGGCCAGTTGTCGTTTGAGTAAGGGCAGTGTAAAACAGAGGGGCCAGTGTTTCGGATGGCGGGACAGGCGTGCTATGAGGTCTATGAGGCAGAGGTCACAGTTGTGCTTCATGCCAAAACCAAACTGGGGGTTGAAGTTATGTTGATGGTGCTGTCACTCACGAAGCTGCTCGTTCAACCTCAGACTTTCTACACATTTCATTAAATTTCTTCTGTCTAAATATATATACAGTAGTTTGACAGATGGGTAGAGAAACTTAAATAAAAACAAGTTTATATCTAGACTACAGCAACAAGTCAGTCCATTTTGTTTTTGGATCTTCTCTACGGTGGCCCTGAAGGCAAAAAAATAAACACGCAAACAAAAACTGAAACATGCACACAAATTTGGAAACATAAACACTAATTTGGAAATATGCACACAAGTTAGAAAAAATGCAAACAAATTAGAAAATGCACACAAAATAAAAAAATTTAAAAAAGCGAATTAAAAGACGTGCACACAAATGCCAAAACATACAAATTTAGAAACACACACACTAATTTGAAAACATGCACTGCAAATTAAAACCACGCACACGAATTTGGAAACACACAAATTAGAAAACACGCACACAAAATAAAAAACAAACACGTACACGAGTTAAAATAAAAAACATGTACGCGAATTAAGATATGCACACAAATGCCAAAACATACAAATTTAGAAACACACACACTAATTGGAAAACATGCATGCAAATTAAAACCACGCACACAAATTTGGAAACACACAAATTAGAAAACACGCACACAAAATAAATAAAAAAACATGTACACGAATTAAAATAAAAAACATGCGAATTAAAAGATATGCACACAAATGCCAAAACACATACAAATTTAGAAACACACACACTAATTGGAAAACATGCACGCAAATTAAAACCACGCACACAAATTTGGAAACACACAAATTAGAAAACACGCACACAAAATAAAAAACAAACAAACACGTACACGAATTAAAATAAACATATGCGAATTAAAAGACGTGCACACAAATGCCAAAACACATACAAATTTAGAAATACACGCACTAATTTGAAAATATGCATACAAATTAAAACCACGCACACGAATTTGGAAACACACAAATTAGAAAACACGCACACAAAATAAATAAAAAAACACGTACACGAATTAAAATAAAAAACATGTACGCGAATTAAGACATGCACACAAATGCCAAAACATACAAATTTAGAAACACACACACTAATTGGAAAACATGCACACAAATTAAAACCACGCACACAAATTTGGAAACATGCACACGTATTTAAAAAAACATGCACACAAATTTGGAAACATAAACTCAAATTTGGTGGAAACACACACAAATGCGTTTTAGAATTTGAACAACTGGGAAAACGCACAGAAATTTGGAAACACACACACAAATTCTGAAAAGCATTTGTGTGTGTGTTTCCAAATTTGTGTGTGTGCGTGTTTCCACCGAATTTGTGTTTTTAAATTTGTGTCTGTTTTGGAATTTGTGTGTGTGTTTTAACTTTCTATGCGCATTTCTGAATTTGTGTGCATGTTTCTGAATTTGTGTGCATGTTTCTGAATTTGTGTGCATGTTTCTGAATTTGTGTGCATGTTTCTGAATTTGTGTGCATGTTTCTGAATTTGTGTGCATGTTTCTGAATTTGTGTGCATGTTTTGGATTTTGTTCGTGTGACTTTCCCTTCACGGCTACCATACTTTTCTTTCAGGGGTTTCGCGTTTCAACAAAAAGTGCTAAATCTTTGTTCTGCTCTCTTCAGTACAGTACCACTAACATTATATACAATTGTACAACAATTTGTGAATGTAGATTAAACCCATAGATCCTCTAATACCTGCTTCAAACAGCCTAAATAGCCTAATCACAGATCACTTGATTCACAATTAGCATCAGCTGTAAAGGTTTCCTCTGTCTGATGGATGAACTTAAACCTGGAGTGGCTCTGCAGAGGAGCTGCGGGCTAATAAAGGCCAGGAAGTCTTTGATTATTTGGCCTTTTCAGATTTCCCTGGAGGTCGCAGAGCTGCTCAGAGCTGCGGGCGGCGAGCACTGGACCTAAACGAAAGCAGAGTCTGATTTGTTCCTGATGTGTGGACAGCCGCTGCGCCCCAGGACTCCACACCCGTTCATCCCCAGGATATTAAATGACCTGATCTCTGTATCATTTACCTACCAGAGGAATCTCCATGTGTCAGGAAGGTGTCAGGCGGAGAGTGGTAGCGTGTCTTTATGTGTGAGCTTGTGTAGGTTTAAATAGTGCAGGGTTTAGCATTTATCAGCGTCTTGTTGTGGCATTACAGGTTACAAATGTCAACCCCCTCCTGCAGATGTAAGTAAAGAAACATGACTTCTGTGGTCCAGAAGTAGTTTATTCTGTTTTCTGTCTTGTGTGTTACAGCTTTAAAGGAACTGGACTATACTTTATACCAGGGGTGTTTCAACCTATGTTCATTGACAGGCCACATGCTGTAAAACATATGAAGAGGGGGGCCACTCACTAGAGACGAAGGATTACGCCTCATCATAATATTCAACTGCTCCCTGTCCTCCAGGGGTCTCCTCATTCTCTTTCCTACTTTGGCACAGGTTTTGCTCTGGATGCAACCAAACATTTTTCCAGGGTTGGGACTGGCACATAGTATGGATTTTTTAAAATTAATTTGTTTTTTTGAGCCATCAAACAACTAATTCCCATTTTTTCTTCATTAATACCGCCATACCGCCTTGTGGATGCCCGATCCCGTCAGACCTCGGAAGCTAAGCAGGGTAGGACCTGGTCAGTACCTGGATGGGAGACCGCTGGGGAACACCAGGAAGCCAGTGTGAATGTGAGTGAGTGGGGACTACGGATGGAAATTAGCTCTGAGCTATAATCCGGTGTATTTACGGCACAAGCTGCTGTTCATTAATACACGCTGTCCCATATAAATAATAAAAAAATAATAATAATAATAATAATACTACAGTCCATATCACACGAAATTGAATTTCTCATTGCATAGACTTAGAGACATGAAACATTATGAAGCTTTTTACCTTGCAGGAAAAAGTATTACCTGTGGGCCAAATGAGAAGGAAAGTACAAGGTCCAGTAAAAAAACGGTCTGTGGGCAGCATTTGGGCCTCAGGCCATAGTTTGGACACCCCTGCTTTATACTATAACATTTTTAATATCTTAAAACACCATCAAACTCCTTACCTCAAAACATTAAGCCTTAAAATCACAAATATAAGGAAAATATATTTAATTTTAAATAATCTGAATAAACAAGGAGTTAGTTTGCAGCCCATTTGTTGTAGTGGTTATATTTCCCCAAAGATACATATTGTTAACAACTAGGTTTATCCTTGCTTTTTTTTTTCAGCCTTCAAATTCTCTGCCTCCTAGGATGCAGTAATTCACAGAATGATTTGGCAGAAGTTTCAGCTGGTTGCCCTTTTTTATCCATCTGTGTGTTCTGGCTTATTCTTGGCACAAAGACTACACTACACTGTGATTGTGTGGATTAAAACAGAAAAAGTTGGCTCATATTACCGCTAATTAACAAGGTGTAATTATAAAATCATATATTAACAACTTAAATGGTATGAGGGCTCTCTCTGTGGCTGTGGCGCTAAAACACAAACCACTCAGGCCTCATCTGCTTCGACACGGGCCCCTCGGCTCTGCTCCCTCTTCCCCCGACAGGAACTGGCTAATTTCCTGAACTTGATGTGCCAATGGATTGAACTAAGAGAGAAACATCTGAGAGCGCCGGGCCGGGGATCTCTCCGGATTCCCCACTTAGAAAATCCTAACGAGTGCTCAAATCTGCTGTTTAACGTTTTACAGGTGGCAGAGGAGTTGGGTCTCTTCTGTGGGACCTTAAAAGGGAACGCGAGAGAGTCAGGAAATTAGCCTCTTTCCGCTGGGGTAGAGATGTGGGGTTCTTTTTGGATTCTTTTAGCATTAGGAGATCAGTCAAAGTGTTTTTAAACTGCACTTCAAAAACCTGCTGCTGGTGGTTTGCAAACCCAATTAAGCGACTCAAAGGTTTTTTCTTTACAAAAGCCACATACAAATAAAGGCATCGTGCATTGAGCTATTATCCCAACCTTATTTTTTAATAGAGGTTGCAAGAAATTATTTTTATTTTGAAGTTTTGAAAGGTACATTGTAGATAGGGTTGGGGTATACGCTTGAACAAACTTGAAGCTATCAAGTGTATAATTGGCTCAAAATAGTCCTCTACGGATTTATAAGTCTGGACAAAATTCATAAATACAGCTTTAAAGAAGCCTATAAAGCTGTGGTTCCCAAAGTGGGGTCCGCGAACTGCAGGGGGGCCCCCAGAGGCTGTCTATATTAAGTACATAAAAAGAAAAATTGAGTTTGAAATGCACTGTAACAAACAATGCTGCAAAAACTCAAGGCACCAGGATCACTCAAGATTTTTGAGTTTTGGTGATCAACTCAAAATCTCAAGTTTTCAACAGCTAATATTTTTTTTAACGTTCGTACATCTAAAAACTCGAAATTTTAAGTTTTACTCACTATCTTTATTTTTTCCAACTCATTTTACAGACAACTGACTCCACTGTTCAGAAAAAGTATTATTGATAATAATAAAAACTAAATATACTACATTTAACAAAATAATAACTTTTTCTGAACACTGTAAGTTGGCTGTAAGATGAGAAAAAAAATAATGATAGAGAGAAAAACTTAAAAATTAGAAACGTTTTTAGACGTATGAACATAAAATTAAGTGAAAGTGTGGAAAACTTGAGATTTTGAGTTGGCCCCAAAAATCTTGAGGGATCCTTTGCCTTGAGTTGAGTTTTTGCAGAATTTTTTTTTTTTTTTTACAGTGTATTTGTTTAAAAACATAACTTTAAAACACTTTTTAGCCAATAGTCAGTGTCTTTTGTAATGTTTTTATAGAAATATATGGAGAAAAACATGAAAATAAAATTTGGGATCGAGGGAAGTTGTATTGTTGGGGGTCACATGGGATTTTGGTAAATTTAAGGAGGGCCGTGACGCTCCTGACTTTGGGAATGGCTGCTGTAAAGGACGCAGTTACTTTCTGTTTTACGGATAAACAAAGCCCAGAGCAGACAAACTAAGCACACTTATGTTTCTTTTATAAACCATATTTAGTATAAATGTTTAGCTCAGTGGTTCTCTGTGTGTGTCTTTTGCTGTTCAAGTCTTGATTTTATTTAATTTAGCGACAGTTTTGTTAGTTTTTTGTCCTACTACTTAAGTTTGTCGAACCAAGCGTTTTGAAGCCATCAGAAACTCACCGCCAGAGAATACTGGATTACAACACAACTCTGGGACACAATATAAAACAATCAAATTAAAATCATAATAAAAACATATAAAAACAATAAAATTAGAAAATAATATAGATAAGTTGATAAAACAAAATATGTATAACTAAAGAAAGTGTTTGTTTATTTTTTAGTAATAGGCACATGTATATTAGTCCAAAATTGTAAACATCAATAGTAATTCAGTATCTATATTTATTAAATTAGTATTAAATACATATTGATTAATGGTTTATTACTGCTTAATAACTGTGAGTTATTCCAAAGTGTTTTGTGAATAGTTAACCCTTTGGAATTACACAATACTAGGATTAGTAAACAATTAATTGATTGTTTACGAAGGGTTACTTCAACATTAATAAGCCCATTTGTGTTATAAACGTGATTAATGTTTAATTTTTGAGTTCTGAGCTCATGTAAATCAATGCACATCTATAAACATCAACAAATACAGTATCTAGAGAGCTCATATTTATTAATGTTTTGTTACTGCTTAATAGTTATGAGTTATTCTGAAGTGGTTCTGTTATATGTTCACATTTATGGCTTTTAACGGGACACAGTTGAACTAAGACTGGAGACTGGTTGGACAAATGACCTCGAACCTCTCAGGAAGGCACTTAAAGGGAGCTATAGAGAAACGCTGTATCCATTTCTCTGTCTTTGTCGCTTTCCCCGGGTCAGAGGTCGTGACTTTAGCAGGAGGTCGTCTCTTTGGTCAGCTGCTTTGTGACTAAATGACCCCTTCTCCTCTCGTTCTGACCCCGTACCCATCCCCCCTTCCCCATCTTTCACTGATGATTCAACAGAGCGGCTAACATGTGGCACTTCCTGCATCGATCGCTCACGCAACCCTTGACTTCTCGAGCTGTGGTCATCGCGCTAATGTTTTGAAGCATGAGACGGTGGTATAGAGACCTTTAGTGTCTTAAAATAACGTGGCCGCGATACATTTTCAGAGAAGGAAATGGTTAGCAAGTTGGCCTCAGCAATCGACTGTGTGTAACGTTAGCTCTCTGTAGCTCTCAACCATTTTTTAAGTACAGTGAAGCCCAAAATTATTCACACCCCTGGCAAAATCTGACTTAAAGTTACTTTTATTATTTTTATTATACGTTTTTTTTGACCGGAAATGACACAGAAAGATAATAACACGATATACAAGAGGTATCATTGTGGAAAAAAAATAAAATTCTCAGCTTTTTTTTTTACATTTGTATTAAAAGTGGCATGTTGGTTGAATTAAAGTAACTTTAAGTCAGAATTTGCCAGGGGTATGAATAGTTTCGGCCTTCACTGTAGTTCCCCAATGGTTTTATTAGTCCTACAAACTTGATTAGTCAAATTTGATTCATCACTTGGCAAACCAACTTTAGTATCCAATCAAATTCGTAGGTGCCTGTCCCCTTCTTGCACAAAATTATTTGCCAATTAGTTGTCAATCAAACTGAGGCTTGATGAGTCTGTAGCGATATCAGATCAACTACAGTATTTTCAGATTTCACAAATGTAAAAGAACATTTAAATGTGAGTTGTGGTTCCTAACATTTTGTAAATGTCAAGGTAAATGTTAGAGGAAACAAAACTTCCAGCGTCCACCTAAGGCCCATAGTTATTGGGTTAGGCTCCTGTCACGGCAGCTCCTAAAAAGATGAATAAATCAAAGTTACAAAACACAAGTAGCTTTCTGTCATTTTTATTTTGTAGAAGTAGCTCTCGGGGGAAAAAAGGTTAGAGAGCATTAGCAATAAGGCTGCACAATATATCGCAAAATTATCATTATCGCAATATCAGCAAACGCAATATCCGTATCGCAAGAATCTAAATATATCACAATAACGCTGTGGTCTTCCCTCTGACAGAGATTTACGCTGAAGAATCATTTTCCACCAGAGCCTTAAAAGAAAATGTGTTGTGACTAAATAAAAATGTTTAAAAAGTCCAACTTTAGTGGTAATTTAATTAATTTAGTCACAGCTTAGCCTTGTTTTATTCCTGGTTTAGTCTGTGTTAAGTTTAGATTTTATCGCTGTTTTGACTTGTAAACACAGGAACTTACATTTTTGTGTAATGTAGTGAATTTAACTTACTATGTTCAAAAAGTAGGCTCTGTTTTCAAATATCACAATAATATCATTGCAGTTTTCAACATAGTTATCGAATATCGCATGTTTTCTCTATATCGTGCAGCCCTAATTAGCAATTGTGTCAAAATGAAGCTGTTTTATATAATGGAGCGAGATCATATACAAAAAGTCACAGCTACAGAAATGTGTCAGAACAAAATAGTTTAAATAGTAGTGGTTGTATTTTGATGGTATTTTTAGGTATAAGGTCAGTCAGCAATGGGTCAAAGAAGAACGGATCTGTTTTTGGTGAGGATCTGAACCACCGTCTGGAGCCATGCGCTGTATTTTTAGTAGATTCTTAATCACTGTAACATATTCAATGCAATTTTATTTGTATAGCCCAATATCACAACAGCTGTCGCCTCAAAGGGTTTCACAAACAATTAGTCACGCAATCAAACATAAACAATAACTAAACAGTCCCAGGACATCCCCTGTCCTTAGACCCTCCCTCTCGGTAAGGAAAAACTCCTAAAAAACCCAGAAGAAACCTTATGGAGAAGAACACTGAAGGAGAGATCCACTCCCAGGACGGACAGGCTATAAAAGTGTCTAGGACTATTAAATCAAGTCCATTAGACCCACCATCACTTTATAATGACAAGCCACGACCCAAACAAAAAACATTCTAAGGTAAAGCGATATTTAAGAGATATTTCAGGAAAATTTAGAAGATATTGAAGAAAATTGAGTGAGATTTCAGGAAAATTAAGAGATATTTCAGGAAAATTAGAAGATATTAAAGAAAATTAAGACATATTTTAGGAAAAATAGAAAATATTGAGGAAACTTAAGAGCTATTTCAGGAAAATTTAAAGATATTGAGGAAAATTAAGCAGTACTCACGTCAACCTTAGGTATAACAGTAACGTTTATACAGTAACTGGATTTTTTGCTGTGGTTGAGTTTCTTTTATAATATTCTATTCTGTTAATTAGTGTAAAAAAGTGTAAAAAAAACAGTCCTGCGACCCACTTTTGGGTCCCGACCCACCAGTTGAGAACCAGTGATCTATAGTATCATAGTTCAAGTCTGTAAGACCTAGAGCAGTGGTTCCTAAACTGTGGTACAGGTACAGCTAATGGTACACAGGTTTCTTCTTGTGGTACTCAAGAGTCTTTTACAGTTTTGCATTTAGATTTTAGAGGTTAGTCCAGATTTTTGTTAGATTAGTTGAAGTTGAGTTTTGGTTTAGTCATCTTTTACCCTTATAAGTTCTGTTATTTCCGAGTGCTTTTGGCTAATGAAGCGGGTCTGCAACCTTCTTGATCCAAAGAGCCAATTGTTCCCAAAAAATAGTAAATGTGAATCTGTAAAGAGCTGCAATTAATTTTAATGCACAGATGTCGCTTAGCCGATAGCTGAAAAATAGCCTATGGGTGGTCATTAATTATTGCAAGCAAACAAAGAACTGTGTTAAATACTGCACTGATTATCTCACTTAAAGAACTAGATTTACATACTGAAACTATTTCTTGGCGTTTGTGTGAGGCACTTCTAATCAGTCTGTGTGCAACTGCTGGACAACTGAGGCTAAAAGGTTTATTACAACAGTTTAACATAGACCGGAAAACAGGGAGAAAGTTAAATTGGCAAACTGATTCAGACGCAGGTTGTTTTCCTTGACTGCATGTGGCTCTAAAACAATAGGTTGCAAATATTTGAGCTAATGGGGCTAACAAGTACTGTAGATTTGAGTGTTCTTTTGTTTAAATGGGATTTCATACAAGCACAACACCCAGTTATTTTCCATCTGTAGCTTTTTTGGATTCCTATGTCACCAAAGCATCTCTAATAAAAAAAAGAGGGGTATACTCTTCAGACTGGGTAAGGGTCTAGTGTTAAACTTGCAGTGAGTATTACTTGAACCCCATTGATCAGAGTCCTGGGCTGGAGAAAGGACAGTGTGCAAAATCAATGCGCTATGTTCTTCCTATAGCTAGTCTTGTCCATACTTGCTTCTTGTTTTTAAAGTGAAATCCTTTACTTACTGTGTTCTGCTTTGTGGCTCATTTTTTTCCTCAGCTTCCATCCCACATGCTGCTTTTTTGTTTTTCCACATCTTATCTGCATTGCGTTTGTGAATGAAACTCTTGTGCGGGTAGAAAGTAAGATCTGAAGGGAATGAACAATGGCGTATTGGGTGTTCGCCCTTGCTTGCCAAAATATGCCTTTGCCAGAGGATTTTTTTGAATGATACGTAATGAGGTGGTTCTCAGTGGGTCTCATTGTGGTACTCTTTTTCTTTTTTTTTTTATCGTGACCTACTTTTGAAAATTATTTTACTTTACCACAACACTGATGGCACATGTATTTTAAAGTGTGATAGAAAATAACTTTTACTTAAATAATTTAAACGGGTCAAGTCTTTAAAGAAAATGTACTATCTGGTAGTAGTTGTTGTAGTAATAATAGCAGTAGTAGTAGCTGTAGTAATAATAGCAGTAGTAGTAGCTGTAGTAATAATAGCAGTAATAGCAACAATAGTAGTAGTAGTTGTAATATTAGCAGTAGTAGCAACAGTAGTAGTAGTGGTTGTTGTTGTTGTAATAATAGCAGTAATAACAACAGTAGTGGTAGTAGTTGTAGTAATTATAGCAGTAGTAGCAACAATAGTAGTAGTAGTAGTAGTGGTAGTGGTAGTAGTAGTAGTGGTTGTTGTTGTAATAATAGCAGTAGTAGCAACAGTAGTGGTAGTAGTTGTAATAATAGCAGCAGTAGTAGTAGTTGTAGTAATAATAGCAGTAATAGCAACAGTAGTAGTTGTTGTTGTAGTAATAGCAGTAGTAGCAAAAATATTAGTATTAGTAATAGTAGCAGTAGTAGCTACAGTAGTAGTAGTTGTAGTAAAAGCAGTAGTAGCAAGAGTAGTAGACGTAGTAACACTACAGCTGTCTTTATTGTAGAACAAGTAATAGTTCAACAATAAACCATATTCAACCTCCCTGTGGCCCACTTTCGAGTCCAGACCCACCAGTTGAGAAGCACTGGTGTAATGCATATAAACTGGCTCCTAGCAGCACAGAGCTAACCTAAACCAGACCAAGAATGCTGCGTTATGTTGTGTAACCATAGCCTTTTGTCCAGGTCCAGATGTTTCTTTGTGCACTGTTCTGAGGCTGTATATGCGGCTGATGTTAAAGATGATGAGATTAGACAGGAATCATGTTCTCTGCTCAAACACTCGCTATATTTTATTCTGTGACAGCCCGGGCCTATATATAGCTCTTCATATGCATATTTTAGCTTGTAGGGTGGTTCTTTGTACATTCAGAGGATCATGTAATGTAAGAACATCCTCACACATCCTCATTTAATTTACTCTCCATTTTAAGCTTAGGGGTCTTGAGAATTGTGCAATGTACTTTCAATATTGCTGTATTTCTGTGTTAATTCAGTTGGGAAAAGTGATCGTTGCAGTTTTTTTAGGATTAAAACATGCAATGACAAATTAGGGGATGTCCAGGAACCACTGATAGCATTCGCCTTTAGCAAAGAGTTGGACTATTAGTATAATTAATGTATTCATTAGTTTATCATATATACATAATATTTCCAAAAGTATTCACTCATCCACCCAAATTGAATTCAGATTATGTGTGGGGTTGTTTTCAGGAGGGCTTAGTTCCAGTGAAAGGAACTCTGAATGCTTCAGCACCAAGAGATTTTGGACAATCCCATGCTCCCAACTTTGTGGGAACAGTTTGGGGATGGCCACTTCCTGTTCCAACATGACTGCACCAGAGCACAAAGCACGGTCCATAAAGACATGGATGAGTGAGTTTGGTGTGGAAGAAGTTGACTGAACCTGCACAGAGTCCTGACCTCAACCTGATAGTACATCTTTGGGATGAATTAGAGCGAAGACTGAGAGCCAGGCCTTCTTGTCCAACATGAGAACGACAGACACATTGATGTCTGATGTAGATAGATGCAAAGGATGGGCCCATGTCATATTAAACCTTATGGATTAAGAATGGGATGTCACTTAAGTTCATATGTGTGTAAAAGCAGGTGAGCTAATACTTTTGGAAATATAGTATATATCTGAGTCCTTTAGTTTTATTTAGAATTTTGGTTTGGTTAGGTTAGAGTCTGGTTTAGTCCTGGTTTAGTCCTGGTTTGGTCCTGCTATTGTCCCCGTTTTGTCCTTATTTAGGAATGCACTTTTCTGTTAATCCCTCTTAGACCAAAATTAGGCAAATTAAGTTCAAGTTGGTACTTAACCAAATATCTTTGGTGCTTGGTGTGAAAAGTTTGAGAACCTGGGTTAGAGCATTTACATATAGATTTGCGTCTGTGAAGTCTCTCACTCACCCAGGCTAATTGGATCACAACAAAGGGATAAAATGAACTCATCTGAACTTGGTTTTTCAAAGTAGACGATGTTTCACCTCCAAGGGGTGTTCTCAGTTCTGAAATTGCCCTGGTATTGGAGTTGATGTATATGCTTTGTTGTGGGGAGAGCTAATGCGTGGCTAATTAATATCGTGGTCGCCAGGGTGCATCGGTAAAAATGCTCAGTAGACATGATTCAGTTTTTGCTTTTATTGCACATTCAGAGGCTACAGTGGTGGCCTGTGTGTGGTTCTGTAACATAAACAAAATATAGAAACAAAAATCAGTTTCATGATCCAGAGACGCAACTAAAAACAGAACAGTAGCGCAAGAAGACGTCAAATAGCTGTTTAACTACTTTAATTAGCTTAGTATTAGCATGTCCAAAACGCCACAAAGGTTGTTCTAACACACAACTCTATGAATAATAACACTGTAATCATTATACTGGGTAGATATATACTAAAGGAAAATGACGTTTCACTGATGCAACTGAGGAAAATATGATCCAAATTTACTCAAAGTCACTTCATGTCGCTTCAGGTTCTTTTTCATTGATTAAAAACTGAATAGTTCAAAGTAATCCATCTTCCCTGTTTACTGGTGCTTGGAAATCTCCCATTGATTCCCCCGTGTCCCTGTTGTGCCGTAGAGTGGCAGTGTGCGGCGGAGGAACCCAGGGACACAAAAACAGGTCAGCGGACAGGAACAGGCTGCTCGTATGTGGGCTGCCGTCGCTAAAACCAGACGCCATTGTGCCCTCTCTGAAGGTTAACTCTGAGGCAGGAAGTGTTCGCTGCACTTTTTTTTTTTTTTTTTTCCCATTCGTGGCCTCTGCGAAAACCCCGGGCTGAACAATCTACTCCCTGTGACTGCAGCAGGACAGGCAGGAGCAAGAGGAGAGGGGGAGGGAGGGGACGGGGCAGCAGGGTAATGTTTAGGATCAAATGTTATGCAAGTGTTCCCTTTTTTTGTTTGCTTCCTCCAGCAGTCAAATGAAATGTACCTATTGAGAATTGGGAAACAGCACTGCCAAGGGGCTATGTCATGCTTTTATTCACATTTTTAAACCAATCCTGTCACCTCTAGAACAGCATTTCACATTTTACAACCTTTTAAAAACATCTGGCTAAAAGAAAATGTATTTTTTTAAATGCTCTACTGGTGCCATAAAAAAAGCTCAAGAGGACAGCAGGGTTGCACTCTTTTGAACAAAATCAGAGCAAAAAAGAGCTTCACTCCCTTATGCTTTTTGTATGTTTTACTACAAAATGAAAAATAGCTGTGAGGAATCAGTGTAAAGAGAGCTGTACACTGTTTGTAAATGAATGAGAGCAGACTGGATGTAGAGGGCTTGTTGATTGGTCACTGCGTCCTGGAGTGGGCGGAGGTTCGTGCAACCAAGCATTTTGAGTGCTCAGAATTGCCATGCCAGAGAATAGAGGTTTACTTTATCAGGCGTGAATGAAACAAAACACAACTTCAGGTATGTTTTTGATGAGGGAACATTATAACACGGCAGAAGGCAAAAAAAGAAAGTCAACTTTGGATAATATAGCCGCTTTAAGACTGATAAACATCGGCTGATTGAAATATCATAGTGAATTTGTGAATAAAAGCATGTTACTTTATTAGAAAGTCTCATTCAGCTGCTCTCTTTCCTGCAGAAATCATCATCTCAAAAGTCTGGTATAGGTTTTTATTGCAGATTCCCTTTCAAACATAATCCTCTCCATTTATGTGAGCTTGGGGCTGACACAAGGAGTGCACTTGCTTATTTCCCTTTAAGGCCAGAATCAGCATCTTTTGTTTCAGTCAGAATTTCCAACCCTCTATCTTCAGCATATATACGTAGTCCCGACAGACCAATAACAGCCACTGTCATTGTCTGTAGTATTTTGGCCTCTATTACAAAATGAGACTTTTGCATACTAACATAAGAAAGAATTCGCTTCAGTGTAACATGCTAGTGCTGTGTGATATGGAGAAAACATGCGATATTCGATAACTATGTTGAAAATTGCGATAATATTATTGCGATATTTGAAAATAGAGCCTACTTTTCGAACATAGTAATTTAAATTCACAAGTTCCTGTATTTACAAGTCAAAACAGCGACAAAATCTAAACTTAACACAGACTAAACCAGGAATAAAACAAGGCTAAGCTGTGACTAAATTAATTAAATTATCACTAAAACAAGACTGTTTAAACATTTTTATTTAGTCACAACACATTTTCTTTTAAGGCTCTGGTGGAAAATGATTCTTCAGTGTAAATCTCTGTCAGCTGGAAGACCACAGCGTTATTGCGATATATTTAGATTCTTGCGATACGGATATTGCGTTTACTGATATTGTGATAACGATAATTTTGCGATATATTGTGTAGCTGTATAACATGCTCAATCTTTTGTAAATAATATTGCACACCTTTGCATCAGTATTTCTTTAACTTAAAATATTGCATAGTGAAAACATCTTTTTTGGGAAACTTGGCTAATTAGCAATGCTATTAGCAACATGATGCTAACAGATAGATAAATGAGCTTTGTAGTGACGGCAATTTAAAGTCCTAAAATTATCAGAATGAGTTGGGTGACGGTTTATGGGCTTTAGAAACACGCAGGAGCACTTCCTGGTTTCACGTGTGTACGTAGAGCCATAAGACCGAGCGTTTTCAGCTCTTGAGAAGGGGACAGCCTCAGCATACAGGATTACTCAAAGATGTGAATGAAACAAAATACTATTCCGGGTATGTTTTTGAGGTATAACATGGTTAAAAGTTTAAAAAAGTTGATCCAGCATATCAGCAGACCTTTGATGCATTTTCTTTCCTACGTTTTGCTCTGAATTTATCTTATCCTTCAATGAGAAATAGCAAAAATAAAAGTATTTTGTCTCCACTGTCAGTTCAGCGCGCTGTTATAACCTGCAGGAACCTACCTAAAATGTTACGTGTCAACAAAAGTCCTCTAGAGATTTGGTTTGACTGACAACTTTTTCCTTCTTCACCAAAACAATCTCCATTTAAGGCAAACTAGTTTTTCTCTTTTATTGGACTTGAGAAGTGGCCAGCTGCAGGTTTAAGCATGACAAAAACTCCCACAGTTCCCTTGAAGAAAGCAGATATCCTAGCGTGAAGAGAGGAAACACTTGCAACAAAAATGATTCCTCAAAAAGGTATACAGACTCCACAATCACATCTTTGTTCAATTACCCAGGAAATTGTTTGCGGGGCTTTGATAACAGAGGTTTTTTTTATTTTATTTTTTTTATATATGGTAATGTCTGCTGGCGGCTGGCTAAGAACAAAACAATAAAGTCATTAGGCTGTTATAAGGCGAAATGAAAACCAAGCCCTGGCTCATCACACACAAGCACGCACCAGGAGAGAGCGAGAGAGGCTGAAATCTTCTACAAATTCATTTAAAAAGCTCTTGTCCGCCGTCTTAATGACCCTTGATGTGGGCGAACCTGTGCCAAGCCGTCCATGGAAGAGCCGTTTATCTCCACTACTGCCTCGGCTGCACAGGGGAGTGAATGGGACGTGTAGAGATCAGAAAGTGGTTTGTTTGGGCTTTCTTTTGTCTGTCTAAATTCCCATCGGGGCTCCTTGCTCCAGTGAATGCGGTACTTGGAGTTTGTAAAGTGTGAATAGATGTTTAGCTTGGATGCCTGTTGCACAGTGAGGAAGATCCATGACACAATGGTTTATTAAAGCTACACTATTTCATTTGTTCTCACTTCTCACTAGGTTTGATCAGACTACATTCTTCTACCTTGTGCTCATTAGCGGTTAATGAGAATTAGCATTAGCTCTTTCTCTGCCAGCATTTTCTCAAAAGGTTGCCAGCGTTTTTGGTCATTTTCAACAATCTCCTTTGCTATAGTTTTATTTAAAGATTAAATACCAAAATACTCAAAAGTTTTCAAGTTAAAGCCAGTTAAAAGACTGCATCAATAAGCAGTATCAATAAGAATAGTAGTACTAATAAAATCTTAACAATACCCATCCCAAATATTAATGTATGCCTTCTAAATTAAATTTTGAGCCTACTTGGTTGTTTACTGTTACCTTGCTATCATCTTGAACCGCTCACTGGATATTTTCTCTTTTTTGGGCAATTCTCTGTAAACCCTTGAGATGGTTTTGGGCTCGTTCTGAACTTGTTAAGCCTTGTCTTTATGTCAAAATGCATGAAGTTGCCGTGGTGTGTGGCTGGTTTTCTTTTTTTGCCAGTTCATCATTGTTTCTTTCTTGGACCACTTTTGATGGATAAGACCGTGAACGCCCCACAAGAGCTACATTCAAACTTCTTCAAGCTTGACCACAAATGGCTAAAAGCTAATTCAACGTCATTATTTGCAATCATTTGAAAAGATGAAATGATTTGCATTAAGGATTCCTTTAATATTCAGTTAAGACGACAGTTAAGATTTGTGTTGTCAGTCAAGGCAGTTTCAGTGCCAAAATAGAGAAGAGTGTCATTTTATTCTAAGTTCATTCATTCTTTTTTTTTTGTCAACAGTTGAAGGATGGTAGGTTTCACCAATGGTACCAATGAAAACGCAAACTGACGGAACATACCTGTCATTGGCGGTGCAAATGTTAATAGATATAAACAAAATAAATGATCAGAATGGCGGCCTTAATTCAACTACACTGACAATCTCCTCAGTTAGTGATAGCATTTATTCCATTAAAATGTAGATGAATGATAAAAAGGAACCAACTAAAACTGTTAAAATACTCAAAAGTAGGTTATGGGCCATTTGATGAACCGTATGAGGTTAAAAGCAGAATATGTTGGAGATTCAGTCCATACGAATTAGGAATGCAACACACAGAGATGTAGGCGAACATTATACTGGCAGCACACACACGCAATAACCATAAAAAAAAAAAAAAAACTAAACCCATGTTTATCGATGGCTGCATTCTTAAATTTCCCTGAAACATTGCAGCAACCATACACGGCTTACGGATTTTCTTTGTATGGAAATAGGCGACTGCGTTCTCTTAAAATTTTGTTCTCTCAGAAGATCATTACAACCAAAGCAGCATATTTTGACAATGAAAAATGTCCTAAAAGTTTCCAAGTAAAAGACCAGCTCGATAAGCAGCATAAATAATAATAGTAGCATCGATAGAATCTAAACAATACCATCCAAAATACTAATACATGCCATCTAAAGTAGGTTTTGATCCTACCTTAAACTTCTGAGTTAGAAATGTTCTTCTGCAGATCTTGATTGTAACAAGTGAATATTTTAGTTACTGTTGCCTTTCTGTCATCTTGAACCACTCACTATATATTTTCTCTTTTTGGGGCAATGCTCTGTAAATCCTAGAGATGGTTTTGGGCTCATTTTGAACTTGACAGGCCTGACTTGAGCTCACCTTCACACCTAGATGCATCGAGTTGCTGCAGCATGTGGCAACGTTTCTTTTTGCTTATTCACCACTGTTCCTTTCTTGTACCACTTTTGTTAAAAAACTGACCACTCCGGACTGGAAACACCCCACAAAAGCTGCACTTAAACGTCTTCAAGCTCGTCAGATCATTTCTTAAGAGATTTATCCCAATGTAGGGACCACAAACTGCTAGAAGCTAATTCAACATCATCATTTGCGATCACTTGAAAAGACGAAATGATCCGCATTAAGGGTTTCTCTAATACTCAGTAGAGACGAAATGCGTTGTCAGTCACGGCAGCCGCCTTTCTCCATCAACTAAGTCTCATTAAAAATACATGGGCTGCATTAGGCTCAAGTGCTCCAATCATATACCGGCTTTCCATAAAAAAAGTACTTTAGCTGCTTCACAATCAGGAGGTAATAGCAGCTATGGGCTCAAGTGTGTGGTTGTTAGAGAGAGGGACCAGACTGCAAATAGATGCATTTGAGTCTATTGATTAATTCAGGTCTGGTAATAAATGAATTGACTATGCATAAAAATGGATACTTGATAAAAAATGAATGTCTTGGTGGACCTGATAATTATGACCTTAATGGAAATAGATGTAATAGTTATGGTTTTGCTGGCGTGGGTTTGTTGGTCTGTTAGCAATAACTCTAAAAGTAATGGTTAGATTTTGGTCAAATTTTCAGGAAAGGTCAGGGATGGGCTAAGGAAGAACGTTTTAGTTTTTGCACCTGGATGATCCAATGGGCATAATACAAAACAGGGACCATTTTTAGCAACTGTGATATTACGTAAAATAGGGGTGTAATGATACAGTAACTGTATCGATTTTTTTCCCTATGATACAACTACATCGATACACATGACCTTGTATCAAATCGTATCATTTTCTAGGAAGTGAATATCGATACACATGAAGTATCGATCGATAATATCGGAAATATCAAAATTTGAAATTTATGTAAAAATCAAACCAGGCTTTTTGGAGATCAATTTTGTGTTTTTAATTAAATAAAATGTTATATTCAACTTTTCTTCACTCTCTGTCTGCTGGACATGATCAACCCCGGCCGCGGTGCTACATTTAAGAGTAAACTTATGATTTTGGGCAAAAAGTTGCTGAATCGATTATCGATACAAAGTGTTGAATCGTATCGAATCGTATCATTCCAAAATAGCCAATATCATTCTTGAATCCTATTGAAACCGTTCTAATTGATACATATCGTATCGTTGCAAAAACGTATTGTTACACCCCTAATGTAAAATGAAAAAGTGAAAAAAAATATATGTAGCCCTACTTGATATTAATCATATTTCTTTTTCTGTTTTTTTTTTTTCTACAGTGGTACATTACTTGTCTATTGTGGCGGTGCTCCTGTCTGCTTCTCCAAACTCATCTGCCAACAACTGTAGGTAAGTGATATAAAGTACTCTTGACCTAATGCTTTAAAAGTACTGTACAACTGCTCCATTTATCACAACAAGTAACAGTTTGGATCAAGAACAGCTCTCAAAGACATTAAAGCAGAACTCTGTGACCTTTTTACCTAAAATAAACTGTTTCGGAGTTCGTGTGATGGTTAAATAAGTTGTTGCGGAGTGAATAAAGCACCGCGCATCTCCCCTCGGTGTCTCTGGGCTGAAATGAAAAAGTATGAGCGCCGCCCCGACCGACGGTGTCATGGAGGGCTTGCAAGAAATCACAAACAAACATTAACAAAACAACAAGCTAGGGATGGCTTTATTTCTCGATTTTCGGCATGGCAGAGCGGCCAAATGGCAGAAAAAACTTGTTACAGATAAATGAAGGGGAAAACAAAAGTGAAGCCAAGCGAGGGGGTCATATAGGAGTCAGTTGGACTTTTGAGTATTGACAATAGCTGGAGCTCCGTAGAGGAAAATGAGGCAAAAACAGCGAAAAAACTACAAGAATTACTGAGTTCTGCTTTAATAAATGCAATGAAAAATAATGAAAATTTAAAAATAGCTTTCAGACACTTAATTTCAGGAAAGGTTAGTAATGGCCCAAGGAAGAAATGCCTTGTAATTGGTGTGAATTCAGATTTTTATACAGGATTCTTCACTATTGCGAGATGGAGTCAATTCTGTTTGTTAGCACTTAGCATGCTAACACAAAGTCTTACTGGCAGAGTTTCATGAAACATTCAGGAAAGGCCACGAATGGAAAAAAAGGAACAAATGATTAGTTAGGGTTTCTTCCAGGATTTTTAAGCCGATGCGAGATAGGGTTCATTTTGTCTGCTAGCATTATAACTCAAACACTTCCAGCAGATTTTTTTTATAACTTTCTGAAAATGTCACAAATAAGGAAAGGTGTGGATCTGTATAACTTTCTTGATCCAGGATTATTTACTATTGCAAGATAGGGCCAATTTTGTCTGTTAGCATGTTAACGCAAAGTGTTTGTGATTTGTTTTTGGTGTGAAACCAAATCAGAGTCTAGAACCAGGATTTCCCAGTTTATTTGTTTTTTTTTTTGTTTGCTTTGTTTTTCAGAATCTTTCGCCATTGCAAGATAGGGTCACTTTTTTAGCAACAGTAGATTTTCATTTAACTCTCAGAAAACAGCACAAATTAGGAAAGAAAAAATAATAAAGCTGGATAAATTTCTAGAGACATGATTTTATTTTATTTTTTTACTAATGCAGTTTTGTTTGTTACAGGATTATTATTTAATTGCGAGATAGGGTCATTTCTGTCTGTTAGCCTTTTACAGTGGCATGTTTTAAAGTGTTACAAGCAGATTTTCATGAAAGGCCACAAATTCGGAAAGAAACAGGATTCTTTGTCATTGCAAAATAGGGCCAATTTTGTCAGTTCAGTAAATGAAAATGGTTCTGGCAGATTTTTGTTAAACTTTAATCTTAAGTTCTCAATGTTTTCTTCGTGCTGTGTTTAATTGACTTAATATTGCAGCTTTTTTTGTACAAATTGCGGAGTTGCTAGCCCTCTGCTGTAGTTTATGTAAAGAAAGTCTTGTGTTGTCTGGATACGATGGGACGTCCCGGTCTTATCTGCGAGGAGAACATTATTATCTTCTGTGTATCAGTCACACGTCTGCACTGAGCGCCATCATGATGTTTGTTTGCTGTAGCAACCTGCTCCGAGCTACTTCTGCTGTTTCTGGGGTTTTAAAGGTTACTCTGAGAACTCATATTTATCACTGAAACAGGGAAAAAGCATAGCAACTGTACAGACAACAGTTAAATTAGACCAATGGTTCTCAAAGTGGGGTCCGCGAAGATACTGCAGGGGGGGCCACAGAGGCTGTCTATATTAAGTACATAAATTAAGATTGAGTTTGAAATGCACTGTAAAAAACAATGCTGCAAAAACTCAATGCAACAGGATGCCTCAAAATTTTTGAGTTTTGGTGATCAACTCAAAATCTCACGTTTTCAACAACTAATATTTTTTTACTCACCAAAAAACTTGAAATTTTAAGTTTTACTCACTATCTTTATTTTTTCCAACTCATCTTACAGCCAACTGACTCCACTGTTCAGAAAAAGTATTACTGATAATAATAAAAACTAAATATACTACATTTAACAAAAGAATCACTTTTTCTGAACACTGTAAGTTGGCTGTAAGATGAGTAAAAAAATGATGATAGAGAGAAAAACTTAAAAATTAGAAAGGTTTTTAGACGTATGAACATCAAATTAAGTGAAAGTGTGGAAAACTTGAGATTTTGAGTTGGCCCCAAAAATCTTGAGGGATCCTTTGCCTTGAATTATTGAGTTTTTGCAGCATTTTTTTTTTTTTTTTTTTTTACAGTGTATTTGTTTAAAAATATGACTTTAAAACACTTTTTAGCCAATAGTCAGTGTCTTTTGTAATGTTTTTTATAGAAATATATGGAGAAAAACATGAAAATAAAATTTGGGATCAAGGGAAGTTGTATTGTTGGGGGTCTGTGTGGGATTTTGGTAAATTTAAGGAGGGCTGTGACGCTCCTGACTTTGGGAATGGCTGAATTAGACCAATGGTTCTCAAACTTTTACTTGTCTAACCTAAGAAAATATTTGGTTTTACTGTCTTTAGTGGGATAAAATGAGCCTAAATCTAAACCAGGACAAAGTCAGGATTAATCCAGGACTATATTAGGTCTAAGTCAAGACTAAATCAGGACTAAACTAAGCCCAGGAAAAACCTAAATGAATGGTTATATGAGGACTAAACCGGGACTAAGCCAAGACTACACCAGATCTAAACCAGATCTAAAGTGGGTCTAAACAAGGCCTAAACCAGATCTTAACCAGATCTAAAATGAGTCTAAACCAAGACTAAACCAGCTCTAAACCAGATCTAGAGTAGGTCTAAACAAGGACTAAACCAAGACTAAACCAGATCTAGAGTGGGTCTAAACAAGGACTAAACCAAGACTAAACCAGATCTAAACCAGATCTAGAGTAGGTCTAAACAAGGACTAAACCAAGACTAAACCAGATCTAAACCAGATCTAGAGTAGGTCTAAACAAGGACTAAACCAAGACTAAACCAGATCTAAAATGAGTCTAAACCAAGACTAAAGTGGTCCTAAACAAGGACTAAACCAAGACAAACAATAACATTATTATTATTATTATTATTATTATTATTATTATTATTATTAGTATTATTATTAGTATTAGTATTAGTATTAGTATTAGTATTATTATTATTATTATCATGTAGGCAGTGCTGAAATATAAATGTTATCTTTTAGTGGCTACCATTAATTCATTGTTGACAAATGTAGTAGACCAAATAATGAGACCTGGATAATAAGCCTAGATGATGTATTAAGGTCTTTATTATATTAAATTTGTAGATTTTTTTTTTCACAGATGATTACTATAACAATATGCTATTAAGACATTGAACAATTTTCATTAAAACAAAGAAAAAAATACATACAGATGGAACAGAATGTGGTTTGGCAAAAATACATTTGAATTAACACTACACAAAAGTAACATTGTTTCCTTGTAAGGGAGCAGCAAGTGAAGTAAAAAAAAAAGTTTTCTTGGCTGCAAAGTCAGAGTCCAAGTCCAGGACAAGTCCATGTTTCCTCTTTAGCCGCTGTAAAACCTTTAACTCCTAACATTTGAGCTGGAAAAGTGGCACGACCGATGGGCTTTTCCTTTTACACAGCGGGAAGGAGACTCCAGCTCTTTCCACTGAGTTCTCTCACAAGGCGTAAATAATACACATGGTTTTTAATTAGAAGCAGTTTTTAGTTTTGTTAATTTAGCTGTCAGTAAACTTATAATTATTTTGACAAGTAATTTCCAGTCACAGTAAAAAGCAGATTTGGTAATGGATGTTTTAATTTCCTTTTCTCTTTTATCTGTTTATGGAGCACTCTGTTGTTTGCACGCATCAAACACTTGCAATGTTAAAAATGCCATGTAAAATCATGTTTACATTATTTTGGCAGATTGTTGAGGTGTACCATAATCCTTTGCAAACTCTATATAATTTGTTTTTCCCATTAAAAAAGTTAAATACAAGAATAGAAGTCTTGTAAATGGCAGTATCATAATCTTTTGTACTCAAACTTTGTCCAGAAATGTTGTCTTTTTTCAATAGTTGGTACGTCTCACTGGAGTGCATCAACTTTGTACATATTTTTGTATTTTTTATAGCCAAGAAATAAAGCCGAACAAACTGTAAAAATAAAAAGAAAAGCTAAAATGTCTAGACATTATTTAAAACATTGGTGAAATAAGTTTAAATTCACCAAAATTTGGCTGTGGCTCATAAAAAACTTGTCAATATAATAAAATAAATAAATAAAAAATAAAAAATAAAAATAATAAAAATAATAATAAAAAAAAAAAAAAAAAATAATAATAATAATAATAATAATGCATTAGATTAATCCAGTGCCTTTGTAAATATTCAAACCATTAGTGGGCAACCTCCTCTACACTGTAAAAAAACTAAAATCTGTCAAATTTACTGTAAAATATGGGCAGCTGTGGTTGCCAGAATTTTACCGTAAAAGATCTGGCAACAGATTCAAAGTTTTACTTTAAATTAAACTTTTTCTGCCATGTTTATTTGACTCAAATGTACTATAATGGGAAAATGAAGGTAATTTTTTGTACATTCAATTTCTGGTAACCAAAACAAAAGTGGAATATAAATATCAAAATATCAATTTAGTCTTAGTCAGTTTTATTTTTATATATTTTAAAATAATGACCTGATTTTGACACATATAAAAAAACATGTTACCAAACAATCCCAGAGAAAGAAAAGATGAACTTCTCAGAACATCTAGTTAAAAGTCATGTGTGTTTCTGCAGCAAACAAAAGATTTAAACCAGTGATCCAAATAAAGACAATGTCATTTTCAGCTTGTGACAGCCTGTTTATGCTCTGCCAGGACACAATAATTTGATAAAGTGTAAACAAACTGAATAGAAATAGCAGCCATTATGCAAAACACAGTTAACTCAAGATACTGTTATTTTTTCTGTTCCTACTGGGATCTGAGAGTGTTTTGCACAAAATGGACTCATCACAAATCTCCAAAGCACAGATTTAAACACTTGTGCTTTTATTTGTCTGCCTTTCAAGAAAATTTACTAAATTCACCACCTCGGGCTCATCTTCCATCCGTCAGAGTCCACAGAGGCATCTCAACCAAAATCTTTACCACAACTTTACTTCAACATCATCTTAAAGCATTAGTTTTTGACTTTTGTCCCACCAGACCAGTTTAAATTCAGCCTGAGTGGTGCATTCAAAAACTAGAAATTTCTATTAATCCCCTTTAAATGGAAAAACAGTATTTTGCATTTGAGGAGAAAAAGTTCAATTCAATGATATATTTGTCATATTGGTATTTTACGTTCAAGGTTACCAAGGCAGATTTTTGCATTAACTCCAATAAAATGTGTTCTTCTGTTTTTGTTTTGTTTTCTAAAACTTTCTCATAACACATTTTGACTAAAGTATTGATTGAAACAGGGAAATTTATCTCTACCAAGTTAGGTTTTTGCCAGCGTTGGTTTGTTTGTTGGCAAGATAACTTTAAAAGTAATGTCCAGTTTTCAGGAATAGTTCGTTATTTGTCCCAAAAGGAAATGATTCACTTTTGGCACAGATTCAGGTTCCTCTGGATGCAGGAATTTTGAAAATGATTGGGTGTCATTGTGAGGTATAGGGCCAAAAAATATAAACTCCAGACACAAATGATTAGTTTTATGGTTAAATGGACAGAGCATTTACCTCTGAACTAGAAGATTTCAGGTCTAGCCACTACATCTTTACCATTATGAGTTTGGCAGAAAACAATTATATCTGCATTATCAAACATCACAAACCAATACTTTGCCAATATTTATTACAGTTTAGCTTAACTTTTTGCTTTCTTTTTAAGCTGCTTTTGTGTGTAAAGAAACTTGGCCAGAGCTGGAATAAACACTTTCGCTGTATTATTGGCAATTTGTTGTGGACAAGCGGTATTGGAAGCACAATAAAACCTAGATGCCATCATCAGGTCCTAAGCTGTTTTGACCAGTGGTGGAAGAAGTACTCTTTTTTTTTACTTAAAGCTATTTTATGCTATGCTATATTATGCTAACCCTTTTAAATTAATTTAGGACACCTCTAGATGAGCATTTTACATTTAGTTGGTCAGAAAACCCAATAATTTTAGAAAAAAAAACCTATTTGAAGAATCATAATTTGACTCAGATTAGGTCTCTATCACTTTAAGAGCCCTCCCTCCCCGCTGTCCTGCTGCCGTAGGGGAGGCGCGAGCTGAATGGGACTGGACCGTGAGAGGGGGGAGGCGTGGTCAGGGAGAGGGGCGTGGTCAGGTGGGAGGGGCGTGGTCAGGTGGAAATGGCAGACATCGGTGAAACAAGACGTTTCTGTCCTTTCAGGAAGTCAGCGTAAATAAATAGAGGATTACTCAAAAGTGTGAATAAAACAAAAATACAACTCCAGGTTTGTTTTTAATGCAGGAACAACACTAAAACATGGTAGAAAGCTCAGAAAAGTTGATTTTGCATAATAGGGCTGCTTTAAGTAAAAGTACAGATAAAGAAGCAAAAATTTACTCAGGTCGAATTTAAAGTATCACATGAACATTTCTATTTAAACTAAAGTACTGCTGAGTATAAAAAAGGTATCAAAAAAACAAATGTTTAACAGTGCAGTAGAAGAAAGTGAATCTGTCGGTGAGGTTTTTCTGAAGAGTACATCTTTTATATTTAACTGTGTCTACGATGACAAAATGGCAAAACCACATGATTTTTAACCAAACTCAAAATAGGTTTTACTTCAAACCAATTCAAAAAAGTAGTGGAGTAAAAAGTGCAGATACTTGCTCTAAAATGTAGTGAAGTAAAAGTAAAAGTACCCCTTGTAAAATGTACTCAAATAAAGTACAGACACATGTAAATTGTACTTAAGTAAAATACTAAGTACTTTTACATTCCACCAGTGGTTTTGACAGATGATTTTTATTATGCTTTGTTTCTATTCATGTTTTTCCTCAAATACAAGACAAAAATCACATACCTTTACTTTAACAAAACAGCATAGGGATTGATATTTTGTCTCCTTGTGCTTAAAAATCAGATGTTGACAAGAGGTGTAGGCCAACTAATGTGAGCTTGACAATAAAAGCTAGATCGTCGTCATAAATCTTCAAGTCTTAGGGCTTGGTGATGGCATCTAGGTTTTATTTTCAAGCTCTCATTAGTTAGTCTACACCTTTTGTCAACATCAAACTATCAATAAGACAGAGAAAGTGGTTATTCCAGTCTTCATAAATCCCTTGTTTATCCAAGTTGCATTAGATATTATGCAATTAAATGATTAAACATGAACAAAAAAAATCACAAATTTCTTTTTTCAAACGCCTAGGATGGACACTGTGTCGTCTTGCAGCTCCTCTCATTTAAATGGGAAGCACATTGTCTTGGTTATTTGTGTTTGAGTGAAGGCAGTTGCCATGGCGACGGGGTGATGGCGACGGGAGGTGGGAGTGTGGCGCGAGGCCGGAGGGGCTTCGGGAACAAAGTGGATCCTAATGGACACACTGTACAGACCGCTGCGCTGCGTGAGAACGGGCTGATGTATCGCTAACAGCGGTGCGCCGAGAGCCACAAATAATCACTTATCATCGTATCCTCGCGTCGTCGTCGGAGATTTGAGTTAATGAAATAAGATAGATCACCAGAGCAGCTTCTGTTTGAACTGCAGCAGCGGTGTACACATGCATTTGTTACTGGCTGCATGCAAAATGGATCTAAAATCTGCACTTAGCTGGATTCTTTTAGCGATTTGAGAGTCCATTTTGTCTGGCTCGGGCTTACCTTTTTGCATCTGCGTGGCTGGTGGTTCGACCAATACAGAAGTGTGACAGTAGATTTTTCAGGTGGGAGGGTCTTAGGTTTGATGACAGCAACAAGCCTCTTAGCAATACTTGTTGGTTCCTAGTCATCCAGTAAAAAAAAAAGTTAAAACAAGAAGATCATCTGGACAAAGTTTGTTTTTAGGAGACGTTTCATTCCCAGGGACTTGAGCTGGGGACACACTGCACGATTTTCTCGGTCGTTACAGATTCTGAAAAGACTAGGAGCATACACTAACGACTGGATTCAGCAGATTTAGTTCTGACGACTGAAAGACTGCGCCTCACACACTACAAGATCTGCTGAGGCCGCAACTGTCGCCAACCAAACGCAGCAAACTCTCGCGGGGAACTAAATGGTGAACAAACATGGACGCTACCTGGGTCGCTGTTGTCGTTGTGTGCGCAGCTTTCTGTTTGGATAAAAGGAAAAAAGAAAAAGAAAAACGGCCATGTATCCAGTTTCTGTTTCTTCTTCAAATTTCCGCTTATATTTTCCTGCCGCTTCCTGTTGTGTCGTCTTTGTTGTCAGACACTATTTCCTGTGTCCTATCAACTGTTTTTCATTGGACACCATGAATTCCCAGTTGGATATGACGTCAGGCCGGGTTTTTGCGTCGATTCGAGTCTTTGAACGTCACACGCTAACAGATTTCAGGGCCGACTGGTGACTACGATTCCCTGCAACTAGTGTTGACTGGTACAGACTCTGCACTACTGTAAATCGTTATAAAATTGGGCAAAAAATCGTGTAATGTGTCCCCAGCTTTAGTCATTTCTACTCAGTACTCAGTAAGTTTTTAGTAGAAATGACTAAGTCCTTGGGATAAAGGATAAAACTATGAAGAACCAAGACTGCCAAATCATTAAGTATATTTATTATTAATTAATAGATGTTCCCATTGAAAAAAAAAAAACTTAAATGAAGATAAATACGTCTTCTAAAAACAAACCTCGTCCAGATGACCTTTTTGTTTAACCTTTTTTACTACAATACTTGATGTTAACGTAGATCTTTTCCCCTCCTTTGTTTCCTTCAACTAACTTTTTGTAATTTTTTCACAACATCCATAGATCTCCTCATCTTCCTCTTGGCCTCCAGCTCTAAACTCATCATTCTTTTACCAATATATCCACTATCCCTCCTCTGGACATCCAAACCATCTCAGTCTGGCCTCTCTGACTCTGTCTCCAAAACAAGAAGGATATTTTAGAGATGCCATACAAAAAATATCAACCTCTACACAAAACAGTCCAGCAAAGACGGTTATGAGTCATTTCTGTTTCTGCTGCAAACAAAAGATTTACTCACTTAGAGCCAGCCTTGTAAAATAAAAACGCAGTTGTTACTGGCTACGGCTGCTGCTGCTGTTGTCATGTTGCTTTCTCGATACCTCCCCGATGTGGAAACTTCCAGTGTGAACCAATCAAAATGCAGATTGTCTCCTCAGCGTGGCGTCCACTCGGGAGAATTACAGCTGAATACTAAACAGACAGCGAGGCAAAGGAGGGCGGGAAGTGGCAGGGATTAATTCATTTCCACGTCTGACAGTGACAGCGAGTCTCTTATTAAATACACTGTAGCTATGTGGTCTTTAAACAAACCATTATCCATATTTAAATTCCTAGATAATAGTATAGTTGCTGGATTAGGCTTCAGCAAATGTGAATATTTATACAATTTAGAAGTTATATGTAATTAGTAAAAAAAAATTTTTTTTAAAGTTGCGAGTCAAGTCAACAGGATCTCTCAACTCAAAATCTCACATTTACAACAACTAATATTTTTTGTTCATCTAATTTAAAGCAGATCTCAGTAACTTTTTTACCTTATATTTAAATCATTTTAATTATTTATTATATGTATTTTTTGTTTAAGATTATTTATTATTTTTAACATAAAATATATACTAAATAAGTAAATATAATAGGATTGTTTTTATTATTTTTTATTGTTTTTATTATTTATTTATTTATTTATTATTATTATTTTTAATTTGTAAAGGCCAGCAGATTATTTTTTTTTGTTTTGAATTTGAGTTTAAAAGAAAAATGCAGCAGAATTATTGTAGTACCATTTACAATAAAATAAGGTTAAAATATCCTTGTACTAAAACATAGATGAGCTTCATATAAAGTCTAAATGACAAATTAAAGTCTTGTTTTTTGTTTAAGATTATTTATTATTTTAAACATAAAATATATAGTAAATATAATAGGATTGTTTTTATTATTTTTTATTGTTTTTATTATTTATTTATTTATTTATTTATTTATTATTTTTAATTTGTAAAGGCCAGCAGATTATATATTTTTTGTTTGTTTTGAATTTGAGTTTAAAAGAAAAATGCAGCAGAATTATTGTAGTACCATTTACAATAAAATAAGGTTAAAATATCCTTGTACTAAAACACAGATGAGCTTCATATAAAGTCTAAATGACAAATTAAAGTCTTGTTTTTTGTTTAAGATTATTTATTATTTTAAACATAAAATATATAGTAAATATAATAGGATTGTTTTTATTATTTTTTATTGTTTTTATTATTTATTTATTTATTTATTTATTTATTTATTTATTATTATTTTTAATTTGTAAAGGCTGCAGATTATATATTTTTTGTTTGTTTTTAATTTGAGTTTAAAAGAAAAATGCAGCAGAATTATTGTAGTACCATTTACAATAAAATAAGGTTAAAATATCCTTGTACTAAAACTCAGATGAGCTTGATATAAAGTCTCAATGACAAATTAAAGTCTTGTTTCTTTAGAGATGAATACTTCTGCAGAATACTAAAAGATTAAACAGCTCCTAAATACAGGAAAATTAATGAATAAAAGAATGTTTTTGTTATTGCATGGTGCTTTTGAATTTTAGGATAATAAATCGGCTTTATTTCAAGCTGTTTCTGCTGTAACAAAAATACAGTACATATAAAATTTCTCTTAAAATGATTTTCCAACAGTGTGTGGAAGCTCCAGCGTGCACCAATCAAAATGCAGATGTCTCCTCAGCGTGGCGTCCACCCCGGAGACTTACGACTGAATACTAAACAGCAAAAATCTGCCCACTTTGAGAGCAAAGAAGAAGCAAAATGAAGGCTCTTTACTCACTCTCGTGTATAAACGTGGGTTAAATTATGTTAAAATCCCACACTGAATTGTACGCTGCGGTCTCTTGCCAGACGATAGCTGTCATTTTACTGTGAATCAATGAAAAAGGTGGTTTGTTTTGCCCATAGAAATAAACACGCGGCTAATAATAGAGGAGGCAGTGATGTGGGACCGGGCTGTGTCAGATTATAATTGGTTTAGCCGATACTGGGGCCTGTGTTTGGCTCCTGATGGGGGCAGTGTGTAAAACAAATTACCGGGGGGTTGACCTCTGTGACCCCCCGAGGGACGGAGACACCACACAGACGGGAACACCGCAGAGCTAATACAGGCAACCAGGAGGGGAATTTTAAAATGTCACAAAAATAAAAGTGTGATGTGAAATTGTGGATCATAAGTGCTAGAGAAGCAAAAACTCAAGGCAACAGGATAAGATTTTTCAGCTTTGGAGCCAGCTTAAAACCTCAAGTTTTTAACAACTTTTTTTGATCGCCTGACAAATTTTTTACTCATCTTACAGCCAACTTACTTAGAGTGACCAGATTTGCCTGGGACACATTTTTTCACTAATCACAGTGCATTTGAATTCATCAAATGACAAAAAAGCTTCTGAAATCCATACAATTTTCTGTCATGTAATTAAAATACTATGTAATACTAAAATACTAAAAATAATGACATTGTAAATCATTTTAGTGTCAAAAATCTTTAGATAAATGTGTTTTTAAGTTTCCTGTGCTTTTCTATTTGTTAAAATAGGGACAACTGAGTTTGTTGAAACCAGGCACATGTGAGTGTTTTACAGATATGTGTTGGGACATGGGACAAGGAGCCTAAAACTGGGACTGTCCCAGTTAAATAGGGACATCTGGTCACCCTAAACTTACTATTCATTGTTCAGAAAAAGTATTAATATTGATAATAATGAAAACTAAGTGATACTAAATACACACAATTTAATAAAATAATTATATTTTTTCTGAACAATGGATAGTCAGTTGGCCGTAAGATGAGTTAAAAAATAATGATAGTGAGTAAAACTTAAAATTGAAAGTTTTTTAGACATATGAAGGGTAAATTAAGTGAAAAAACTAATTATTAGTAGTGGAAAACTTGACATTTTGAGTTGGCCCCAAAACTTAAAAATCTACAGCAAAAGGACTTTGTCTTGTTACACATGTGCTGCTTTTTTAAAGGTGTATTGAATTTTCTAAGCTTTTAACCATATTATAATGTTTTTTACAGCTCAAAAACATTCGTGGAGTATTATTTTGTTTCATTCACACACGTTTGAGTAATCCTGTGCTGAGGCCGTCCCTTTCTAAAAAGCTGAAAACATGCTAACTGTCACCAAGAAGCAGTCTGCTCATTTATTCATCTGTTAGCTTCATGTTGCTAATAGTTGTGTAAAATAGCCATTTCATGCTCTGTCCAGTCCCCACTGTTGCCAGCAGGGGGCAACAGACACCTAATCCAAGCATCTCTGCAAAGTCAAAGTAACAGCTCCCCAAAAGAAGACGTTTTCCATATGCATATATTATTTTAAGTTATAAAACATGAAATACTAATGCAATGGTGTCCAAATTTACTTCAAAAAGCCTGAAAAAAGCATAATATGGACCCTTCATGATCATTTAACAACAAATAATAATAAAAAAAAAACAACATTTGGTAACACTATTGAAATCCCACATTAGTTAGCATTAATTAAGGATTAGTAACCAGTTAAATGATTACATACAAAGCATTACTCAAACATTTATAAACACCATTGGGTTATAAACATTGTTAATAATGTTTAATTCTTTAGTAACAAGCTCATGTAAATCAGTGAAAAATCATGAACATCAGCGGTAAATCAGGATCTGCAAACTCTTTACTTGTTAAATCATTGTTTATTACACATTTATTAATGCTTTTTTTATTATTATTTTATTTCATTCATTATATAAAAGAAAGGAAAGAGCAGAAATATGTTTACATGACAGCATGAAGTTTGAATGAAAAGAAGCAGAGAGAAGAATAAATCTTATATTTTCTGCTTTTTTAACAAAAAATATTTACATTTCACATATAATTTTCATTTTAGCGTCTCAAAATAACTGAATTTGAGTGTTAAACTTCGTCACAAACTATATCACAGACCACTACTTTAATTAGCATTTTGATAACTATTTAATACAGTTGATTTAATTAATTTTTTAAAAATATATTAAGTGACCTTGATTCTTTGGTTTCTTTATTGAGGTTATTTCATAATTTTGTAGATGTTTAATCTCCTACACAGTAATAACATGTTGTATTAGAAACCATCAGTGAAAAAACAAGATCTTAAACCCTCATCTGGGCTCTAAAATGAAAAAAAAAAAAAAGTAGTAAATGAGTAAATGAATGTGCAACACTTTGGCCAATCACATGCTTCCATACTGGAACATGGAGTACTGCCATTGGCTGTTGGTTTATTAAAATAATGGATGCAGATAATACAGAGAAAGTGTTTCCTCATTTTTTGTCTGATCCTGTATTTTTGTAAGATATGGCCATGTTTGTCTGATGGTCAATAAAACAACAGTATATATTCTTTCTTGTGTCGGTGATTTATGTAAACGTCCCATAGCAGCTGCAGAGTTGAATACTGCGGTGTCTGCATTAATACGGCCCTGGATGGTTCGATATTCTAACACAATTTGTATGTTAAAAAGGTGCGGCGTTGTTTGAGTGTGTTCCTGTTGGCGCTTATCGACCGCTGGGAGACGTGTGGCTGACAGGACGGCTCTGTGGCGGCCATTGTGTCTGAAAGAGGAGCTGCAGCTTTCAATCCATTATTGACTAATCTCATTAAGCGGGATCCTAACAGTGAATGGGCAAACTGACGTGGGCCTGGTGTCCAAATGTATGCTCACATTTACATCCGGCCATTACTGAAGGCCAAAGGATGCTGTAATTAATATACAGAGCGCCAAAAGTTGTTGTTTTTTCTTCTTTTATTGGTATTAATTAATCATTTTAATGAAGTGGCTGCATATCTGTGCTGGGTTATCTTATATGTTCAGCACTACCCAGCTACAGTCATTAGGAAAGCGTCATGTTTCATTCATTCATTCATTTTCTTCCGCTACTTTGGGCTTGGTTAGTTGCAGGGCTGACACAGAGACACACACAGACAGACAACCATTCACTCTCACATTCATAGGGGAGATTTAGAGTCACCAGTTCACCTAACACATGCATGTCTTCACCCAGAGAGATTGAGAGTTGGCCGGCCCGAGGATCGAACCCACGACATTTATTATTTTCATAAAATGGCACATTAGTATAGCTTAATGGCCAGTGTTTTGTGCATTTTTAAATAAAGAACATTAAGGAACTCACTCTATGGGCCATATTTACTAAGACGGGTGCTAAACTGCGAGTGCAGTGAGAAAATATGCGGCCGCTATTAATGGGCGTGTTGCGCGTGAATTACTAAGACAAACTGCGTGGTCGGTGACAGTGCAAACAGATGGGGCGGAACTATTTAAACGGCATCATTGCGTGTATTGTTTTGCGTCATGGAAGGTGCGGAAGTGGAACACAAACGGAAGCAAAAATTTAACTAAGAATAGCTGAAAGTGCTGGTGAATGATTTTTTCATCCGTCATGGCAAATAGAACACTCTAACCCTTCGTATTTCTTAATTTCTTCTCCTTCGTCTCACACGAATCACAGCAGCCAAATCTGTGCAAAAGATTAGCACTTCCCTTCTCCAGCGTGCTAAATTTATACGCTATTTTCGCACGCAAAGTCATGGTGAGCCTTGGTAAATAATATTGCGGGCGGTAAATGAATGAATTTGCATTTTCTCCGCCTTCCATTTTGCGCACTCTGGGAAGAACGCCTCAGTTTACAGATTCATTAGGTCATAGGAGCAAAATCTGCATTGCGTTCGCTCTGCTCCTGTAAGACACGCAAATTTCAACTGCGTCTGGGTTTGCTCCAATTTTAGCGCATCTTATTCAGTTAGCATGCACGCAAACCTTTGATAAATCTGGTCCTATGTCTTTAAACTCCTCCCTCTAAACTGAGTCTACTCTGATTGGTCAGATTTTCTACTTTTTAAGTGACAAAGCTTCTAGTTACTGTAAGTCCCTCCATCTTTACATTTGCTGTCCATTCGGGAAACATTTATGCATCAGCTTTTGTTGTGCAAATAAGGATGTGGAAAGTAACAAAAATGTCTCTACGTAGACAAATAAAGCAAGGAACTTCTCCTGCGCGTTTCTAAAGCCCATACACTTTCATTTCAGCGCTTAAATTGCCATCACTACAAAGCAGTCAGCTCATTTATCTATCTGTTAACCTCATGTTGCTAATAGCCATGCTAAATGGCCGCTTTAAGCTTGTTCCGGTTCTCAGTGTTGCCAGCAGGGGGCGTCAGGCACATACAGAGCTTGTTCTAGACATATTTGTAAACATGATAAACATATCTTCCCCCTTTTATAATGCTAGAATAACTCTTGAAACAAATTTACCATATAACGTGTGAGTTTCAAAAGGCATTTAAGACACTTTAGAGGGGTGGCCACAAGGGGGCACAGGCTCACAGTTACTGGCCGCCCCCTAGAACCGCCCCTGGATGAAAGTGTCAAAAATAAATTAAAGAAAAAGCCTGGAAAAAGAACAATTTTTGCCCTTTAACCTGGACTTAAACAGGGACAAATCATAATTACATGCCGTTTAATTTGCATTGTGTTTCAGAGTTTTGATAATTAATAATAAAATAGAGATTCTTATATCAGCACATAGTATGGACTCCTCTGCCTGCGGTCCCAAAGCAGAGTTGTCCAACACAGGATACTTCTGTAAGTCAATAGTTTAGACAAGAGAAAGCCCTTGATAGCCCTTTTTGGCTTTGTTATTATATCAACATTGTCAAATACTATTGTCAACGCCTAAACATAACCATAGGCCGTGTTACTCATATACAAATCTGTACAAACATGGAGACCAGGATCATGAATAGGTTGTAAAAACAGACTCTGACAACATCACGCCGTCTCATCTCTCTCCTCTTCTCGCAGCTTGGCTTGGCTTGGCTTGACTTCTCGCCTTTGTCCCGTGGTTGAACTGTCCCGCTCCGCCGTGACAGGGCTTGTTGCTGTCCCACTCGCGGATCACCTGCGTGTGCAAAAAGACAACAGACGTTTTGCATACCAGCCTTTCTGTTCCCGACAGCGTGAAGTGCGCCGTCACGGAAAGAGAGATGCAAAGTGTCGTTTTGATTTGCACAAAGGTTTAGGAATAGTCAGGTTTCGATTTGTTTTCTTTGCCATAAATCAAATGTAGCTACTGACATTTTGGTGAGCTGTTTGTGGAGTGTTAACATATTAGAGAGTTGTTATGTTTAGGCAGAACAACAATATATCATTAAGTTTAGTGCCAACACTTTGAATTATACTGTTTTGTTGTTGGCCACTGGTAACCTAATTCAACCAGTAACATGGCTGCCCCAGTCCCTACATTTTGTTGTATCCCATCCAATATTGTCCAGAAGAGAGAACTACTTTACTACCAGTCATATATTGTTTACATTAGATTAGATTGAACTTTATTAATCTCACAGAAGAGAAACTCACTTGTTAAGGCAGCTCTTAATACAGAATAAAGTGCAGAAAGCAAGAAAGTAAAGTCAGCTTGCATCAAAAACAAAAGGTAAAATATAAATTATTTACAAGAAAATGTCTAAAATATGTATATATAAACATAAAATCTAAATTAACAGCCTATATACATATTTATATGGTGGAGGGAGGTAATGATAATGACATTGTTAGATAATGATTAGCTCAGTAAATTGTTACCAGAAGCAAATTAAATTCAACCAGAAGAGACAAACCCAGAAAATGAACGATTAATTGAAGGAATAAACTTTGGCACTTAGACCTCGGCAGGTAGAGACGTCAGAGGTAGAGTTTGAGGGCCCTGGAAATGGAGAGGCTGGGGAGGTTGATGGTTCTGCTGCTGCGGTGAGGTTGGAGGGTTGTGGCACGTAGCTGAACAGTATGGCTTAAAGGGCAAAGGTGGCAGGCTGTGATTGGCTGACAGTGACGGAAACACCCCTGAATGGTAAAACTTAACCACTTTGTTTGGTTTTGCTGCAATTTTTTTGTTCCACCCTTGACTTATGGTTCCTATGTGATAATAAAGATAGGCCACACTTATTCCCTTCCTGGCAGTCCTATCCTATCCTGCTCATAATGTGGTTTATGCGGCTGTTTTCCTGTTCTCTGATTGTTTTTCAACGTCTTAAAGCAGTTTGGCATGTGTTTCTACTAGCTCCGGTTTTCTGATTAGGTTGCATGTCTATCCAATTGCGTACCGATGTAGTTTGCTCTGTGTCCATTTGTTCCTTCTTCTAGAAATCTGACTCAGAATAGACTAATTCTTAATATAACAAAATAGGATCACTGGCCAAGCTAGTACTCAATACATTTTCATGAAGTTTTCTTGGATTTTTTCGGAAACATTAACAAACTAAATTGCCCAGTCTTTCTCGGTTATTTTTCTTTGTGTGTCCAGGTGACTCTCGGGCCGCACACCTCTGCAGTCCCACACTGCGGAGAGCGAGATTCATGACCCATTGGCTTGTAATTGTTGATGCTTCAGCAGTTTCCCGACGGCCGAAAAGGGAGGATTTTCTCAGCTTTCCCCCCTCCTCCCTACCTCCCTCCCTCGCAGCGTGCAGTACATTTCTCCGTCTATACCTCCGAACCTCGTAGAAACTGCAGACGGTGTTGTTTATGCTCACCTGTCAAGCCGCCTCACTGTCCCCTGATAGATGATGCGGGCTGCCGGTGGTGCCAACAGCTAAAGATGATGTTGTAGCTAAATTACACTCATAACACACCAGACAGGGATAATGGCGAGGCATAAATCTTTAAGTAAGAAGGCATTCCTCTCAAATTTGGAAGATGATTAAGACTCTAAACCCTGATGATGTTTATATACATACCACTCTAATTATATAAGAAGTTAAGTCAAAGTTGGAAATGTCAGGTTTTATGTTTTATCTAAAATGTACTGTTTATCTTTGGTGAATGATGTTCCACCTCTATGCACATACAGTATTAGGCGTGTTCACGGTTAATCGATTTATCAGCATTATGGCCATAGTTGATTGAAGGAAATACTAACAATTAATCATTATGCTGTACTAGGGCTGCGCGATATATCACAAAATTATCGTTATCGCAATATCAGCAAACGCAATATCTGTATCGCAAGAATCTAAATATAATCGCAATAACGCTGTGGTCTTCCATCTGACAGAGATTTACACTGAAGAATCATTTTCCACCAGAGACTTAAAAGAACATGTGTTGTGACTAAATAAAATGTTTAAAGTCCAGTTTTAGTGGTAATTTAATTAATTTAGTCACAGCTTAGCCTTGTTTTATTCTTGGTTTAGTCTGTGTTAAGTTTTGATTTTGTCGCTGTTTTGACTTGTAAATACAGGAACTTACATTTTTGTGAAATGTAGTGAATTTAACTTACTATGTTCTTAAAGTAGGCTCTATTTTCAAATATCACAATAATATCGTTATCGCAATTTTCAACATAGTTATTAAATATCGCATGTTTTCTCCATATCGTGCAGCCCTATGCTGTAGAGTAGAGTAAAAGTACAGTACCATTGGAGAGTTAAAGCAAATTAAACATAAAATTAGGCTACTGTTTCCTAAAATATGCAAGCCTATATCTTGTCTTAAGTTTTAAAAAGCCACTTTTTATTATGATTTATGGCATTGAATTTAATAAAGAGCAGTTTTTTATCAAACATAATGATAGGTGATGTCCAGCTGGTGGTTAGCGGTTTATCAATAATCGTTTGTTGAAACTACCAATTAATTGATTAAAGAAAATTAACCCAGTGTGCATCCCTGGTAAAAATGCATCTCTTTAAAGCTGCAAGGAAAAAAATACAAGGAAAAAGAAATCAGGTAGTGCAGCTTTAAGTAACAAGGACACTTACACTTGACTAGCCAGATGGTGTGTTTCACAGAACCATCTAAAAATGATTCCACACGACGCGTTTGTAAAGGGTTGGAATACCTTGAAGGTGTCTGAATGGCAATACGATGTTCTCAAAGAAATGGTAATGGTCTCAGTATAATGAAAAAATAAAATAAGTCTATAACTGTAAAAAATGCCACTCCATTGGTACAAACCAGGTGTGGTTCAGTGGAAATTATATTGTTTTGAGAGGGAGAACTCACCTGGACTACTGTTCTGTGGTATGGTCTGGTGCAGCAATACAAAAAGAAAAGAAAAAAAACTTATCTAAACTTTAGAGTGCACAGAATAAAGCTCCACAACTGGCACAGGCCCGTCCATTTGGCTGGAGACAGAGTTCGACGAGTCTCTCATGGCTCAGAGTAGAAGACAGACTGAAGTGTAATTTAATGTGTTGTTTCAGAAACATATGTCAAAGTAAGCAGCCTGTTTATTTGTATTGTGGTTTACATTATGTGAGAGATCAGTATGGATATCTGACCAGACAAACCACACAGGGTCATTTAGCTCCAGCAACACTCAGAACTGAAGCAGTGCGCAGATCTGCCAGAGCTACAACTACTTGGAATAAATGGCCGCCTGCAAACTTCCATCAGTTATCATCAAAATCAGTTTATCAATACTTAAAATATTATGAATAGTGGAATGTATTGTGTTTCTGGTTGTAATTTGTAACATGTTGTTTAGCAAATGTTGTATATCTATTTCTATTTTTATAAGGACCCCAGGAAGAGTAGTAACAATAAACAATAAACAACATGAATTACAGTGAATTTGTGAAGAGAGAGTAATTTTAATGGACAGTGTTGCACAGGCAGACTGACATGGATTCATGGAGAAAGGAAGTGCTAAAGAACTGCTTCGAACCCACCTTTCCTCTTGAGCAGTGGTTCTCAACTGGTGGGTCGGGACCGAAAAGTGGGTTGCAGAACTGTTTTCAGTGGGTCGCAGGCCTTTGCCAGGGCAAAAAAAAAAAAAATGAAAGTTTAATTTTTAAAGATAAATCATCCATTTACACTAAATAACAGTAGGTGGCAGTGTGGGACATATAGAATAGAATAATATTAAAGAAACTCAACCAGAGCAAAAAATCCAGTTCTATAACATTGATGTTATGCCTAAGGTGGACATGAGTACTGCTTAATTTTCTTTAATATCTTCTAATTTTCCTGAAATATCTCTAAATTTTCTTCAATATCTTCAAATTTTCCTGAAATAATTCTTAATTTTCTTCAATATCTTCAAATTTTCCTGAAATATCTCTTAATTTTCCTAAACATCTTCTAATTTTCTTGACATATCTCTTAATTTTCTTCAATATCTTCAAATTTTCCTGAAATATTGCTTAATTTTCTTCAGTATCTTCTAATTTTCTTGAAATATATCAATTTTCTTCAATATCTTTTAATTTTCATGAAATATCTTTTAATTTTCCCCAATATCTCTTAATTTTCCTCAAGATCTTCAAATTTTTCTGAAATATCTCTAAAAAAATTTCAATATCGTCTCATTTTCCTGAAATATCTCTTAATTTTCCTCAATATCTTCTAATTTTTCCTGAAATATCTCTCACTTTTCTCCAATATCTTCTCATTTTCTTGAAATATATCTTAATTTTCTCTTAAATTAGTTCTAATTTTCCTCTAATATATCTCTTGATTTTCTTCAATATCTTCTAATTTTCTTGAAATATCTCTTAAATATCTCTTTTCCTTAGAATGCTTTTTATTTGGGTCGTGGCTTGTCATTATAAAGTGATGGTGGGTCCTGAAGCCAGATCAGTTGAGAACCACTGCTTTAGTCTGCGTACAGTGGTGTATGAATGTGTGATTGTGAGTGTGAATGGGTGAATAGTTCCTTGATGTGAAGCGCTTTGTGTGTCCATGGAGGGAGAACAGCGTTGTATATATGAACCCTTATTGGGTTTGATGAGCTATTTGTGTTTTTTGGATGCATTTTATTTGGTGCACAATCTCCATATTGTGCTTCTAGCATGAGCTAGATTTCAGGATCAAAAATTGCTCACAGCCTAATCCAACTTAGTCCGAGTAAAGTGAATGGTCAGACGATAAAATTCATTCAGTCCTCTCGCTAATGCAATGGGAACGCAGCCATAGACTGTACACGTGCCAGACGGCTGATAGCTGAAGTGGCACTGTTTTTGAGCTTTCATTATCAGTGGATTAAAAACAATTAGACATCTGAGAATGAAAATGGCTGTCTAATGTGTCTAATGTTGGAAATGAATTATAACATTATCTCAGTATTGGAGCTCTCCGCTGCGTCTTGAAGAGAGACACAGCCAGCTTTGGGCGACGAGATAAATTTGACTTTGATGACAAACGCCAACAGAATAAACAGCCCTGTGTGTCCTTATGAAGTATTTGTGTGTGAAGTGGCGGAGATTATGAAGTAGTAGCTGTTATCTCTGAATTGCATAACGCCTCTGAACATCCTTCTCACTCCTGGCATACATACAATATTCATTTGATGCTATTTTTAGCGTGAGATTATATAAAGTGAGGCATACTGTTCCACAAATATGCAATGTGCATTACGTCAGCTTTAAATGCTCTTCACTGAACACAGCACTAAACTCAGAGCAAGTCTATGAGAATTTACATATTGTTTGCAAGGATATTTGTAAATGTTTTCTAGTCCCCGTTTCTCTGATTGGTTATTTCATCTGGGATTGTTCCACCCACAGAAATAAAACTCAAGCGAAGGCATACCAGACTAACTTCTTTAAACAGAATAGGAAAAGAGCTGTCACATTGTTCTGTGAATACTGGATTACATCAATTCACTTTACTTTTATCATGCAGCATTTAGCTTATGTGGTGCTAGTTTCCCCTATAAACAGCTTAACCCTCTGGACCCTGAGCCATATTTGGCAAATTATCCTCACCTAGACTTTTTATATAAATAAGGCTATACAATTTTACTCCAGTGATCTACAGAGATGCTACTTATACCATTTTCTTCAGCACAACCTGAACTTTAAGTCTGTGTCTGCCGATTTAATGTCAGTTGAGGATAATAATTACCTACCTGTCCAAAAAGCAAAAGCAAAAAAAAAAAAAAAAAAAAAAAAAGTGAAAATGCAAAATGAGAGCTCTCTTATTAAAAATCACAAAAATAAATGTTTACAAACCTGAAACATGAATAAAATGCAATGTATAGACCCATGTTAGGTGCAATATTAAATAAGAACAGTGTAGGTAAAACTACTGGCGTTCTACATACATTTATTTAATAAATGTGCCAGGCGCCCTGGGGGTAAACAATTGTTTTAGATTGGCAAATACAAGAGGTAAAACAAATTTTAATCAGATTTTTGTTAAAATATATAACTATTGACAAAAATATAAACTATTGAAAAGTGCAAAAAACAAATAGAACACTATAGATGGAAGTTTTTACATCATATGCTCCACTACGCTTTTGCCCTCATTTTACTATTGACAGTTGTGTTTTTATAAAGGGCCAATGAGGTCGTCGATGATGTCCCCAAGTTGTAAAGTATTATGGGTAATCAATAAGGCAACTACAGTGAAAGCTAATGAAAGCTAATGATATAAAACAATTGGTTTTGGCAGGATTTGTATCAGAAATGTGCAAAATTTGGGTCCATCCTCTAGGTGGCACTCAATTGTAAAATGTCGCCAAAAGACACTAAACTCTCAGATGCCATAAAATGACCTCTAGGAAAATTACAAAGATATTAAAAGCAGCATTTGAATGGTGCAAGCATTAGCTTCAACTGGAGAAAAAATAAAGTAACTACTGCTTTTGGTTACAGAGATATTTTATTTTTCTTAAAACATGTCCTCAGCAGTCGTCGGCAACGTGGCTAATACGTGGTTAATATTGCGCTATTTTTTAATGTTCACACTAAAGGGAGTCGAAAAGTTGTGCATTTGCCAAAAGCACAATTTGCTATTTTAAGTGACTAATACAAATTTATCCACTGAAAATGTTGCTTACAAGCACTTATTCGACAACTAAAATAATGATTGATTGGAGCCAGCATCTAGTGGCCGTCAGTGGTATTACACTCTTAATAACCACTTAGGCAATAGTTTCACTTTTACACCAAACCACTAGCTCTCCACAGACTCTCTCAGTACGCTCTTGCCTGCCGCTCTGTTCTTCTGTGTTCTCTGCTCTAATTCCCTCAGATTGCCGGCTGCCATGTTTTGATTGCCTTTGTGTAAATGAATGGGCAAGGCTCTCTCCGGTGAGAGGCTGAGATGAATGTAACTGTGTCTGGGGAAGAAAATGGAGAATCTCAGAGGGAGACAACCAAAGACCATTATTCAATATTTTGTCTCCTCTTTAAGCTTCCATCACTCATTGATTTTTGTGCAGCCATACTACCATACAAGTATTTTACTCACTGCAGTTGACTTTTTCCTCTCTGAATCGAGCATCAGGCCTGCTGGTAATGTGTTGTCACTGACCAATTAGGCCCCTCAGATCAAACAGACGGCCCCCTCTTTCTCTTTTCCCAATCTGCTCCCTTTAATTGAGCACATTTGTGGATGTAGAGCCCGGTCCCTGGGGGAAAAGAGAGATGGCGGACGATAACGTACTAGCAGGGCTGTTAGCGCAGGACCAGTCCACTCCGGGAGGTTATCAAACCATCTCCCGGCCATAAAAAATACATCTCTACGAGTCACGCCACAGAGGTGATCCCTAATGCACCGGTGGAAAGGGGAGGGTTTGGTAAGAGAGGTAGCTGGACTGGAATATAATGTAAAGTGATGGAAAATACCCCATGTTCATTCAGTGTTAAGCACAGAATGAAAGATCAAAAATATAAAAAAAAATGTTTTGACAGATATTTATGATTTGCTTTAAATGCAAATTATGCAGCAGGAAAAATGTATCATAGAGGTACACTAATGTGGATTGCAGTTCACGCTAATCTTTCTACCTTCTTATAAGCAGCTATAGGCCCTTACGCACTGTAAGAACCTTTTGCAGTTCCTATAACCTTTTGGGGAACTGCCCTGTTTTGTCACACATTTATACATGATAGGAACTGGGGACTGGGACCAAACCTACTGTAACCTTTTTAGCTCCTACGTTGGGGCAGGAACTTTCCAGTCAGCCCAGGAACCTTTTGGTGACTTAGTTAACGTTTGAACATATTCCACCACCGCCTTTTGCAATTCAGAGCTCTGCTTTCCTTTCTACAGTTATACAATGGAGTAAAACTGCTGCTGGAGCCTTTGTCTCTTCATTTTCTCTCTAAACTCCCTAAGTATGGACATTATACCTCATATTTCCCACTCTGCTGTGATTATTTCTGTAGTGAAAAGTGTGATGGGGCTGTCTTTGAGCTCCATGTTAGTCGTTTGTTTTAGTTTGTTGTAGCTGCTATGTCCTACACCAGCACAGTGTTTACATCAAGTTCCTATCCAGTTGCTATTGGCAGCGCGAATGCAAGCTCACAAAAGGTTCCTGGGGATGGGGGGGTTCCTATAACTAGGTTCCTATAACTGTACTGTACAAAGTTTACCCATTAATAACTTTTTAAAAGGAGAAATAGAAGGGGTGGAGATTGGACATGACTTTTACATTCAGTGCATTGTACATTTGTTTTGGCCTGTCTATAGGGCTATAACGTTACGTTTATATTACTTTGTACCTATGCTTCACACTCAAAATTGATAACCCAGTGAACGTACCCCATACTTTTTAATTACATCAGTTGTATCTGGTAGATTTTTGCCTTCTCATGTCTTGGAGAACTGTTAACAACCACAAATCTTCAAATTATAATGAAGATTGCTTCCAGACCAAACAAAAAAACGGTATTATTTTTTAAATGTAGAGTCCCAGCACATTATATCTGGCAGCTCAGTGCTTCTTCTCACTCTGAAACACAGGACACCCATGTTACCGCCGTCTGTCTGTGTCTTGTCGCAGGTGAAGCTCATGAACTATTTAAACCTACCCCTACCCCCTCATGTTCCTCGTACGTGCACTCAAAGTAAAAAAAAGGTCAAAGGTCACGCTCACAATGGAGACAAAGAGGCTCCAACAGCCAGCTTCTCAGCAGATTGATGCAACACTGGATGGACCATACAGATAGTGACTGGGTATGTCCTGAACATATGACGCTAACATACTTTGCTAAATGTGCTGCTAAACTGTCAATTTTGAGAGGCTAATTAATTATTAATTGCCTATTATTGCCAAGCAAGTGGTAACTATGGTGGTGGCTATGAGGATGGTTGTTGTCATGTTTAAAAAAGACACAACTACTTTGTGCTATTGACTTTACCATCTTCAAAACAAATACCGTATTTTCCAGACTATAAGTTGCACTTTTTCCATCGTCTGGCTAGGGGTGTGACGTATACTCAGGTGTGACTTATATATTAAAATATTTCAGGTGTTGGTTAGAGGGCGCTCTAGGCTTGTGTACCAGCATCTGCTGCACCTGTACCACTGACAATTTAAAATGTAAACATTACCACTAACAGCTTAGGCTATAAAGACAACTGAGAAAGAGCGGAATAATTGGAAATGGAACTGATGCTGAGTCTGACGACAGCCACGCAGAGGAGGAAGCGGCGCTTCGTCTACCTCCGGAGTTGGCGGAGTTGTTCAGAAGCGACACCGAGGATGAAGAATTTAAAGGATTTAGTGATTAGGAGTGAGATGGTGAGTTTGGTGAACTTGTTATATTATGTTCTTTATGCTATAGTTATGTGAATAACTGTTAATATATTACGTTATCATACGAGACACCTATTCAGTTCGTTGTTTATGCTTCATGTAGCTGAATAACCATCAATGTGTTACGTTAGCAAACCACACACCTATTCAGCTGTTGTTCTCTATTCTATTATTACTATAACTTGCCTTTCAAGATGAAATGTCTGTTCTTGGTGTTGGATTTTGTAAAATAAATTTCCCCCAAAAAATGCAACTTATAGTCCTGTGCGACTTATAGTCCGGAAAATACGATAAAGCTTTGAACTAACTTCCAACTGCTCAAAGCAACATCACTGCTATACAGCTACTACTACTGCTACTAATAATAACTTAGTCTTGTACTGTACTGTAAAGCACTTTTCTAGACACAGCTTGGTTCATTATACATTTTACTGACATTGCGGGTTGGTACTTGATTATTAGCACTTTTCAACAAACAATCACATCCAGTAGCAACCTTTCAGAGATCCACCTTCCAAAACGTGTACATTTTGTAAAGCAACAAATGCACAAAGCTCATGTTCTATCATCATGATCTTATGCCTTTTCTGAATTCCTTTTTCCCATGTATAGTATCTTTTTGCTCTCATCTGTCACTCCTCGCCCAGCGCTATCCGTCTCCAGACCTCATAACAGCTCCTCCTGGGTGAAGCTTGCACTATTTCAAAGTTTTCTCTGACCGGATTAAGCGTGTTATATGTAGAAAATGAACAGCCATTCACTTGAGAGAGACACATGAAATGAATGCATTATAAAGTGAGAGAGAAAGACACTAGACTACACCTACACAGCAACAATATCAGTCACCCAAATGGGACTGAAATGTGTTTCTTGACTTGACTCCGTGCCCACAATCAAAGGCAATTTGGAGACAAAGTGTACGAGCGAGCCGGGGGTGGTACTGACAGCTTTCTTTGTGAGATATCGAGTGGGAATTAAACAGTAGCTGCAGGTTTACGAGACACATATATCAGGTTTGGGAGAAGAAGAAAAAAACAAAATTCCTGGTGGAGTGTAGTATAATGTCCCAATTAAAAAGTGGTGGAAGTGAAGTCTTGGTCTTTTTTTATGGTCAGTTTTACTCGGTCTTGGTTTTGAGTTCAATTTTACTTTGTCTTGTCTTGAATTTGATTTTTTATTTTAATTACCAAACATAAGAAAATGCTATTCATAATTCATAATTTTGGAGTTTTCCGCCTCAGAAGAACCAGGAAAATGATCTGTCTCTGTTGCATTAGATCATTGAAATAACCATTTAGGTATTTAAACCACGTTTTGTTTTTTGTTTTTTTGTTTTTTCCCATTTATTTAGTGTTAGTTCACAAGGTTTGGTCTCAGCCTGGTCTCGGTCTTGACTCAGTCTCGGTCTCGCACCTTGAAAGTCTCGGCCTTGTCTTGGTTTCGATTAGTACCATCTTGACTATAACACTGTTAAAATACTACTACTACTAATACTACTACCACTACACAGAACATTCAGATTGCAAAATGAGTATGCAGGGTCATATGAGTACCAGGTCAAAAAAGAGAATTTAAAAAGTAAAAGTAACATTTCTTTCTCAAAAATACAAAAGAAGTACCTAAGCATATTACAAAAAGTATCACGTTACTTTCCACCATGGCCCCTTAAAAAAAAGTAGAATTGAAATATTTTGAAAGCCCTTGGATCTTTCTTTTTGAGTTAAATAAATGATTATTTTTTGTGGATTCTTTACCAATGTGAGTTTAAGGGCTTTGTGGCTTAATGCAGTGTTTCCCAACCCGGGGGACAGGGACCTCTAGGGGTACACGAGCACTCTACAGGGGGTACTTGGAATTATATCATAATATATTCAGAAAATATTTGCAATCTTTACACATTTAACTATAAACTCTGAAAGATAAGCTCAAGGTTCTCATTGACATTTGATTAAAAATTATTGATTAAAATGAGGTGAAACTGCTAGAAATATTATGAATAGGCCTATTATAAAGCTTGTTTTAAAGGAGTTATATAAATGATTATTTTTCATTAATTTTTTTGTAAATTTATGAGGTTTAATTTTCTTTAGTTGGAAAATATGGTAAAAGAGTAAATGTAATAGAAGTTTATATTGTTATAATTTTATTAATATTGTTTTTATATTTTTATTTTTTATTTATAATTTTTATGTCATGTTATTTAAAAAAAAAAATATTTGTATCTTGAGTTAAATTTTTAAAGCAAAAAATGCAGAAGAATTAGCTTTTACTATAAAGTGAGGATTAAATGTCACTTATTAAAAAATTAACCCGTAAACAAATCAAGGAGTACTCGCAGTGGGACAGAAAGCCCAGGGGGTACTCAACACGAAAAAGGTTGTGAACCACTGGCTTAATGGACTGAGCATTTACCCCAGAACTAGAAGTTTTGAGTCTAGATCTTGGCACTGTGTTTTTATACCGCCGTGACATAAAATGAAGCTTCATGCTCTCACTGTGCTTCTAGTTTTTAAAGATATCCTACGTCTTTGTTTGAACAAAGCGTATTTTGTCCTCTCTGGGCACCTGTAGATTGAAAATGGCAGTTTTGGGTTTTATTGTTGCACATTTACAACTCAGATTTCTGGTTCTGGGGAAAAATAAACAAAGATTCCTGGTTCATTACGGATGAATCCAGCTGTTCACTCGACGCCGCTCTGTTGTGACGGTACACATGCAAACATCATGTGGCTCATCTGTGCTGCCTCTGCCTCCAGGGAATTGACCCCCCAACCCCCAGCCCTCTGCTCCCCCCCCCTTCACCAACCTCCTCCATTAGTGTGAAGATGGATGGAAATTAAAAGCTGTTTGTAGAGGGCAGAGAGGATGCTCCTGGCTTGTGTAGTTAAATGGGAGAACACTTATTTCTACTGTATTTATGTGAATTATGAAATGTTTGTGGCGTATACTGTGCAGGCCAAACAGTGCTGAGTAGACTTTGTGTTACATGATATCTCCCAAGTGTAAATTTGCTGACATAAGAAGGGCCCAATTCTGTCACGCATTCATGTTAACTGGATTTTTCATATGGTTCACCTGTAAATATCTTCTGTTTCTTCCTTCACTGTTGGCAAATCATCAGCTTCCTATAACATGCAGTGATTTTCAGCTTGGTTTACTACAACTTTTCAGTTCAGTTCATTGTTTTATTCATACATATCCATTTAGCTTATCTTTACATTAGGGCTGCACGATATGGAGAAAACATGCAATATTCGATAACGATGTTGAAAATTGCGATAACGATATTATTGCGATATTTGAAAATAGAGCCTACTTTTCAAACAAAGTGAGTTAAATTCACTACATTCCACAAAAATGTAAGTTCCTGTATTTACAAGTCAAAACAGCGACAAAATCAAAACTTAACACAGACTAAACCAGGAATAAAACAAGGCTAAGCTGTGACTAAATTAATTAAATTATCACTAAAACTGGACTTTTTAAACATTTTTATTTAGTCACAACACATGTTCTTTTAAGGCTCTGGTGGAAAATGATTCTTCAGTGTAAATCTCTGTCAGATGGAAGACCACAGCGTTATTGCGATATATTTAGATTCTTGTGATACTGATATTGTGTTTGCTGATATTGCGATAACGATAATTTTGCGAAATATTGTGCAGCCCTAATATTTTTTGTGATAAAAATAGATAGATAGATAGATAGATAGATAGAATAATAAAAATAACAAAATAATAATAATAGTAATAATAATAATAACACAGAGCCACAAAAAAAAGGAAAAAAACAAGACTTCCATGCACTGAAAAATATTGCTAACTAGTTTAAAATGGTGAACTGTTAATTTAGTCATTGTAGTTTCGCTCTGGCTTCTTCTCATTACCCAAAAACATGCATATGTAAATTAATTAGTCAATCTTAACATGTCCAGTCAATGAATTTGAGAGTTGTTTGTCTGTACTTTTTGCATCTACCTCGCCATTGTCCGATGTGTAAACCCCGATGTGGACAATAACGAGAACAAACAGGTGACGAAGGAAAGCTATAAACACCGATAATCAGATCAGAGAAGTTATTAAATTAGCTCAGCTGCTAGTGCTACCTTAGTTAGCTTTTCTGCTTTCGTAAAACGCGCTGCAGATAAACGACTGTGATTGGCCCTTTACAAATTGATCCGGAGAAATGCGCCACCCTGATGTGCTCTTTCACTACATCCATAAATCTCCTCTTTGGTCATCCTCTAGGCAGTAATTATTGGAAAACACTTCATTTTAGTTATATTATGTTTTTGAGGGTTGTAAAAAGTGATAAGCAAGATTGGTGTAAAGATGAATAAAAGTATAACTGCACTCTTTAGCCTAACAATTAACATCGTGCATAGTTACATTTGAGAAATATAAACAATAACCTTGTATTGTGCCAAAATGTGCACTGAAATGTGGTTAATAGAAACACAAAGTCAACATTTTCTGTGTGTGTGTGGAGGGTGCAGACAGAGAGAGAGAGACAGACAGAGGGAAATGGAAGAACTCAGTGAACAGCGACCGACCCAGCAGGACTCCTCTTTCACGGTTTGGGGCTGAAGCTGCGCACCAAAACCACATTAAATACAAGAAATCCATTCCCGAGCCTGTTAGGAAGCCATGTTGTGGAAGGGAGGGAGGTGAGTAAAGAAAGGGAGGGCCCGTGTGTGTGTGTGTGTGTGTGTGTTGAAGGGCTGAGGGGGAGAAGCCTGCAGAGGGATTATGGCACATTCTGTAAAAGCAACAATGGACGCTGTGGCGAGTCCTATAAGCATTTCCAGCCACTCTGAGCATTGTCCCCGCAGCCCGGCCCATTCACTGCCCCGGTCACATGGCCTCTTACCGGGCAGAGGAGCGGGGCAGACACCTGGGGTCCTCCAGACTCCCTCTCCAAACCCCCCCACCCCTCCACCCCCGCTCCTCCTGCAGTGAAAGAGAGAAAGCCAGAGATTGTATTGTTAGGGTAATTAATGGGAAGCGTTTACACAGTGCTCGCCCGACAATACAGGAATACGATTACCATATCACAATAATTCAAGATAATCTCCATTTCCACACCTTTTTTTTTTTTTTTTTTTTTTTTACTATTTGCTCTTTAAGCCGCCTCTTTAAAAGCAACACCCTCTCCATTGGATTGATTTAGAGTGGAAGTCACAAAACCTGAAGCATATTTTGTCTAAAATATGGACAACACAGTGCTACCTAATTTTGTTTGTGAATAATTATATTTAACCTGTTCTGCTCTGAGGCCTTTTTCCTGAAAATTCTATATCTACATTTATTAAGGTTTTACTTAGCATTTACTAGGTGTACATAGCTAACCTTGGTAGCAAATTAATTGGTGGACTTTGGGGATTACTGTGGAAGAGAAATAATATTAATAAATTATATTGTTTGACCATAAATTGAGGTTGAAATGGATTATTCTAATTTCCGCCTGAAAAAAAAACACATATTTGCCTCCAAAAAAGCCTTTTTCCTTCCTGTAGTGAAGCAAATAACAACATAAATTGAAAATTTCTCATATCTTGGTCTACTGCAGCAAAATGTGTGCCAAATAATCAAAGTAATGGAACGTTATACATCCAATCCAACTGTTGAATAGAAATTGAAGTAGATAGTTTTGTTGCCACGAATTGTCCGAACACGAGGATGTCAAACATGTGTGTGTCAGCCGTTGTATCTCCCCGCTATGGTCCCAACAAGCGGACGCAAGGGGGCGCCATCGGGCTCTATTCGGGTTTAAGAGGTTAAGTATATTGACTCAAAGGTTTGTTGTGTGTTAAATCAACTTCTTTTGAGCTTTTAACCATGCCATAATGTTGATTCCACCTCAAAAGCATACCTGGAGTCGTAGTTTTTTGCATTCCTACATGTTTGAGTAATCCTGAGGCCACCTTTTCTCAAGAGCTGAAAACGCTCTTGAGAAAAGTCTAGTCTAGTCTCACAGCTCTACATAGACACATGAAACCAGAAACTGCTCATGTGTGTTTCTAAAGCCCACACACCGTCACTGGACTCCTTCTGATCATTTCAGCGCTTAAACCACAGTCACTACGAAGCACGCAGCTCATTTATGTATCCGTTAGTGTCATGTTACTAATAGCTGTGCTAATTAGCCATTTTATGATCTGTCCATCCCCCACTGTTGCCAGCAGGGGGCGACAGACCATTCCAAGTGTTCTCTGCGAAGTTAAAGTAACAGCTCCCCAAAAGAAGACATTTTTGATACAGATACATTATTTTAAGTTCTAAAACATGAAATACTAACACAAAAGATGTAGGAATATAGGTTTAATAAATACAGGTATAAATTATTTGTAGACTTATTTTGTCATTCTTTAGTTTCACACATATGTAGGGGTTCTGTCTTCTTATGTGATAGTAAATTCATAAAAAATGAGAGGTAAGGTATACTTATTGTCCCTGTAGGAGAAAGGTGTTTTTGCATTTGACCTAACATTTGACCCACCCTTCAATGCCATTGGGGCAACCTGTTAAGCTGAGGACACACTACACGATTTTCTCAGTCGTTACAGATTCTGAAAAGACTAGGAGCACACACTAACCGACTGGTTTCAGCAAATTTAGTTCTGATGACTGAAAGACTGGGGCTCACACACTACAAGATCTGTAACTGCAACTGACGCCAAACAAACGCAGCAAACTCTGGCGGGGAACTCGCGAGAACTAAATGGTAAACAAACATGGACGCTCCCTGGGTCGCTGTTGCCGTTGTGCGTAGCTATCTGTTTGGAAAAAGGGAAAGAAAAAACGGCTATGTATCTAGTTTCGCTTGGGTAGCGCTCAACTTTCTTCGGTGTTTGCCATGGTTGTTTGTTTTCTTCTTCTTCAAATTTCCGCTTATATTTTCCCGCCACTTCCTGTTTCTTCGTCTGTGTCCTGACACTATTTCCTGTGTCCCATCAACTGTTTTTCATCGGCCGCTGGACACCATGAATTCCCAGATGGATGTAAACAGCCCACACTACAGGAGTGCGTCCAGAGTCGGCTTTAAAATTCAAACATGTTTGATTGCTTGCGACTGACGTCAGGCCAGGTTTTTGCGGCGCACACACTTAACGATTCGAGTCTTTGAACATCACACACTAACGGTGATTACGATTCCCTGCAACTGTTGTTGACTGGTAAAGACTCGCTGCAATTGTGAATCGTTATAAAATCGGGCAAAAAAATCGTGTAGTGTGTCCCCAGCTTTAGGAGCACGGTTAACTTACTGTGTGCAAGATATTTGTGCATGCTCATCAAGTTTGGAGAAGTACACAGGATATATATGTACGTGTCACATAATAGTACTTTTATTGCATGCTCTATTACAAACTAACAACCATTTACATATAACATCAGAGCCAAAATGATAACAAGATACTGCATACATATCATACGACGACAGTGTATCGTGTATATTTTAGTTCCTGTACGTTTGCGCATGTCTGCTTCTCCAAGCAAGACTAACTCGGCTGATTATTAAAACCCTTGGAATGCAGATTTTCAGTGCATTGTTCATATCTAAAAATGCCTTATTTGATTTACTGACGTTGATAAGAATATGAGAAAAGATGTGCTTTTTTAAATATTTTATATGTCAGTCATTTGTGCTTTGCTAAAATGTGCAAATTGACATCCATAAACGTCAGAAACCCACCACATCCTCATAAAAATGTCATTAAAATCTCAAGTATGCAGCCTCTCCATCTCCTCCTCCGCCTCTGTCTTTATTACCTTTAAGCAACCACTGCTGTCGCTCGCTGCCTCGCTCAATGATAGCACAGATTAGCCCTTTATCGCCTAATTCACCTACACCAGTCGACCCGCTGCGCCTGGACCACCTCTGCTTCTCGTGGGGTCCCTCACTGAAGCTGATTCCACCCCGGTGTCAGCACAATACTCCGGGCTTTTGATTAGCGGAGAGTGTAACAGGGGAGACGCCTGTAGTTCTGTTGTATGGCTCATGAGCAGCTGCTCTGAGTGTGTGGTTAGTGCATCGTGAAGCTAGCACTGGACTCTGGGGAGAAGGGGAGAAGAGGTTTGTGTGCCCCGGGATGGCTGCCGGTGTAGGGGTCCCATAGGTCTGAGGCAAGGGTGAATTTAATCGCGCTTTTTATGTTTTTAAGGTGGTTAAATATTGTGTGATGTGTGTAAACAGTTTCACATGGCACTGCCTGGTACATCATCCAGTGCAGTTTGCTATATTTATTACCATTATTCAAATACTACCACAACTAATATGTGCCCAAAGCAGTGCCGTGTGGTGCACCCTTTACATATACAGCATGCTTTTTGTTATAGTTGGTGCCTCTACCTCTGCAATTAATCATAAAAGTGTGCGACGCCATTAAAAATGCCACAAAAACAAAAGAATTGCTTTTGATTTGATTACTGATCTGGCTCTTTTCAAAGATTCTGCTTTTTTGGCTCGGTTCCCTCAGAAGAGCCAGCTCCTAAGGCTCCCAAATGTTCTTTTTTTTTCCATTTAGTGTCACTGAACATTTTATTCAGGCTTAGTTTAATACTTAAAAATGGTGTGTATTGTTGAACTTATTTATATGCAGTTTGCAAGCTCAAAATGTAACCAGATGCTATTGTTGTTTTTGCTTATTGCCTCACTTTTTTGCCAACAAGCTAACCCATTACCCATCTCTCTCTCTGTTGTTCTGTGTACCTCTCCATGTTTTTGGAGCCCTCGTTATTTCTTCCACATAAAGAAATGATCCTAGTCTGTCCTCACATGTGATTGGCTGCCCATCAAATTAAAATTTTGCTCTGCTTATGTGGATTTTTTGGCAGAGCTGGGCAGGAGCAGCTGAAGATTCAGTCTCTCGAATTGGCTTTTTCGCAAATGACCCATTACTCTTTTGAAAATATAAATAATGTGTATGTGTAAGAAAATATCTTAGCATTTGCCCGACCTTCCTTTGTGAGTTACCACTGAGGCAAAGATGGGTGTCAGGTGTGGAGCCAATGGAAAGCTGGCTCCACAGTTGATGAACTTGCACCTTTCGTATTGTAAAATGCTTAGTTTCATCGTCATAGGCATATCAACTTCTGTTTGACAGCCAGCGATCTCTTTGGAAAGAGGCAGGCTTGTTAATGCACAAAACGACTTTCTACTTCAACAGTATTCTCTCTAACATTTAAGATAGTTGGCAGTCTTTTGACCAATTTTAGCAAGGAAAGGAATAGCAAGGAAACAGTGCTTTTAAGAGATTTGCATCATGAATGGTTAGACACTAAAAACAGCCTTGAATTAACTTATTTTTATTAGAATAACTGAAGATTTAAGATGCATAACCTTCCAATTTATTGTGCTAAATCTTTAGACGTTGCAACCAGCTCTACTCTATTCAATATTTGTAGTTCTTTGAAAGGTGCAGTAAAACTTGTTCTTGGTAATCCAGGTGCCCCTCCCTTTTCCAAACCCATGCAAATTGACTTTTATATATATCTATTACAGTATTTGAATAATGATCTTGTGTTTGCTTTATCTGAACAACATGGACCAAACATTTAAATCAGTGTCGTGTCTGACTTTGCATTTTACATTTTTCATAGATTTATTGTGGGCCTGTTTTGTTTGGGGAGCCAAATGTTGCAATATTGAGAAATGCACTGGCCGTCAAAGAATTGATTTGCATGCATTTGTTTTGTCTTATTTGGTGACATGAATTTATTGGAGCGTTTCATGCAGCACCTGTTTAGCTTCCTACCTGCTGCCTCTTTGATTTCTGAGGATGATTTCAGAATTACAACCTGCTCCTTGTAGTTTGGACCAAAACGGAGAATGGTCCATCGACTTTGATCAGCAAATACAAGGTTTGGTTCTGCTTATTTTTCACAATGATCTAATCAGATTGGACCAATGATGGCAGTAGTGCTTAAAGAGGATACATAATGCCTTTATTTATTGATTTTTAACCAGCAGAGGGCAGCTTTGTTACGCTCTTTTGAACAGAATCATAAAAAAAGAGCTTTTTATTTCTTTAATTTTTTTGTGTGATGCCATTTTACTACAAAATGAAAAATGTCTGTGAGGAATCAGTGGAAACAGAGCTGTACACTGTTTTTTGGATAAAAGAGGACTTGTTGATTGATCAGTGCTTCCTGGAGTGGGCTGGACTCAGAAAGACCAGGCCAGAGAATACAGGATAACTTAAACGTGTGAATGAAATAAAACACAACTCCAGGTATGTTTTTGATTAGAGAAAAACATTATTTAAAAAAAAGCTGATTTTGCATAATAAAGCCCCCTTTACCTCTGCTTTAAATGTGTAAATTTCTATGGTCCATTTTGCATTCACAATGTAAGAACATCATTTTTTGTTTGTCCTGAAGCCAATCTCACACCATCAACTTTAAAGTGTTGGAGCTAACTCCAGCTATAGCTAATCTCAGGTAAACAACATGTGATCAAAATCAACTTTTGACTTAGATTTTTTGTTCTGACTTTAACTTTAGACCATGTTTTTCCACAATCCCCTCCTTGTTAAATGTTGCCTGAATACTTTGACACAATTCATCACCTTTTTACTTCCCTCTTTCTTCTCTTTTTGGATTTTCTGTGCCGTTTCTCTGTGTAATTGGATGAGGACAGGATCTGTTGCATTGAAAGCTTGATAAAGTCTAGATGAGGCAGTAAGGTCTCAAACTTGTTGTATTTAACTGTATTAAAGAAGCAAGCGTTTTACTCAACCCCAAATTTTGCTTGTTGTGATCTGCTACTTTTTGTTTGTTTGTTTGTTTTTTCCACTAGAAGATAATGTCCGACTATAACTTTCTGTACTTGGTCTATTTGTCCATCCAGAATGCTTATTAGTCAAATAAACTAAACAAGGTCTTGTATAGTTTACCTTTACTGGCCTCATGATCTGTCCAAATATTGAGTTATGTTTTTATGCTTAGGTCTTAGATTTTTACTTCCTGCTTAGTCACGGTTACAAAAGTGACGACTCAAACTGTAAATATAAGCCGTAATAACCGTAAAAACTCCATAATATTTTGCCCTGCAGTATCCCTCCCCAGTGTTTTGCTTCAGAAGACATTTATATGAATAAATTAAGTGTGTTTACCACTTCTCTAGCCGTGACAGCTCCGCTCAGAGGAGGCCAGAGTTCACGATCCATTTGTTCTGCTGCGACGGTGGATAAAAGCTAATCATTGTCTATGGCTCTGCCCCCTGTGACTGTTTTTTTTTTTTTTTATGGAGCTCTGAAAAGGCACGCCAGCCTCTTTTCTGTAGCGTTAAGGACACAATGTGGGTTTGGCGAATCGGGAAGGTCAAATTAATGTAGGACTTTATGAAGTGTTGCAAGTTAAAGAGCACTGGAGGTCTAGTGTTTATATGCAACGTGATATTTTGTTGTTGTTTTGTAGACTGATTGGAAACTGGGGTGGGTTGCTTTTCAAAAGTTTTCTAGGCCTGTAGTCGACCAAAGAAATTAAAGTCATGCCCAGCTCAAGGACCAAATCGAATTGACCAAATAGGGGTGTGGGGAGACTTGAGTGTTACACAAACAAGTGACGTCACATTAAGGAGCCAATAAAACATATTAAGGTCTATCTAAAAATCACAGTTTTTATCTTGAATAAAATGAAGATAGACCAGCTTTACTGATGCAAAAGTCAACTTAGTGTCCAGAGGCTGTCAGTGCTAACAGTGACTCATTACTTAAGAAATTTTACCATATGTAACTAGTAACATAATCATTATACCACAATAAAACAATAACAAACAGTATTCAAAATACAGATAGTAATTAACTGTAAAAACTAGTAACAAAAGGTATGGACCATGCATTGTTTTTATACAAAAAAGATTGTGATGCTTTAACTTGCAACTGAAATGTGTGCTGTGGTAAAAACTGTATTTTAATAAAGCAAAATTAAATCAATATAAACTTTGCATATCATGTTTAAATAGAGATTTCAAACTTGTTGGCTAAAGTGGAAGGAGCCATGAGCAGACAAACAAAGAACTAGAACTAGCTGCTGGAGCAGAAGAAGAGTCCTATTATGCTAAGTCGACTTTGCTGTAGATTTTTACCATGTTATAATGTTTTCTGCTAAAAAAAAAGACACCTGGAGTTGTATTTTGTTTCATTTAGGCTTGATTGAGTAATCTTGTTTGCTGAGGCTCTGCCCTTCTCAAGAGCTGAAAACGCTTGTTCTCATGATTCTTTCTAGAGACGTGAAAACCCACCTTCTCCAGGAAAACTGTCCACCATCACTTGACTTATTTTGATAGTTTCAACACTTAAACCACAGCCACTACAAAGAAGTGAGCTAATTTATCTATCTGTTAGCTTTGTGTTGCTAACAGCCATGCTAATTAGCTATTCTATCATGCTCTGTCTATTCCCACCTTTCAGTACAAGCACTCGGAGGTGCTCCTCTCATGTCTGAACTTAAATCCGCACAACTTTATTAACATGAGAACTCACAGGGCTCTGAGCTGACAGACTGCAGGGGGCGGGGAGAGAGTGGGCCTTAAAGCGACAGGCACCTAATCCAAGCATTTTCAGCAAAGTGAAAGTAACAGCTCCCCAAAAGAAGACATTTTTAATACATATCCAAGTTAATTTAAGTTATAAAATGTGACATGTTGATGCAAAGTTGTGGAAATAGAGCCCTAGCACATCCAGCTCCCAGTTCCTAGACACTAGTGTATAAAATATTATATAATTTAAGTTTGAAAAATACTTACTTTGCATATTTTTTATATTTTATTTCAGTGTTACATCAAGCCCTCAAATAACTTCTTAACCACATATTGTTCTGTCAACCAGTAGAAGAAGGCAAAATACTTCTAGAGGTTTGCACTTTTGTGGGATGTCAGTAATTTTGTGTATTTTCTGGCTCTTTAACACTAACATTTCCTCGTATTTGTTGTCTGCCTTAACGCAGAAATTGTTTCAAATCTTACAAAACATCTTCCGCACGCATCATCTTTTATTACACAAGAACACTTAGAGCTATTGTCCCATAAAACGAAAGACATTACAAAATCAACAGGCGCCAACATCTTCAACACTTGCTTTCAGTACAAAAACACATTTCTCTTACTCGCGAGGATAAACAAGACATTTATTCAGCCATATTTAATCTAACAGGATTTAAACCCGGGGGCGTCTGTATATTTATGAGCCCGCCGACTGTTAATCTCTTGTTTTTTTTTTCTTTTTCGGGAGGTCCCACTTATGTAACTGTCGACAAACATGGCTGCCGTTCCTCAGTGGGGTGTCCGCATGGAGACAAAGCCTTAAAAGTATCTGGTACAGAAAAAAAACATTGTGTTAGCCCCAAGGTATGGCGCTGGTGTGGAAAAAGCAGCATTTTTGAAGAGCTATAGGCCTCATCTGTCACCGGGCGATGGAGGACGCAGCCATGCAGAAGCCTCCTGATTATAAAGAGATAATTTGATCCAATCCTCCGGTGGTGGCTCGGCCTCACTCCGCTGGCTTTCATATCTGTTTCCAGTCTTGCATCTACTCGCCCCCGTTTTATTATAGCTCCCACTCAATACATATATTTGAGGAGCCATTTTTTTGAATAACGGGGCTGTGTTTCACCCCGCAGGTTCCCTTTTGTCACGCAGTGCTAAAACTCGATGTCTAAGGTACTGAATTTTACTGCCATGACTTCAAATATTGTTATACGATTTGGTGCAGTCTTAAATCTCCTGAGTAGTTTAGCACAAAGTGGCATCTGCGAACGACCTGTGCATCATAAAGCAAGGTTTATTAAGTTAAAAAAAACCATATTTAGTAATGGTAGTAATAATACACTACAGTCATGTTTATTGTCATTTTTTGGGGGGCTTTCTACCATGTTATAATGTTGTTCCCTCATCAGAAACATACCTGGAGTTGTGTTTGGTTTACTCACGTCTGTTTGAGTAATCCTGTAGTCTCTGGTGCTGAGTTTCTGAGGCTTCAAAACGCTCCGTCTCTTCCTCGAACCCCCGCCCACTCCAGGAAACGCTGACCAATCAACAAGCCCTCTACATCCAGTCTGCTCTCATTCATTTATCCAAAAAAGTAGTAGTAGTATACTTGTAGACTTGAAATTGAAAAAAAAAGAGAGATTATGGAAAGGCTGGTTGAACTACATTAAACACAACTGAAACACAAAATTAAGAATATCCCCCTGGTTTTTGTTACTTGTGTGTTTGTGCCATGGCTGTTCTTTTATTAAGTTATGTTAGAGAGAAAAAAAAAAACAATAAAAAAACAAAAAAAATGGTGATGTGAGACAGGATTACAATATATGTAAGGTATGGGATGTTCTGCATTTGTACAGTGTATTGTACGAGCATATTGTCTTGCAAGATCAATAAAAAGAGAATTTAAAAAACGTATTTATTGAAAACGCTCTCTTTTAGTCACATAATGTCTGTGGTCACCAAGATTGGTTTAAAAATATGAATAAAAAGCATAACATAGCCCATGTAAACACTCTAAATGCCTAAACGTCACATATATTTAGTCCATCAACACTAATGGATGCATTATGCAGTGGTTCTTGGATATCCCTTATCATGAAGTTTCTATATCATGTTACTATGTCCTTCATGGCACAATGCTTTTTAAAAAAAAATCCCTTTCATCATGTTGTGTAGTAGATTTCAAATAAGATAAATAAACGCTATACCCAACCTGCTTGCACCCCACTTTTGGGTTTTGAACCACCATTTGGGAAACACTACCCCGAAGTATCCCCAAAAACAAGATTACATAATAAAAAAGTTTTGTTATTTTTTTATTTGATATTGATATTGTATCTATAATGATGAAAAAGTGTGCAATTATATAAAGGGGTTTGCAACATTTTAAGCTCTGGATCAAGGAAGGCTCACAACATAAAAAAAAAACATTATTATTCTCTTCTCCTAAAAAGCCTAGTGTGATCTGTCATTATAGCTCTATAGCTCTGAGGTCAAACCTTTTGTAGGCAGTAAAAGATAACACATTTTAACATTTTAACTCGACCACGGTCGGATGAAGCGGAGAGACGACTCTAACCCTCTCAGGTCGAGTCCCCATCAATAACCACAAGGTCAGACCGTGGTTCTGTCAGGATCCAGCAGCAGCAGTGGATTTGTAGGAGCTTGTAAAGGCTTAGAGCACTACACCAACAGGACATGAACAGGACCAGAGGCCGCTTTGTGTGGGGCTCTGAAGGGAGAGGGAGACACCTGCTGGACAAGGGCAGACCTGCAGGGACAAAGGGGACAGAGCGGTGATGAATGCACAGCTGCTTTTGGTATGAGCTGGCATTTAGACCACAAGAGAGATAACTACTGCAGTTGTGAGACATAAATGTAGTTGAATATGTTTTGGAAACCTATTGTTTGAGCTGAATTGACAATATTTCTTTACATTTTAAAAAGTAATGTACAAAAGGCACGTTCAAACTGAGCCACCGCTACATTGTTGAAATGTTGCAGGATTTATTAGTATAGCCAATAAATGAGTTTTTGAATTCCATGTTATTTTAATTACGAGTCGATAAATTGTTTCTCTTGTTAAAATGACAAGCCACAGAGGGTCAAAAGCCAGTATAGCTGCTGGGACTGCCGGTCCTAAGCCCGTATAAATGCAGAAGGTTGTGTCTGGAAGAACATCTGGTGTAAAGCTTGACAAATCAATAAACAAATCACAGTTTGCTTGTAAACTGATAATTTGCTGAGGGCGAACCTAGAAGAGAAAAACTAAAAGGAAACAAGAAGTTAAAGGTCCCCTGTTATGCAACAATTTGAGCTTTTAACCTTGTTGCACCTCAAAAACAGACCTGGAGAAGTATTTTCTTTGAGTAATCCTGTAATCCTGGGGCGCTGCCCTTCTCCAGAGCTGAAAACGCTTGGTCTCACGGCTCTACATAGACACATTAAAACAAAGACATGCTCCTCCTCTAAAGCTCATACACCATCACCGAACTCGTTTCTGATCATTCCAGCCTTAAACCGCTGTCACTACAAAGCAGTCAGTTCATTTATCTCTCTGTTAGCTAAGAGCAGGCTAAATAGCCATTTTATGCTCTGTTCATTCCCCATTGTTGCCAGCAGGGGGCGGCAGACACCTAATCCAAGCTTTTTCTGCAAAGTCAAAGTAACAGCTTCCCAAATAAAGACGTTTTCCATACATATACATTATTTTAAGTTATAAAACATGAAAAATTAATGTAAAAAAAGACTAAAAAAGCCTTTAAATATGATTTTTTTTTTTAAATATTACAAAATTGGCTGACAAGTGTGCAGCAAAACCTTGTAAACAATTATTTTTAAACATACAACTGTCGAGTTAGCCTTGATGAAGCATTTATGTGATCAGCTATTGGCGTGGGCTTTTCATGATTTTAAACTCAACTCTAAAACCTTCCCTCTTATCAATTCTCTCTGTATCTTTTCTTCTTTCCATTCTCCTCATCTCTCAAACCCCTCCCACCATCTCCATTTCCATTCCCTCCATCACTCGGTTGCAAATATCCGTGCCCAAAGCGAGCGCGGCACACTGATGAGAATAATGCTCACTTAGGAGTCTGGCTTTAACGACCGTCCCGATAATCTACTCCACTCGGCTCTGGAGCTAAAGAGGTTTTTTACGCTGCCGACTGGAGCAGCTCGTGTCTGTACTTGAGAGGAGATGAGCCCACACCAGAGCATTCCTCGCCATAAATTAGGAAGCTCATAAAAATACACAGGCATCCGAATGTTCCCTTCCCTGTGTGTCTATGGAGAGAGGGCTGTTTGTTGACACCACACAGAAATAGACTTTGAAGATTTGGGCAGGATTTATGATTTGTAACTCAGCGGTAATTAGAAAGGAAAGTTTTTATTTTGGAAATTAAGTTACACTTGGCAATGTTTTGTTTTGTTTTGCTGATGGAAGATGAATTATTTAGTTCAAGGCTACATTGTAAAAAAAGAAAAGTGGGATTTAAAATGCTAACCCTCTGCCTAAAGGGCAAACAGCTCTACCTACTGAGCTACTGCTGCCCCTCTGTGTAGTTTCTCTTCTTTACAGCAACAACAGTGTGCAAAATCAGCCACTGTTTGCTAAAAGTATTGAGAATTGTTTGCAGCATAAAGTAAGCACACACAAAAAATGGTTAAAATCCAAAATTTACGGTATATTTACGGTAATATTCTGCCTTGTTTATGACCTACTGTCTCAGATCTGCATAAAAAACCTAATGTTATACAGTACTGTAATGGAAAAATGAAAAGTTTTATACATAACCACAGCTGACAATATTTTACCATAAATTTTACAGATTTTTTTCTACAATGTACGTTTTCTTCATGCTGCTAACAATAACCTTTTTGCAAACAGTGGATAATTTTGCATATTTTGCAGCGGTAGCTCAGTTTGAAGTGCCTTTTGCCTTGTAACTGGAGGGTTGGCAGTTTGAATCTGGCTACCGGCCTTGCAAAACACTTGGCCCAGTTTGCCTGTGTGTTTGGTGATGGTCAGAGAAGTCGTTTTTCCGTCAGCGCTATATAAATCAAATCCATTTTTATCACTTGTGACTCTTTGCCGATATGTAAGATGATATCTGTTAAAAACAAACTATCTCTAGATGCCTACTTTTAGACTTCCTTCCATTCAAAGCCAAAATCTAGACGCACTAGACAAGTGGATACCTGAAAGGCACAAATATGAAACCAATAGGAGCTGTCTTTTATCTGTATTTGAAGGATTTGTAATGGGTTATTATCATTATCATTATTATCATTATTATCATTATTATTATTACTGAACAAGTGGCCTGCGGGTTGGAGTATGTGGGACATGTAAGTGTATGAATGAACATGTGCAGGGGCGTAACATCAGGCAGTGCAGCCATGGGGGCCCAGGGGGTTTAGGGGCCCATCAGAGAGAGTCTGTGTTTAAAATATTCATAATAATTAGGAGCAGCACATAACTCTGAGTTTTTAACATATATTCAGTTTTAAATCCTGTTCAATTTGTAAACTCATAACAAAAAAATGTGTTTTTTCTTTAGATAAATGCACAAATTGTAAGAAAAAATCAATATAGTTTTACAAAATTGTCCCTAAATATCAATGTTTTTTTAATGTATATATAAAACTCAAGTAAACAGCGACATTTTATAAATTAAAAAACTTCAGGATGAAGTTAACTTTATGGCCCATTCTGAAATCCTGCACTGGGGCCCCACATAACCAAGTTACAGCACTGAACATGAGGGTAAATAAAATACTGAAGTGTGCTCTATTTTTTATGTAGAAGAATAAAACATAGCCTTAATCTTAATTTTGCATTGTTAATAAAGGTCCCCTGTTTTGCTAAATCAACTTTTTAAGCTTTTAACCATGTTATAACATTGTTTACTCCTCAAGAACAGACCTGGAGTAGGGCCCCCAGGTCAACACTGTAAATAAGAATTTGTTCTTAATGTTCTGCCTTGTAAAATAAAGGTTAAACAAAAAAGAAATGAGAAAAAAAGGAGGAAAATGCCATTGGGGCCTACTATTGCCAACTAAGCTAACCTCATATTATTACTGTAAGATTTTCATGGGCCCTTTTCTCCCATTTCCACCTCACTATCAGTAATTCATTGTCAATGTTAACGCTTCAGCTTGGACTTTTAGCTCCTGTATACCAACAATAAATCTGTAGCTGTCTGCTTAACATTCACCGTGAATTACTGCCATCAATCCTCAATATTTACTTGATGCTGAACTCATTCTCGCTCTCTAATAGCTCACAGTAGTACTTTTAAACTCCAGATAATGTTGTGTAGCGTGTCAGATCGCAGCCCTATATTGTTTGCCTTTCCGTGAAGAATTATCGGAGAGTGAAAAAAGGCTTTTCCATAGACTGCTGCTCCAAAATCAATAGTGCTGTGTAAGGGCTTTAGTTAGAGGCGCTTGATGTTGCAGAAGTGTAAAGGAGTAGAAGAAGGAGAGAAAGTGGAGCATGTCTGGGCCTAGATAATTGTTAACCAGAGATTACATAATGTCTTAGTAATGTAAACACCGAGACACATGCCAGGTTAATGTTCTCATGAGCTGCGATGAAGAAAAGGCAGGATTTTTGGACCCAGGGAGTGACAAAGACTGTACTGACAAAATGGTGCTATAGAGGGATAAGATGGAGGTGAGTAACAAGTAGGGGTGTAACGATATGTTTTTACGATATGTATTGAATAGAAGTGTTTCGATATAATTCAAGAACGATATTGGCCAATTTGGAACAATACAATTCGATACGATTCAGCACTTTCATATTGATATTCGATGCAGCAATTTTTTGCCAAAAATCATAAAAGTTTACTCTTAAATGTAGCATTGTGGCCGGGGTTGATTATGTCCTGCAGACACAGAGTGAAGAAAAGTTGAATATAACATTTTATTTAATTAAAAACACAAAATTTATCTCCAAAAAGCCATATCTGGTTTTATTTTAACATGCAAATTTCTAATTTTGATATTTCCGATATTATCGATTGATACTTCATGTGTAACGATATTCACTTCCTAGAAAATGATACAATTTGATACAAGGTCATGTGTATCGATGTAAAAAAAATGATACAGTTAGTGTATCGTTACACCCCTATTAACAAGTGATATTCATGACCAGAGGGTTAATAAAGCCAGTGTACTCTTTGTGCCTGTCCCAAGCCTGTAGGAATAAAAATAGTTGTGTAAAGGTGAGCGTCTGGCATAAAACTCGAAACACTGCAAGCAAGGAGTCAGATGATTGGAGGGTTTATGCATTCATTCATTTATTTATTTTTTATTTGACCTTTATTTAACCAGGAAAGTCCCACTGAGATTCAGAATCTCTTTTGCAGGGGAGTCCTGGCCCCATGGGGAACCTATTGTACATGTTTTTATTGACTTAATCTGTTCTTAGTCCCAGCAGCTGTGGGCCTTAGGCGGGGCAAACCCAGGACAATGTCACGGCACTGATGTAGAGAGATACAGATAGAATAGAATAGAATAGAATAGAATAGTACTTTCACTGCGTTTACATGGCACATCATACTCCAATTAAGGTCCATATTTAGCTTAAGCTCATACTCTGAATAAAGTGTTTACATGTCAAGAACATATTCTGATTAAGCTTAAGTTAGAGTTTTAAATGTTGTGTTAACGTATGAGACATATATAAAATGCATATATAGCAGATATTTAAAACATGCTGCGTTGTCTGTATTTAATAAAAGGACGAGAGTAAATCCTGGAGCTAGCTGGTAAAGCTAATGCTAACGGTACGCTACACTGTTTCCTGTTTAGTCCCAGCTTTGTGTGCAGTATATATTCCATGTTGTGCAGCTGTACTGACCCTACATTTAAACAACTCACTATATAACATCACTAGTTTGACTCTTGTTCATATAATGTTAAAAATAAACACTGTTTGTTTTACAAAGTAAGAGCCCGGAAACAGCTGTTGCTAATAACCGCTAGCTGATTTTGCTGAGAATAACAGAGCTCTGAGCGTTTTCTCTTGAATTAAGAAAGTTTTTATCAGTCACAAAGCCACCTTAACTTCGGCCAAAAAGGTGAGAACAAGCAATAATCTGATTAAGGTGTTTACATGCAGCAATAATCAGAATAAGATTGGAATACTCCAGGTGTCTTATTCTGATTAAGACTTATTCTGAATATGACCTTACCATTCTAAAACGGTGTTGACATGACAGTATCTTATTCAGAGTATGCTCATATTCAGATTATGATCGGAGTATTCTAGTGCATGTAAAGGAGAAATTTGTCTTTGGATTGCACCATGTACACATTTCATAGTCACACACATGTTAGTGTTAAGTATAAAAACACTTCTATGCGTTAGTTTCATCATTTAAATAAATTAAGTTAAGTTAAAGACACAATAGCAGCAAGAACTGAGATGAAGAACTGCTTTACTGTAGTGCAGTGACGTGTGGGTCTGTGAGTTTACTCCCTGTTTTTTGCAATCCAGGAGAGTTTTGATTTGTTTTTGACAGCTCAGTGACCAAACCAAGAAACTACTGTTTACCAGGGGCTAGATTTACCAATTCAGTTCAAGCCCCGCTACCAGCATTGCAAACACTTCACCCACCTTAACACGCAAACTGTTCACCTGAAAATAATTTTAATTTATGGTTTTATTGCTCAGCTCTTGCTAGAACTTTCTGCAAACTGCCCATTTCCCACGCTGCTAACAAACAGTAGTGGTTGTTATAGGCATCCCCTGCTGTTTGGTCCTGCAACACACACAAGACAAAATAAAAACACTATTTTTCAGTCCAAGGGATCACCTGCAGAGATGTAGAGTTATTTAATGAGCAATAGCTCAATTAATATGCATACTGTCCCTGAAATTGTTGCTAAAAATAGTTAAAAATATCCAAAGCTATTATTAACTTTAAATATAGATCACCTACAGATGCTCAACCATTCACTCTCACATTCAGTTCCAAGATTCACTAATTCGGTTCAAGTCGTTGTGTCCTTGGGCAAGACATTTTAACCACCTTGCCTGTATGACTGTACCAGTGTGATTGTGTGTTGGAAGGGCACAGATTGGCAGCCACACTTCCATCAGACTGCCCCATACAATGCAATGTAAAGGACTCTGAGTATCCAGAAAGGTACTGCATGAATCCAATGCATTACACATGGTCTACAAGCAAAATGCTTCCGGTACAAAAGTAGTGAAATTTTTCTTGGATTAGGTCACTAATAAAGAAAAAGTAAGTCAGAAGTGCAGATTGGCTTTAGTTTCCAAGAAACAGTATTGGGTCAAAATAGGAAATTTATGCAAAATAAGGCAAAAACGGTAGTTTATCAGAAGGTACAGTGTCTACAAGCAACCAGTTCTATCTGAAAGCTGTCTGCACATTCAATACATTCATTTTAATATGTCTAGAGTTTTGACATAAAATGTTTTGTTTTTATTTGCAGAAATCTCTCTCTTGGAAGTGGACAAAATGCATGCATGTAGAGAAATTAAATATTTTCAAAATATAAATATTATTTTTAAGCAAAAATGTCTAAATCTATTGTATAAACAGATGTGATTTTGATGTGAAACAATATCATTAAATATCTTGAATACATTAGCTAACCAGCACAGTTAGCCATTGATTTTCAGTTCATCTTATTAAAATAAATGAGATTTAGCCACTTTTATCTCAGAAGCAGATCGAGTCCAAACATTTGTAGACCAGTGTTATTATTATCCATTCATTGGGACTTCTACAATGGGGAGAGTCGTCACTGTAGTCATTTTAAACTATTTCTTAATACTGTATGTCTTCTAGCATGACATATTGGAAATAACAAGCCTCAGTTGTCAGTCTGCTGCTGAACAAGCCCATGGTACGCTAACATAGCCTGGCCTAATTTAATGTCAAAATCCCTCAACCCAAAACCGTAACTGTCTGACGAGGTAACACTGACAGACACTTGCCTGCTGCCTCTCTGTGTCTCCTTAACTCCCCGAGGTGCTCGAACCACGGCCACACTCCTTCCTCAAATTCACCCAGTTTGTCCTCTCTGAAGTCTCACACCGGTTTTTCGGGGTTAGCACCGGGGGCCTTGTTAGGAGTGTCATCCTCTGAGCCCTCTGTGCCACTTGTCACTTGTCAAATCGATATCCGTCTGCCTCCTTCCTACACTCACGCTCACTCCATAAGCCGGGGTTTCCTGGTGGTGCTGCAGTGTTTTCCTCGTGTCTTCTCGTGTCTTCTCGTGTCTTCTCGTGTCTCCTCGTGTCTCACTCATGTCTCCTCGTGTTTTGTGTTGCAGAGAGCTCCGGGTTAATGGCTGCAAGGTAGAGGCCAAAGAGGGACAATCAACATGAACGCCATACCCTCCATGGACAGACACATACAGCAGACCAACGACCGGCTGCTGTGCATCAAACAGGTAAGACACCACTACATGTTTTTTTAATGAGATGTTGTAACTAAAATTCAATTCAATTCAGTTGAAAATAAATTAAAATTAAATTAAATTAAAATAATAAAAAATAAATAAATATCAGGTAAGAGACCACCACATGTTTTGTAATAAGCAGAAATAAAATAAAATTAAATTAAATTAAATAAAACTAAATAAAACAACAAACAGGTAAGGGACCACTACATGTTTTGTAATTAACAAATTAAATAGAAATGTAATTAAATTAAATTAAAATAAAATAAAATAAAAATAATAAATACCAGGTAAGAGACCACTACATTTTTGTAATAAGCAGTTGTAACTCAAATAAAATAAAATGAAATTAATTAAATTAAATTTTAATTTAATTTAAATTTAAATTTAAATAATAAATACCAGGTAAGAGACCACTGCATGTTTTGTAATAAGCAGTTGTAACTTAAATAAAATAAAACAAAATTAATTAAATGTTAATAAATTAAATTGAAATCAAAATAAAAATAATAAATACCAGGTAAGAGACCACTACATGTTTTGTAATAAGCAGTTGTAACTAAAATAAAAATTAAATTAAATTAAATTGAAATAAAAAAAAAACAAAAAAAAAAAACAATAATAAATAATATCAGTTAAGAGACCACCACATGTTTTGTAATAAGCAGAAATAAAATAAAATAAAATTAAATGTAATTTAAAAACGAAAGTAAAACAAACTATACTAAAAAAACAAACAAAATAAAATCAAAAACATTTTTTCAAAAAAAATAAAATAAAAATGTCCCAATATTTTATCTTGACTTTCTGGTTTATTTTCATAATTTTTCATTGATAAAAAATATTGGTGAGTGTGTATTCAGGGCCCTAAAAGTCCTGTTTAACCATGGCCCAGTGTTATTTACAGGGACCCAAAAACTTCAGCCACAACATGGGTCAGGTCAGGTTTGTCTTTCGGCATAAAACCATGATTCACTGTGGTAACCTTTATAAGAAAGGGAGCAGCCAAAAGCAACTTTCTTTCTTTCTCTCTTTCTTTCTTCGTTTAGCTCTAGTTTAGGTATATATTTTTATTGAATTTTAGTCTTATTTTAGTCCTAGTTAAGCCTTGCTTTACATGCAAACTGTTCACCCAACTGTCATTTTAATTTATGGTTTATTTGCTACAATTTTATGCAAACAGCCCATTTCCCACACTGCTAACAAACGATAGTGGTTATTATCGGCTCTCAAGGCTGTGCTGCCCTGCTACACATAAGACAAAATAAAACACAACATTTTTTCAGTCTATGATCAAAGGGATCACCTGCAGAGATATCGAGTTATTCCATGACAATATCTCTAACATCCAACGCTATTATTCACTTTTAAAGCTTATCTTGAATGACCGCTCTACAAAAATAGTGCTCAATTAAACTAACGCAGGGTCAAATGCATTAACCTCTTAAAGCAAAAACATTAAACAAACATGTCCGGACGTTAGCGGCTCATTGGTAAACACGGACAATTAGCGTACAAGAAGACCGACGAATACACGTTTGGATCATTTCAAAGCGAGATAGAGCCAGCTTTGTGCCATTTTTGGGGGGATAGCCCTGCTTTAGAAACACCATTTATCCCCTGCCAATTAGACTAGCAGCTCTCCCATTCATGCCACACAAAGACGATGATCAGGCCAGATCAGAACAATTAACTCGCTATCTATCCCCATTGTAAGATATCTCAGCCGTTCAAATAATTAAGGAAATACTCTGAAGCCATCCAGATGTTTTTGCTATAATTAAATTGAATTTCTCGAAGCACAATCGGAGCCTCGTCGTCCATTAACGTGGCTCGTTTTTGTCCCAATATTGGCAGCCGCGGAGAGGGGCAGACAGTAGGAACAAATTGATTCTGTTGCTGCAGTGATGAATTAAAGGCTTGAGTGAGATGATACAGTGAAGGAAATTGGGGGAGTCGCCGGGACTGATTGGATCGGCTCGGTCCAGAGTCCGAATCAGAAATCATTACGGCGGTTATTGGGAAATTACTGTCTGGCTGTGAAATCGCAATGATGTCGTTTTGGAGCGGTAACAGAAACAATTGCTCCTAACCTCACAGAAATACAGACTGAAAAACATTACCGTGGTCGTTATTAGCTTGAAAATACTGTATATATCATTTCTGTAACATTGTTTGTCGAATAATGGAAGACAAAAGCATTAAATGGATCACTTTATTTAAAAATATATTTACTTTTTAACTTCTATTGACAATCTAAACACTTCAATGTTTAATGGAACTTGTCTTTTTTGTATTTAATATTTGAGGTGACGCATTTTATATTAAATCTGCAGATATCTAGGCTGTAGTTAAAAATGTTTATTTGCCTAATAGTAGAAATGTAATCTCCTGAACAGTACAAGGATATAGATGAACAGAATTTACTGCCATTTTTTTATAATTTTGTGTGCAACGTTCAGTCTCAAACTTGTCAAACTAATGTACCATTTTAGACAATATTTGGCTTTCAAAGTACCATCTTAATGGACTAAACCAGGACTAAACAAGGTGTACACCAAGTTTAAAGCAGGGCTAAACCAGGACTAATAAAGGACAAAACTAGGACTAATTTACATCTAAACCAGGACTAATCCAGAACTAAACTAAGACTAAACTAGGACTAAACCATGAATAATGCAAGACTAAATTTGGTCTAAACTAGGACTAATCCAGCACAAAACTAAGACTAAATCAGGACTAAGCTAGAATTAAAACAACTTTACACCAAGTTTAAAGCAGGGCTAAACCAGGAATAATCCAAGACTAAACTAGGTACTAAGCCAGGACTAATCCAGAACTAAACTAGGACTAAACCAGGACTAAACAAGGTGTACACCAAGTTTAAAGCAGGGCTAAACCAGGTATAATCAAGGACAAAACTAGGACTAACTTAGGGCTAAACCAGGACTAAACTAGGACTAAATCAGGTCTAAACCAGGACTAAACTAGGACTAAATCAGGTCTAAATCAGGTCTAAACCAGGACTAAACTAGGACTAAATCAGGTCTAAACCAGGACTAAACTAGGACTAAATCAGGTCTAAACCAGGACTAAACTAGGATAAATCAGGTCTAAACCAGGACTAAACTAGGACTAAATCAGGTCTAAACCAGGACTAAACTAGGACTAAACCAGGACTAAACCAGGACTAAACCAGGACTAAACTAGGACTAAATCAGGTCTAAACCAGGACTAAACTAGGACTAAATCAGGTCTAAACCAGGACTAAACTAGGACTAAATCAGGTCTAAACCATGTCTAAACCAGGTCTAAACCAGGTCTAAACCAGGACTAAACTAGGACTAAATCAGGTCTAAACCAGGACTAAACCAGGACTAAACTAGGACTAAATCAGGTCTAAACCAGGACTAAACCAGGACTAAACTAGGACTAAATCAGGTCTAAACCAGGACTAAACTAGGACTAAACCAGGTCTAAACCAGGTCTAAAGCAGGTCTAAACCAGGACTAAACTAGGACTAAATCAGGTCTAAACCAGGACTAAACTAGGACTAAATCAGGTCTAAACTAGGACTAAACCAGGTCTAAACCAGGACTAATCCAAGACTAAAACATGACTACTTGGTGGTCTAAACTTCAACTCCGGCCAGAGCAAGTTTACACCAGAAATAAAACTGGCTCTAAAATGAAACTAAATCAAGACTTGAACTGCAAGACCCTTGAGTACCACTAGCAGGTCCCGTACCACAGCTTAAGAACCACAATCACAATTTAAAAGCACAACATTTCACTTCTGGCAGCCACTAGCCGAGAAAGACACAAAATACTCAAACCCACAATGCCAGAACTCAAAAGATTTTTCATAAATGTTTCTTTTTGGGACATATTTCTTTTCATATTCTGAGTATATTAGCAATGTTCTACTAAATACTATACGCTATTTTCATTGTTGAACTTTTAGCATGACCTCAAGTTGACCCTACGAAAAAAATCCTCCAAAATAAGTTGTTTAACCTCCAAACGGCAGCCTATAAAAACAGTTATCTGACTTTTTATTCCTTCTTGTAGCACTTTGTTTGCCTCCCACATCTGAAAATGGCCCCATTGTGAACACTCGAGTGGAGATGTGCTTCTTGATACTGCCGGTAGTTATTTCTCTCTGTATTTTTCCTCCGGCGACGGTGGAGAAGTCTATAGTCGTTTGCTGCCAGACTCTCCACCTCTCTCTGAGACACATAAGCAGAGGTTTGATGGAAACGGCGGTATATCCTCGCGCTGCGGGACACTTCCTCTGAGTGTACCCCTCAATATTTCAGCTTTAACTGTAAGACGAGCCTTTTAAGTGTAGCGATGCACTGGCTTTAGATGTTATTTTTGTTTAACATCATCTATATTGTAGGTTTAGATTTGAGGTATTGTATTTTCCGGACTATAAGTCTCTCAGGAGTCGCACTAGCCAAAAAATGCATAATGAAGAAGAAAAAAACGTATATAGGTCGCACTGGACTATAAGTCACATTTTTGGGGGGAAATTTATTTTACAAAATCTGACACCAAGAACAGACATTTCATGTTGAAAGGCAAGTTATAGTAATAATAGAATAGAGAACAACAGCTGAATAGGTGTGCGCTATGCTAACGTAACACATTGATGGTTATTCAGCTACATGAAGCATAAACAATGAACTGAACAGGTGTCTCGTATGTTAACGTAATATATTAACAGTTATTCACATAACTATAGCATAAAGAACATAATATAACAAGTTCACCAAACTCACCATCTCACTCCTAATCGCTAAATCCTTTACATTCTTCATCCTCGGTGTCGCTTCTGAACAACTCCGCCAACTCCGGAGGTAGACGAAGCGCCGCTTCCTCCTCTGCGTGGCTGTCGTCAGACTCAGCATCAGTTCCATTTCCAATTATTCCGCTCTTTCTCAGTTGTCTTTATAGCCTAAGTTGTTAGCGGTAATGTTTACATTTTAAATTGTCAGTGGTACAGGTGCAGCAGATGCTGGTACACAAGCCTAGAGCGCCCTCTAACCAACACCTGAAATATTTTAATATATAAGTCGCACCTGAGTATACGTCACACCCCTAGCCAGATTATGAAAAAAGTGCGGAAAATACGTTAACTGTGAATAAAGGCTGAATCGTCTATGGTTTTGAGTTTTAGAGTAGGATAAACTGCATTAGGATAAAATTTGGGTAGACCTATGACCAACCAGGGAAACGTCACCTCCTTTTAGATTCTTACAAGTGGATTATACTTCTAATAATTGGGAATGGATGTGAAGGGAAGGGTTTTGTGACCCTTGCTATATGCAGCCATTGAGCTAGTTCTAGTTTTTTGTTTTTACATTTACCAACAATCTCTTTTTTTCTGCTCATTTTAATCACATTTACATTTTTAGTGCGAGCCATTTTAGTAGCTCAAGAGGTAGAGCGGCCGAGGATTGGCAGTTCAAATCCCGCTCTCCCCAGTTTATACTACCGTTGTGTCTTTGGGCAAGACACTCCACCCAGCTTGTCTATGTTTGATCGTGTTAGTGTGATTACTGTGTTTGGAGGTGGTCGGAGGAGGCCACAGGCGCAGGATGGCAGCTCCATCTCTGCTTCACTTTACACTTTTATTTGAATCGTAACACAAATATTTAGTGAGTACTTTTTATTGCTTGAGTAACATAATTTCAAACTTACGGTAGTTTCACTCGAGTGATTAGAGAGTACTTTTTCTACCTCTGAACTAATCCCAGGACTGAACCCTGAACCCTGATAGTAGTAGGGGAAGTAGTAGAGGTAGTAGTGGTAGTAATAGTAGTAGTAGTAGTAATAATGGTGGTAGTAGTACTAATACATACAGTGAAGCCGGAAATTCTGACTTAAAGTTACTTTTATTCATTCAGCAAGTTTTTTGTTGTTGTTTTTTTAGTAGTAGTAGTAGTGGTAGTAGTTGAAGTGGGAGGAGGAGGAAGAGGAGGATGAGTAGTGGTAATAGTAGCAGATGTACTAGTATTAGTAGTAGTAGTAGTAGTAGTACTAGTAATGGTAGTAGTGATAGTAATAAGTATGGCTACAGAAGAAATACACCAATTATAAGGCGACTTTGAGTGTAGAAAAGCACTCTATAAGACTGATGATGATAATAATAATTAATAAAGGATATATACTGTATACATGAGTCCTTTAAGTCCTCTCTGCTCTGATTGTTTGGCCCACTTTGCATGATCCATTTGTTTCCCTTCAGCTTTTGCCAAAGTTAATTAAACATCAGGGGTTTGTTTACTGTTATTTACCCATCTCACTATGTAACAGGATGGAGAAACGAGGCGTTTTGGTCGCTGTTTGCAAAATGGTGCTGCTTTTTCGGAAGAAAAAGCAGCACCATTTTGCAAACACGCCTGGTTTCTCCAAAAAAATGTGTTGATTTTAATTAACCATGTCATATGTATGGCCAACATTTACACATACAAGCCAATAGGAGACGCTACATTTGGTCCTTTACTCGTGTGTGGCTCTAGTTTAAAAGTCCAAGCCCAAGTGGGGTGGACCGTGGACAGGTGGAGAGGGGTGTGCCCGGTCTCTTGGCCCCTGGTTTGGGTTTGATTGGTGGGTTTTGGCCGTGGACCGGGTGAACATCTGTGCGCAGGCCGTGCCAAGCCCTCCTTGTGATGGGCCTGCTCCGCTGGGACTCGTTGTTTGGAGAGAGCAGAGTAGTAATCACTTCAAGCTCAAGTACCGTGTGTGTTTGTGTTTGTGTGTGTGTGTGTGTGTGTGTGTGTGTGTGTTTCCTGCCTCCGTACAGACCACCTCATCTGCTTCACTGACAGCACATGTTGTCCACTCTCATTTAAATTAACTGCATGTGTATTTGCATTTGGAGATGATTATTATGGCAGAAATATTCATCAAATAGAAGTATAAAGAAAAAGTATGTTCGCCATTCACCAGCCTAAAACCAGAAGTAAACAAAGGGCTATAGGACTAAAAGACAGATTTAACATGGCCACAAATAGATAAAGCCATAAAGAAATAGTTGAAGAGACCAGCAGAGGGCAGCAAAAAGAAAAATGAAGAGTGTTGCCACTTTTGAACACAGAGGACAAAAAGCTTTTTATTTCCCTAAACCTTTTTTGTGATGCCTTTTTACTACAAAATGAAAAAAATAGCTATGATGAATCAGTGGAAACAAAGCTGTTTTTCATATAAATAAATGAGAGCAGGCTGGATGTAGAGGGTTTGTTGATTGGTCTGTGTGTTTTGAGGCCTCAGAAACTCAGTGCCAGAGTTTACTGAATTATTCAGACGGGCGTGAATGAAAAAAAACACAACTCCGGGTTATGTTTTTGATGAGGAAACAACATTATAACATGGCAGAAAGGTCAGAAAAGTCAATTTTGCTAAATATAGCCCCTTAAATAAATTTCAGTAAGGAAAACATTTTTTGTAGAAATAGTAAATGTGTAAAATGTCATAGTCTGTTAGGGAGTAAACGTTTTTTGAGTAAAATAGACACAACAAAAACATCGCTGAGCTTAAAGGTTTTGGTTCACTTTTATTTGAGTGACACAAATATGAAGTTTACTGAGTACTTTTTATTGCTTGCGTAATATAATTTTAAAGTGACAGTACTTTTAATCAAATGATTACAGAATTTAACAGTAGTAGTAATAGTAGTAGTAGTTGCAGTGGTGGAAGTAGTAATAGTTGGAGTAGTAGTAGCAGTAATAGAAGTAGTAGTGGTAGTAATAGTAGCAGTATCAGTAGTAATGGTAGAGGTAGTAGCAGTAGCAGCAGTAGTAGTATTAATAGCATTAGTAGTAGTAATAGAAGTTTTTTTTATTTTTTTTTTTATTTAACCTTTATTTAACCAGGAAAGTCCCATTGAGATTACTAATCTCTTTTTCAAAGGAGTCCTGGCCAAGACAGCAGCACAGTTACATTACACACAGACATTTCAACACATCACAAAATGGATTCTTAAAAGCAATTACAAATCATAGACTTAATTTCCAAACCTTTCAACATAGATTTAAACTGAACTATTGAAGTCAGTTCTTGTAATTTCAAGACTTTTTGTAAATTATTCCATGTTGAAGGCACAGAATATTGAAGAATAAGTTGTAGTTGTTGTAAGTTGTAGTAGTGGTAGTAATATTTGGATTAGTACTACTAGTAGTAGTAGTGGTAGTAGCAGTAATAGCAATAGTAGTAGTAGCAGTAATAGAAGTAGTAGTAGTGGTGGTAGTAATAGTAGTAGTGGTTGTAGTAGTAATAGTTGGATTAGTAGTAGTAGTGGCAGTGGAAGTAATAGTAGTAGTAGTTGTAGTGGTAGTACCAATAATAGTAGAAGGAGTAGTAGAAGTAATAGTATAGTATTAATAGTAGAAGCAGGAGAAGTAGTAGTAGAATTAGCAGAAGCAGCAGTGGAGTAGCAGTATTATTATTATTATTATTATTATTATTAGTAGTAGTAGTAGTAGTAGTAGTAGTAGTAGTAGTAGTAGTAGTAGTGACAGTCTACTTTATCACTTGTACTTCCCACTTTGACAGCAGTATTTGTATATTCAACAAGTACACAAGCACACTTCAATTTTCAAACTTTTTGTGTTGTGTATGTTGTAATTCATCAACTACTTTTACTTTTTTCTGAAACCACAACCAAACCAGAGCCATATCCAGTATCCAGCCAGGTCTATTCGCTAAACATCAAACTTACCTCTTTTAATGATTTTAATGTTAGCAGTAAAAGTCTCTCTGATTGGTCCACGGAGCCCCGCCCCTCTGTCAGTGCTGTCTGTCTGACTGAGACGCTGAGGTGAGCTGGCTCCAGTCGAGGAACCAATGCCTATAAAGAAGCCAGAGCGGTGAAGGAGACTGCTGTCAGATAAAGTCACGGCGTCGCTCAGGGCCGAGCGGTGAAATAAGTCCTGCCTCCACTGTTCACCGAGCAATACCTGAGGATTTATACTGCAGCTGGTCATAGAGGAACATACAGGAGTTTGAAGTAGCCCAAGATGGACTAGCTTCAAAATACCGGCCTCAGTCATGTACATACATTTAAAGTCAGAGCCATTAAGGGCCTCTATTATGCAAAATCTACTTTTTGGAGTTTTTAACCAGATTATAATGTTTCCACCTCAAAATCAAACCTGGAATACGATTTTGTTTCATTCACGCATGAGTAATCCTGTATGCTGAGGACGTCCCCTTCTCAAGATCTGAAAACGCCCGTACACCATCACCGGAATTTTTTTTTTCTTTTTTCTTTTTTATTGGAAGCATGAAACAGTAATATGCAGGTTACTCAAGCCATATGATTAATTTTGTGTTAAATAACACCCCCTAGAGGAGGTAACTAAACAAAACAAAAACAAAAATCAACAGTAAACAAACTAAATCTATAAATACACAAAGGTAAAGAAAAGCAGTGCTTAAATAGCCGTCACTACTAATCAGTCTATCTGTTCTATCTGCAGTTTATCTGTCTGTCAGCGTTATGTTGCTAATAGCTGTGCTAATTAGCCATTGTCCATGTCCAGTCCCCACTGTTGCCAGCAGGGGGCCACAGACACCTAATCCAAGCAAAGCTCCCCAAAAGATGTTTCCATTCATATACATTATTTTAAGATATAAAACCTGAAATATTAATGCAAAAGTGCCCAAAATTACTTCAAAAAGCCTGAAAAAATTATTATATAATAGATAGTGAGTCAAAGAAGCTAATAGTTTATTTAATGTCACTACAGAATTAATTATCAAAAGCCATTAAAACCAGAAATGGAATTGTCTTTTAGCTAAGAGTTTGTAGTTGCTAATTGCAAGTTCACAGATGAAAACCTCCTCTTTCTACAGCCTGTGAGCACCTACATTTCTTAGATCCTTCTGATGATGAGTTTATTACATGAGAAAATAACATGGCGTTTGTATAAATATCTTAAGACACCATGATTTTAGACAGAAACCTTGTACTTCTCATACAGATTTCACATTTCAGTGTATCCTTTGCCTGACAATGCAAAGGGCTACAGCTTGTGTCACTAAAAACTATGGCACATGACAAAAATGCAACTTAGGATGCAATGTTAAAGCCATATATTGGTTATGAAAATGCCTATAAGTGAATTAATTTGTGGTCGTTCTCTTTTTGTTCTTGCAGCACTTACAAAACCCAGCGAATTTCCAAACTGCGGCGACGGAGCTGCTGGACTGGTGCGGCGACCCCCGAGCATTTCAGCGTCCGTTCGAGCAAAGCCTTATGGGATGTCTCACGGTAAGAAAGTCACCTCTCTCTAACCCACTCCTCTGTACACCTCTATATGTTCACATATCACACACAAGGACACGGGACAGGCAGGTTAAACTAGTGCTGCATTGGCTGTTTCGCTGTCCCATGGGGTTACGCGCACATATATAGGGCTGATCTTCACGGAGGTCGCCGCTAAATGAAAGACGTTTTACTGAGGTCAAACGTTTGTCCCGTTCACTGACTTTAGTTCTCATGCAATCAGGCAATCGGAAACATTAATGTCTTCATAAACATAATGGCATTTCATTAAAAAGCAACCGTTACCAAAATGTTACACCTTTAGTAATTGTCAGATTTTGTGGTCACTGGAGTTTTGATTCCTCAACAAAACATAGTCACAGACAATATGTGCCAGTCCCAATCCTGGATAAATGGAGAGGGTTGCATCTGGAGGGGCATCTGGCATAAAAACATATGCCAAAGTACCCATGTGAATGATTTAAAGAGGCGATTCTGAATGGAAAAGAAGCAGCTGACAAGGATTTTGTTACATAATTATATGTATTGTCCAATTTTCCCTGTTGAGTTTTTAAAATTCTTTTTCTGGAATGAAGCATGGCTAACCTGTTGAGTGACTACTAGTAGTAGCAGTAGTAGTAGTAGTAGTAGTAGTAGTAGTAGTAGTAGTAGTAGTAGTAGTAGTACTGGTAGTGGTAGTATTAGAAGGTGGAGGAGTAGTAGTAGTTGGAGGAGTATGTTTTGTAAATTTTTCTCAGTTGGATTTTTTTTTTTTTTTTACTTTTTTTCGAGTGCAGCATGGCTAACTTGTTGACTGACTTGTAGTAGTAGTAGTAGTAGTAGTGGTGGTGGTGGTAGTAGTAGTAGTAGTAGTGGTGGTGGTAGTGGTAGTTGTAGTAGTAGTAGTGGTGGTGGTAGTAGTAGTAGTAGTAGTTGTAGTTGTAGTTATAGTAGTTGTAGTGGTTTTAGTAATAGCAGTGGTAGTACAGGTAGTAGTAGTTGTGGTAGTATAAGTAGTAGTAGTGGTAGTAGTTGCAGTAGTTGTAGTGGTAGTAGTAATAGTAGTGGTAGTATAGATAGTAGTTGTGGTAGTATAGGTAGTAGTAGTAGTAGGAGGAGGAGTAGTGGTAGTAGTAGCGGTAGTTGTAGTAGTAGTTGTAATAGGAGGAGGAGGAGGAGGAGGAGGAGGAAGACTAGTAGTGGTAGTTGTTGTTGTTGTTGTAATAGTAGTAGTAGTAGTAGTAGTAGTAGTAGTAGTAGTAATACTGCCAAATACTGGCCAAAGTCAGAGCACCACAGTGAACTGATGTAATGCCAAGTTGTGCCATAAATGAGATCCATGTTCATTAAATGTGGTATGTAACATATTTATAGGAATTAACTTTAAATATTTAGAGCCTACAAATGTCTTTAAAGGTCTATACTTGTATCTACAAGTGGAAAAAGTATTCCACCCATTTTATCCACAAGACATGTCCCAAAAAACACCATACTAAAGGAGAATGATTTTTTAATATTATTTTTTATTAAACATTTTAATATTTTATACAAAAAAACAAACCACACAGCTCAGAAGCGAACAAGCAGAGACACATTTTGTAGCATTTAAACATAAATACAGCACTTGGTACAGAAACATGAGACTTTTGTGGTTTGAGCTTTCCAGCAACCATTTGGAGATTCGATAACTATGTTGAAAATTGCGATAACGATATTACTGCGATATTTGAAAATAAAGCCTACTTTTTGAACATAGTAAGTTAAATTCACTACATTTTTATTTAGTCACAACACATGTTCTTTTAAGGCTCTGGTGGAAAATGATTCTTCAGTGTAAATCTCTGTCAGATGGAAGACCACAGCGTTATTGCGATATATTTAGATTCTTGCGATACGGATATTGCATTTGCTGATATTGCAATAACGATATATTGTGCAGCCTTATAATATTTTATTATATTAGATATTTTAAAAAAAACAAGAAATACTAATACAAGAGCAACACTGAGCAGACAAAATAAAGTGCAGTGAAAAAACAACTCACCATCAGACGTTAACAGCAATGACAGAAGTACAGCAGAAACAAAGCTTACTACAGTGAAGTATATACAAATACTTCTTTTGACAAGGGCATCAAAACTTTCTCCCATTTTTTTTAAACATGCCATCTACCACTGAGACAATATCTTAATCTCGGAAATTAAAGTTTTCCACAATTGAGCAACCCATTAGCACATTATGGCCTTTCTAGCATCAATTTTAATGCCAAATGTTATTGTACTTTCCCAAAAATGCATTTCTATCATAAACTCTGGCAGTGTGTATTGTCCCGATCTGCCCAATACTCTCAAAATCAGTCATTTGAGGTGTGTGAAGAACATTTTGGGCGAGACTAAACAAAATGCCATTTCACGGTTTGCATTCTCGCCCCTCGTGTTTACGCCTTGTATTTTTAACTCTGCTGTTATCCTGCACAAATCTCCTAAACTGCCGAGTTAATTATACACATTTACTACGAAAACACTCTGCTTTGAAGCTTGATTGGGTTTGTCCAAACAAAACGCAAGGTGATGAATGTTGAGGCTCGTGTTTGCTTTTCCATACAAAAAAAAAAGAAGAAGAAAAACTGCACCACGTTTCTCTTTCTACAGCCTGCAGCCAATTAGAGCCCTTAAACTTAGAAGTACTTGTTGTAGCTCCTTACACTGGAATTACCATTTAGCCAAACGTCCCTCGTCGGTGCGGATTCTAATTAGACAGCCCGAGCTCGTATATCTTCTTCCTTAATGGGGGATTCCTATAAATAAAAGGCCCAGATATGAGTTAGCTGTGTTTTGGTGTCACGTCAGGACTATAGTTACACGAGATAATGACATGGTGCAGGCAGAGAGCGCTCAGCTGCACAACCTCGGGGCTTCTCTTCAAACTTCTATGACAGCAAGATGGAGGATTGCACTGTAAAAAGAAAAACAGAAGGATTTCAGAAGGCAAGGAGTTTTGTGACCAGTTGCAGTTCTTTAGCTTTATTTTTAATAAGTTCAGATCTGGAAAGGCTGTACCCTAAATAATATAGGGTGACCAGATTTCTTGAGACAAAAACTGGGACATCTGCATTGTTTCTTTTACAAATCCTGGTGCAAGTGTCTGAAATCCATGCAGTTTTCTGTCATGTAATCCAAATTACCGTATTTTCTGGACTATAAGTCGCTCCGGAGTATAAGTCGCACTAGCCAAAAAATGCATAATGAAGAAGAAAAATACATATATAAGTCACACTGGATTATAAGTCGCATTTTTTGGAGGAAATTTCTTTTACAAAATCCGACACCAAGAACAGACATTTCATCTTGAGAGGCAAGTTATAGTAATAATAGAATAGAGAACAACAGGCTGAATAGGTGTGTGGTTTGCTAACGTAACACATTGATGGTTATTCAGCTACATGAAGCATAAACAACGAACTGAATAGGTGTCTCGTATGTTAACGTAATATATTAACAGTTATTCACATAACAATAGCATAAAGAACATAATATAACAAGTTCACCAAACTCACCATCTCACTCCTAATCACTAAATCCTTTAAATTCTTCATCCTCGGTGTCGCTTCTGAACAACTCCGCCAACTCCGGAGGTAGACGAAGCACCGCTTCCTCCTCTGCGTGGCTGTCGTCAGACTCAGCATCAGTTCCATTTTCAATTATTCCGCTCTTTCTCAGTTGTCTTTATAGCTTAAGTTGTTAGCGGTAATGTTTACATTTTAAATTGTCAGTGGTACAGGTGCAGCAGATGCTGGTACACAAGCCTAGAGCGCCCTCTAACCAACACCTGAACTATTTTAATATATAAGTCGCACCTGAGTATACGTCGCACCTCTAGCCAGACTATGACAAAAAGTACGACTTATAGTCTGGAAAATACGGTACATGATGCTAGGGCTTACTTTTTGAATATAATAGACATTTAGTGATAAAAGCAATGACATGGTGAATAAATTTATGTTTTTTGTTTCCTACGATTTTCTCTCTGTTTAAAAGGAGGACAACTGGGACATGGTCTGGTGAAAACTTGGACTTATGAGTGTTTTTACAGATTCAGTATGTGTTAGGACATGGAGCCTAAAACTGCAACTGTCCCTGTTAAATGGGAACATCCGGTCACCCTAAAATAATATCACTAAAGTAGAAGCCTTAAACCACCGTCACTATGAAGAATTAAGCTCATTTATCTATCTGTTAGCATCATGTCGCTAATAGGATAACAGCCAGCAGAGGGCGACAGACACCTAATCCAAGCGTTCTCATGCAAAATCAACTTAACAGCTCCCCAAAAGAAGACCTTTTCTCATACATATACATTATTTTAAGTTATAAAATGTGAAATACTAATGCAAAGGTGTCAAAAACTATTTCAAAAATCCTAAAAAAGCCTAACATGATGACCATGATGGTCAGATAATTGCAGGGCTAACACATAGAGGCCACAATCCCTTGTTTTGGAGACGAATACAACAAATGGCGTGCAATGATGTTTAAGGCTGCTAATTTTCTCCACATAACATTTGAGTAGAGGCCAACTTTTAACCAAAAACGTGATTATCTATTGCGTGACAGGGCCAAAGAAGCAACAATGGGATCAGCAAAGCAACAAATTATGTTTTTTTTTGTCAATGCGTTGTTGGAGGCCTGTGCTTTTCAAGTCTTTCACTGTGCACTGAAGTTATTTTGCTATTTTGCTTCTCCAAAATAAAAATACACATCAAGGTGAGCAACTTCAGATCATAGTTGTTACCTTTTTTTTTACAGCACTAGATGTTTGCCCCATTGGACGACCCAGAGAAGTCCGGCGGGTCTCTTTGAGCAGATAATAGTGACGGTAAATCAAAGCTACAAATAGGCTTGATTTACACAGAGTCCTATGGCAGTGTAATGGTTTTCTCTCAGTGGGCACCGCAGCAGCACTCGGGGCCAGCTCCGTGTGTGTGTGACGGCTGCATATGGAAATGATGAGTGGAGGTCAGAGTGCAGCTTTTGAAGCCCGGGAACAGTGGAAATACAGAGAGCGATGTGGAGATAAAGTGGAGTTAACATGTCAGGGTGATTGAATAGTTCGTCAGGAGTATTTGCTGAGTAGTAGTTCTTCTGTAATTAGTGTCATTTTTGAGTCAATGGGAACATTTTCTTAATATTTTAAACAAACTGTAAGCTGCATGCGCTCGTACTGGTTTGAAAACGTTACTGCAGTCTAAATTAAAACAATGGCCTGTGGGTTACCAGTCTTTCCGCTTTTCTGATTGGACGATCGGCAATGCACGGTTAGAACCAAAACAAAAAATGTAAACAAAAACAACTTGGCCATTATGGAAAATATATATTTAATTGTTAAAGCTCAACTGTACCATTGTTATCATTAAAACTAATATTTGATGTTTACAGCATATCTTTGCACACATGTGAGTCATTTTTATGAAATATAAAAAATATATACTGCTTATAGCACCTTTAAGTTTCATTTAGGGTGACTACTGTATGGTGTATGTACATTAATCATTTTAGGAGACTCATAACTCACAATTAATTATTTTATCACCTCAAATACTCAATTCAGTGCAAGATATATCAGGGGCAACTACAATATTTAGTCTAGGAAACATGAGCACTGACCAAATTCAGACAGAATGTTACTGTATGTATTGTCATAGGCCAGTGATTCCCACAGTGAGGCCCCCTGGTGGACCACGGCGGTACCACAAGGGGCTGCCAGAGGTTGTCTATGTTTTATCTGGGGCCAGGTCACAGAGGCAGCAGTCTGAGCAAAGGTGCCCAGCCTCCTCTCACCCCAGACACTTCCTCCTGCTCTACTGAAGGCATTCCCAGACCGGGCCGAGAAACATAGTCCCTCCTGCGCGTCCTCGGTCTTCCCAGGGGTCTCCGCCCGGTGGGACATGGCTGCATCACCGACCAAGGGAGGCACAGAGGAGGCAAAACTTACTATTAGCCTAAGTACAGTTACTTGTTTAAAAATATTATTTGAAGCAATGTTTAGCCAATAGTCTGTGATTATTCTAACTTTTTATTGAAATCTAAGACAGAGAAAGGTCCCAGGGCACTGTGGTTGCCCACTGCTCCTGAGAGATTGCCCCAACAGCAGCGAAGGATGAGTCAAATGCAGAGACAAAATTTCCTATGGGTACAATAAAGTCTACCCTACCTTACCTGTCGTCCTTCGAGCTAGAGTTAAAGGTTTATTGTTGGGGGTCAGCATGGGATTTTCTGATTTTTAAGATGGCTGTGACACTTTGTGAAATTTTGGGAATGGCTATTATACGATATAATAATAATATAATAGTATATCCTGCATGATTTTACGTGAATTATCAAATTTAAGATGCACTACAATAAACAAAATGAGTGGATTATTTGGCTCCTGCAAGGTTTTCTTGAATACTTTTGGAAGTTATTTATTTCTTTACAAGTTTACATTGAAATTACAAAAACATTTGTTGCAACCTCCATCAATTCTACAGCAATTAGTTGAGGACAGCATTGTGTAAAATATATGTAAGAGAAGGATGTTGCCACAGTATAATTGACCACCTCATAAAGCACTAAAAGTGGGACAAGTTGTGCGATTTGGTGGGACAAACACGAGAAAGTAAAGCTTTGCTATTTGGCATTATCTAACTTGCCAACTTCCCAAGTCTAAACCTCATTTACACAAAAAAATACAGCTGCTATAAACAAAGTAATGGCTTTAGTTTGTTCATTTAAATATAAAAGCCCCATGCAGAGGCCTTTCCTGAAACACTGAGGCAGCAACACACCAATCATTTATTCAACTCAGCAAGATATAGAACGCCCACAAATATTTATTCTATATTTTACACCAGGAATTCTGACCTTACTTAGTTGTTCTGAACATGAATCTCACTTTTTAAAGGCTTTACATTATATTAATCAGTGGGACAGAAGGACAAATGCTTAAGTGGCTGTGCAGCTCAACCAAAAGTGAGACATAATAGCGTTTATAAAAGTCATTCTTAAAAATATCCTTCACCTCTCTTGCTTGCTCCACTCCAGACTGATCTGTTGCATTGTGGTGTTGTGTTCAGGTGGTGAGTCGAGTCGCCGCGCAGCAGGGCTTTGACTTGGACCTGGGCTACCGGCTCCTGGCTGTGTGCGCTGCCAACCGGGACAAGTTCACTCCAAAATCAGCAGGTAGGATCCCACTGTTCACCCGCCGCCTCGGGCCATCTGGACACGCTGGCCTGGACCCACTGGTCTGCTCTGAGCTTTTCAAACTTTCTATTGGCTTTTGTCATCGGGCCACACAATAGGACCAGTTTACAGACCGGGTTTTTTCCTACGTTTGGTCCTACTTCAGCCATGGTTTGGTCTGGTTTTGGTTTAGTTTCACCCTTGCTTGTTGAGTGGTTGAGAGTTTTGCATATCTTTTTGTTTCCTAAATTAATTACTCTGCAAAGCAGGAACTTTTTTGTACAATATTTTATATAAACCGTATTTTCCGGACTATAAGTCGCACTGGACTATAAGTTGCATTTTTTGCATTTCAAATTTATTTTACAAAATCCGACACCAAGAACAGACATTTCATATGGAAAGGCAAGTTATAGTAATAATAGAATAGGGAACAACAGCTGAATAGGTGTGCGGTTTGCTAACGTAACACATTGATGGTTATTCAGCTACATGAAGCATAAACAACGAACTGAATAGGTGTCTCGTATGTTAACGTAATATATTAACAGTTATTCACATAACTATAGCATAAAGAACATAATATAACAAGTTCACCAAACTCACCATCTCACTCCTAATCACTAAATCCTTTAAATTCTTCATCCTCGGTGTCGCTTCTGAACAACTCCGCCAACTCCGGAGGTAGACGAAGCGCCGCTTCCTCCTCTGCGTGGCTGTCGTCAGACTCAGCATCAGTTCCATTTCCAATTATTCCGCTCTTTCTCAGTTGTCTTTATAGCCTAAGTTGTTAGTGGTAATGTTTACATTTTAAATTGTCAGTGGTACAGGTGCAGCAGATGCTGGTACACAAGCCTAGAGCGCCCTCTAACCAGCACCTGAAATATTTTAATATATAAGTCACACCTGAGTATACGTCGCACCCCTAGCCAGACTATGAAGAAAAGTGCGACTTATAGTCTGGAAAATACGGTACTCAAACTCCCTGTCCTGACCCATTATTTCAGAAACCTGACGCAGACTATTGTTTTCTAAGAAGACAAATTGTTCCCTGACACTATCTATACAAGCTTTCTTAATATCTGTCTTTACTTGCGTCCCCATATTCTTTTGTTGTTTGTTTTTTTGACTTTTATACAAACTGTATCTATGCTTCTGTCACTGCAATATCTTTTCAAACTTAGCTTCAGTGATGAATTATTTGAACCAGAATTTTCTGCTAAATGTTATTATCAGATCAGAGAAAAGTTGTGGTGAAGACGTATTGACTGTCTTAAATAGATGTCAGGAATGTCTTTTCAAGTTTTATACTTTGTGAATCGTGGCCGCCACCTGTCTGGAATACTTCAGTGTTTGGTGTGAAAATGTTTTTATGCGTTTGGCCTTGTGCAGCACATTTTCCTGAGATGTTTTTGATATAAAAGTCACGCATTATTTGAGTTTCTGCTTGCTGAGCTGATGTCAATGTAATGTTTGCTACTCTGAATCAAGATAGGGCTATACTATGTACTTTAACTTCTTTGTACTGCAAATTAATTCTGTGTTTTCTTTGGACATTTCATTTTCACATGCAGAAAGTATGGAGATGGTGCCATGGTAGAGCTGCTTTGCATATACAGGGCAACTACAGCCTGCCTTGGCGTCGTGGGTTCGATGCCGGACTCCGACAGTTTGCCAAATGTCTCTCCCCGCTCTTTCTTTGATTTCCTACACCTCTGCCCTATCAACAAAGCCTAAAAGGTCCAAAAACATCTTTAAAATAAATACATTCAACACTTTCATACATAGGCAAGGTGGGTGAAGTGTCTTGCCTAAGGACACAACAACAGTACGCAATGCCGCTAGCCGGGATCGAACCATTTGTTGCTATTAAAAGTTTTTCAGTATAAGTATATTTAAAACAAAGTGGCTCATTATTTAACTAAGCAGCTTTCATTTTAGGGAGGTTTTGAGGGAGAGGCAGCTCTTAGACCGGACTCCCCCTGGGCCTCTTGGACAGTCCCCGCCCCCTGAAGACCAGCAGGGAGGTTACCTAGCAACAGAGGGGGGAAGAAGGGAAAGGGGTGGTCACATGACAGGGGCCAATATGGTGTCAGCAGGTCGACCATCCAAGACCAGAGAGAGAACCAGACGAAGTTTAGCTTTTTGCAGGAAGCACTTTTGTTAATTTCTAATTTGCACACAGTTTTTACGCATTGCCTTAAAATTCATTAAAAAAACATTACATAGGCTGTTGCCCCTAAAGTTGGAATACATTTCTTTTTTTTTTTTATTCCTATACATACACATCAGTAATCACCTTTAACCATGTACAGTGATACTGAGTCCCTTCAGTGGCGCTTTAAGGGGGTAAAAGGATGATTTTAAGTCCCGATGACTTAAAATCCCAGGAAAATCTTACAATAATAACATAAGGTTAGCTCAGTTTTTAATGATAGGGCCCAATGTTCTATCCTTTCAGGGGGCCCAGAAAACCTGGCAGTGCCTCTGAGTCCCTGCTAGCCAGGTGAAACTCATGCTTAGCAATTGTTTGGCATCTCATTACGAGAGGTAAAAATGATTTTATTCCAACTATGCATCAAACTTCATACAGATTCTGATGCAACAAGTCATGAATGAGACTGTCACTGTTGTCATGGCCAGAAGCTAACACCAGAATCATGATTAAGGGTGCAATTGTTCTGATATAGTTTCTGTGCAGACTTTGGGACTAGAATTATAATTGAAAAGTCGGTTTTCCGTGGTTTTAAATAGGAGCATCCAGAGATGTTCGTCTATTACATAATGTGTCTTCTAATCTGTCTAAAGTGGATATTTCAAGACAGCATAATGTCAGTGGATAAACTCTAATAACAAAATAAGATTGGCCTTCCCGTTTTAACCAGGCCTTCCTCTCCGGCTACACATTCTGGCTCTGACACACGCTGCAGCCCAGGCTATTACATTTCTGTTATGTCATCTGAATTTCTCTTCTCAAACACGGGGCAAAATTGAGGGAGGAAATTGTGCTGCAATGAGCTTATTTCAGCAGTCGGAAATCAATGTCCGCACAGTCGACGCAGCAGTTAAACAAGTTGTAGCTTTGACAAACGGATCCGTCACAAAACGCCTCTAAATGGTTTAAAGCCGTGGTTTGTAAAATGTGTTTTGAGTGGAAAAGCCGAGGCCGTGTGAAATGAGAAAGCCTGATCTTGATCCGGAGGACAACAGTAGTTTGTATCTCGTGGTTGCTGCTGGAGAACTTCATTGATTTTATCAGCAAGGGTTGGAAATGCATTTAAGAGAGAGGAGGTAGTTAGAGTAGAGGTTATGTTTGGGAATAAATTGGTAAGACCAGGGTTATCAATGGGTCTTGTTAGGTTGGGTCAGTGCTAATTATATATTTTTTCTCAGTTTAGATTAGGCTTTGTATTGTAGGAATTGGGGTATAGGTGAGGGTTAGGAATTGCCCCCAAATTGGGAATTGTTATGGGTCAGGGTGAGGTGATGGGGCCCCAGTCCCACCTGGCCTATAAACTTGTATTCCTGTGGAAGCTAGTAACCTGTTGTAAACATGTGCCTTCTTGGCTGAAAACAGGGATTTTTTTTATAATATACTATATATATAGCATTTATGTCTTTATAAATAAAATTGCATGGAAATAAAGTTACTTGCTATGGAAAACTTTGAAGTTGGTTAAGTATATTGAACATCTTTGGAATAAGGTCATAGTTCAAGAATGACAATTATATACATGTTGCAAAATTAGCTGGAGTTAGCTACTGCTGCTTTGGTGTAAACTCTTACTTAATCTTCTCATTGGCAAACAGTTGCACCACAAAATTGTATATAAACACGTCATTTAACACACTGCAAAACCACCTTGTAATCATCACAAAACCTGCTTTCCGAGTAGAGCCCAATTTAATTGATATGGGACCGATAAGAACACTTCTGTTTTCACCAGGAAAGTGCTTTGGGTAGTCCTGAGAACTCAGAGTCCAACTCAGAGTCTTCAGAGTTCATAGAAAACAGCCAAAGTCACTTTAACTTGTCCTGAAAAGCTCAAAATGGCAAGAAAAAGATTTAGCTCTTTTCTGGCATAGAACCTTGTAGAACAAAAACTCTCCACAAGTTCTACCTGCCCAGTAAGTTTGATTAAGGTTGCCTTATTGGATTTCTCAGAAAACTAATCTTTAATTGTTCTCACTGCCAATTCATTAGAGGCCATTGTGGCAGGCCTGCTACAGCTCTGTGAGATTTGGGCTTAAAATGCTTCGGGAAGTCCTGAGAAACCAGCTCAGAGCGTCCCCAACCATCTTGTAGCAGTTTGGAAAGCATCTTCCACTGCAGTTCATAGGAAACATCCAAAATGGCTTTATCTCAGCCTGAAAAGCTCAAAACGACAATAAAAAGATTTGATGATTTGAATGAGATTGCCTTATTGGTAGGGGTGTAATGATACAGTAACTGTATCGATGTATCGATTTTTTTTTTTTTTCCTAAGATACAACTACATCGATACACATGACCTTAGTATCGAATTGTATCGTTTCTAGGAAGTGAATATCGATACACATGAAGTATCGATTGATAATATTGGAAATATTGAAATTTGAACCAGATATGGCTTTTTGGAGATAAATGTTGTGTTTTTAATTAAATAAAATGTTATATTCAACTTTTCTTCATGCTCTGTCTGCTGGACATAATCAACCCCGGTCACAATGCTACATTTGAGAGTAAACTTTTATGATTTTTTGGCAAAAAGTTGCTGTGTCGATTATCATTATGAAGGTGTTGAATCCTATCGAATCATATCGTTCCAAATTAGCCAATATTGTTCTTGAATCCTATCGAAATACTTCCTTATTGATATTTTATATAAATTTTGTTTTATTTTGTGAGAGTGTCTGGCCCTCACAGTGTCTACCGAGAAAAATTCTGGCCCTTAGACAAATGTGGTTGAAGTTCCTCGCCTCAGATTGACCTCTTGTGTGTCCCATTGAGCTGTTAGGTTCTGCCTGGCAAACCTTAACCTCCTGAAACCATAATCTAATCATTAACTTAATCCCTCATCGATAACCCAGTGTCCAACCTACAATGCAATCAAATACTGAGGATTCAAAGTTACTAGAAGGTACAGTAGCTAGTGTTTTTAGAGCAGTGGTTTTAAGAGCAGTCTCCAGTGAACGTATTATCCCTGTTGCCTTTTTCGTAGCCGTCCCAAGATTGAGTGGTGTGCGTGTGTGGGGGAGGGGCCTCTGTCTGCCGTAGTGACCTCTTTGTGAATGAGATTAGCCTGCTCTATTAATCTGAACTGTCTTAACTCAGGGCGAATTCAAGCACGTGGAGCAGAGGCCACATCAAAGACGGGGCGCCCTGGGTGGAGCGGGGGGTGTTTTCTGTCACACGACAAAACGTATTAGAGCGACATCTTTTCCTCCTTTGTTGTAGTGATTCAGTCTCAGTGTAAGGTTTAGCAAGTTCTAGATACACCGTTAATGTTAACCCAAAAACCCTAAAATGCGCAGGACAATGTGTGAATGCAACCAAATATTAAATAATGCTTAAATAATAAAAGAAAATAAAAAGGCATGTGCTCACTGGCTGTTATCTACAATACAATAAATCAAAGATGGACACAAGGAAACAGCAGAATAGTGAAATATTGTGTTTTTAGGCAACATAGTAAATGTATCTGTATAGTTTTAGGCTTTAATGTGTAAAATTTGTAAAATATCTTTGTGGTTACGTTTGAAGAGGCTGGCTTTGAAAAGGTTCCCTGTTTTGTTAAATCCACTTTTTTGAGCTTTTAATCATGTTATAATGTTGTTTCCACCTCAAAAACACATCTTGAGTATCTTGAAAACGCTTGGTCTCACGGTTCTACGTAGACACTTGAAACCAGGAAGTGCTCCTGTGTGGATTCATTTTGATCATTTCAGTGTTTAAAAGCAGAACTTTTCTCATTTCTTCACTGTTTTTCTCTCATTTTTCTCTATGGACCCACTACATTTCAAAGTAAAACACAATGATAAATACTCTCAAGCCCAATTGACTCCTGTGTGATCCCTTGCTCAGCTTTACTGTCATTTTCCCCTCCACATATGATCCGTACAAAGTTTTTTCTGCCATGGCAAAAATTGAGAAATAAAGCCATTGTTAGCTTGTTGTTTTGCTAACCACAAGGTGCAACTTAGCCATCACATGGACTCTCAAACAGTTTATTTAAGGCAAAAAGTTTACTGAGTTCTGCTTTAAATTGCCGTCACTATGAAGCAGTCAGCTCAGTTATTTGTTTTCACATTGCTAATAGCTGTTTTATGCTCTGTTCAGTCTCCACCGTCGCCAGCAGGGGGCGACAGACATCTAAGCCAAGCGTTTCCTGCAAAGTCAAAGCAAAAGCTCCCTAAAAAAAGACATTTCCATACATTTTAAGTTATAAAATGTGAAATATTAATGCAAAGGTATGCACACTTATTAAAAAAAACTGAAAAATAAAACCAGCTCTTTGTAGCTTGCGATTTTGCTACATTTGCTTTATTTAAATTGATAACTTGTAGATGTTGCATAGTGTTGCTTTATCCAAATAACCTATTACATTTACTGCTGCTGCTTCAAAAAGCTTAGGTGCTAAAAGCAAGCGATGATTCCTTCAGCTCCACTGTGCCGCTGCGAAAACATAAACATCCATCACTTGTCTGACAGATACAGAGCTGAAACCAACTAATTACTGGCTGAATAGCAGGTTTACTGAGCGTTTGTTACTCAGAGAAAGTGCAGCTCGAGGGGGCCCTGCACACTTCTGTTGTCTCCTCCTCGTCCCAGACCAAAATCTCCTCCTCCTCTTCTCCGCGAATCTCTCTGTGCCTCCTTTCACCGCCGCTGCAGACGAGGGATTCCTGGCGCTCCGTCAGGCGAACCGTATCGGGAATGTGGCGCTCTGACCTTCACAGGAACAGTTGTGATAAAGCGCTTTTTTGTTCTTGTTGGTTTGAATCCGGGTGAAGGAGCGAGTCAGACGGTTCAAGTGTAGGAGAACGTCGAACAAAGCCAGGGTTAAAGTTAGCAAAAGACTGATTTGGACTTTATTTCTACACTATACAATGTCTTTTTTTTCTAAATTGAGAAAATCCGTTTAATTTATGTGCCGCTAAACACAAACTTAATCTTATATTCTCATGTTTAAGGATTTTTTTAGATGATAATGTTCAGTTTTATGATGGGGGATTGTGGCTTTCTAGCACCCAGAAAGTTTGGACACAGTGTAGCAACTTGGCACAAATAAAACCAATTAGAAAAGCTTAAAATAAAAATAAAAAAATTATAAAAAATACATAAAAGAAATGAAATAAACCACAAAATAACAAGAAATTATCCAATAAAATAAAAATAAAAGAAAATTAACCACATAAATAAAAATAATTAATAAAATAACATAAATCACATGAAAAAAATAAATAATAAAATTATATAAACCACATAAATAAAAAATAATCCAATAAAACACACATAGATTAAAAAAGTAATAAAAATATGCCGCAAATTAAAAATAATAAAATAAACCATGAAGAAAAAAATAATAATAAAATAAATAAACCACAAACATAAAAATAATACAATAAAAATACATCAAAAATAATAAAATAAATAAATCCCAATATATAAATAATAAAATAATATAAATAAACCACGTAAATAAAAATACATACAAAATAAAATAAATAAACCACATAAGAAAAAACAACAAAAAAAAACAACATTTTTAATAAAAAATATTATTGGCAATGCATTCACTCAAAATCTTACATGATCGCATCAGTCTAACTTTAAAATCAAGAACTTTTTAATCCTACACTTAGTTTTATGTAATTATTTTTTGTATTTTGTAATGACAATCCAGCCACAGTGCATGAGTCACAAATCAAGGTACATATTTGTGCTGGTCCCATGCCCTGATAAACACTTAAGGAACGACATATAGGTGTAAAACCTATGCCAAATCAGTCTGCACACTTAAGTAAAAATGCAGTATGTAATGGTAAACTGTCACTCCTCATTAAAAACAGAAAAGCTACCAGAAAATGAACATACTTGCATGCATTTTTGTATCTTTTGCAGTTTTGAAGCTAAAGGGTGACAGAAGATCTTAGTACAAACCAAATTTTACCCAAAACCCTTATGCATTTCCAGGTCTATCCGCTCAAACTCAAACTTAACTCAGAAATTCGACATTTGCTGGCCACCAACAATGTTTTCAGATGTGTGTGTGTTATTTTCTATTTAGGAAAAGCCGCAGCTAAACTATATGTTGAGAGGAGGCGCAGGCAGACAGTGCGTTTGAAGCGCGGAGAGCTCTGGGGTTGGGGAAATTACAGGCTGCAGTCTTCAGCGAGGATCTGAGTCCTGTAAGCAGCGACCAAACTCTCGTCTGACCCTGGGACTGCAGCTGGGCTCTACACAAGAGACATACACAGGTTTTTATACAAATAATAACTGTATCAACAAGAGCAGAAGCAGCAGCAGTAGTGAAAGCTGTACTAGTAGTAGTTGTAGTAGTAGTGGAAGCAGTAGTAGTTATAGAAGTAGTGATAGTAGTAGTGGAAGTAGAAGCAGTAGACGCACTAGAAGCAGTAGTAGAAGAAGCAGTTGTAGTAGTAATAGTAGTGGAAGTAGTAGCAGTAGAAGCAGTAGTAGTTGAAGCATAAGAAGTAGTAGTAGTATTAGTAGTAGTAGTAGTAGGAGGAGGAGGAGTAGCATAAGAAGTAGTAGTAGTAGGAGGAGTAGCATAAGAAGTAGTAGCAGTAGTAATAGAAGTAGCAGTGGCAGTAGTAGTAGTAGCAGTAGAAGCAGTAGTAGTAGCAGTGGCAGTAGTAGTAGTAGTAGTAGTAGTAGTAGTAGAAGCAGTAGAATCAGTAGTAGTAGTAGTAGTAGTAGCATAAGAAGTAGTAGCAGTAGTAGTAGAAGTAGTAGTAGTATTAGTAGTAGTAGGAGGAGGAGTAGCATAAGAAGTAGTAGCAGTAGTAGTAGAAGTGGCAGTAGTAGTAGTAGAAGTGGCAGTAGTAGTAGTAAGTAGTAGCAGCAGTAGTAGTAGAAGTAGCAGTAGTAGTAGTAGTACCATAAGAAGTAGTAGCAGTAGTAGTAGAAGTGGCAGAAGCTGTAGTAGTAGTAGAAGCAGTAGAAGGAACAGTAGGAGTAGTAGCAGCAGTAGCAGTAGTAGTAGTAGTAGTAGTACCATAAGAAGTAGTAGCAGTAGTATTAGAAGTAGCAGAAGCTGTAGTAGTAGTAGAAGCAGTAAAAGGAACAGTAGGAGTAGTAGCAGCAGTAGTAGTAATAGTAGAAGCAGTAGAAGAACTTATAGTAGTAGTAGTAGAAGGCTCAGTGCATAGTAAAGTAGAAAACTTTGCACTTTTTATTTTTACTCAACAGTTTTGTGGAGTATTTTTGAAGTAACAGTACTTTCACTTGATCATTCAGTACAAGTAGGTCCGTTTCTTCCATGTGTCATAAGAAACTTCTATCCAACAGCACTGCAACTTTTACACCACCCAACCTGTCCTGAGAAGAAATCATCTGGACGAACTTTACAATACAACCCAGTCAAAACATTTTCTATGCTACAAACTGCTCTTCGAGTTACAAAAATTCACAGATTAGCCTTCTCGCAGTTGTAGAACGATAACTTAATGACCTCCGAAATACAGAAATCATCAAATAACATCAGATATTTTACCATTGCACAAGACTGGCATGGATAGTTTTTCCTTTTGGAAGTGAAGATATTGAAATCCAATCCAGCAATTTTCATTTGTATTTAGTATTTGAGCTTCACAGACCAGTCAGACTGTCAGTGTTCCCAGTTCAGGTCCACTCTGAGTCCGCTCCAGCGCCTCTCGCCCTGTCCCAGAGAAGTGTTACTGTGGTTCAAACGCTGATGGACGTGTGAACTTGTGAGAGTGACAGCAGTGAAACTAAATACCAGCAGAGAGATAAGAGCAAGTCTGTCCTAGCCATATACTTTACATGTACTGCATCGGGAAGAGCATTTTGTGATAATACAGGATAGTTTGTATGTTTTAGGATCTTTTCTTCATGTTCTGTCCTGGGACAAACAATACAATAACCAAAAAGTTGACAAAAGTTGCTCTCAATAATCAAAAGTATGCATTAACCCTTTTTAAGACATTTTTTTTATGTTTTGCACCTGTTTTTTGAGGATAACTTTTGCTGTGTTGATTCAAATGGCATAGATTTTGCCTCAGATGTGTATTTTTGGATGAATTTTCAGATTTCAGGATTTATTTTTTTTTAATCCTCTTAAAAGGTGTCTAAAAAACAGTCACACCTTTACCCCTAAGACATTTTTTGTGCCATTGACTCCCATTAAAACAACATTTTTATTATACACTGTCACTGCAATATAATTTCACATTTTTATCAAGTATTTCATGGATTCATGATAGTGAGGGATTGGAATTTTAGTTTTTATTGTTTTTTACAAGGTGGCACCATTTCCCCCATATATAGTAGACAGAGGTATAAATTTGGAGATGACCACATTAGTGTTTGTATAAACTGATCAAGCCTACAAGGCAAATAAAAAACATTTTTTGAACTAAAATGATTTGGGTGTGATTTAGGGTTGTCATAAATTGGTGTGAAAGTGTTTGTTGAGAAATGAGTTTGTTTGTGTTTGCGTGAGCACAAATCCAAAATGTAGTTCTTACAGAGATGTGCACATCAGGGCAAAGTAGAAAAAGGTCCCAGACTGAGCAGAGGCAGAGGTTTGTGCTGGATGTGTGTGCACCACAGAAACTGGAATTTAAGGGGTTAAATTTCATAAACAGAATTAATTTTTGCTATGTGTGATGAGGACTGAAGTCAATCATTGTAACCATGAAAAAAAAATTGAATTTTTTTCTATGGCAGTCTTTATTGGTGCATTTTTTGTGGTTAAAGCTGTAGGAGGGTTACAAGCATTTGTGATATGGCTAAGAGATGGGATACTGGCAGAGAAAGCAATGAAATGTTGTGGGCGTACAATCCATTAATATATATACTAATGAAAAACTGCATATAGCGTGTCTGTAGCTGTAGCTGGATACTCCCCTGACTTATATGGAGGAGATAAGCTGTCACCACAGCAATTAGCTAAATACTTAAGCAACACGCAAATGCATAATCTTATCCGGGACAAGCCCTCAAGTTGTTGGGGGAGATTGTAACAAATTATGACTACCATTAAGAAACATATTACACATTAACATGATAAACAGATGCTTTTATTTATATTTTTGAACCAATCTTGTTCACCTCTAGAACAGCATTGCATGTTTTACAACCTTTAAAATTATTATCTGTCTAAAGGAAAATGTTTATAATAAGTACTGTACTGGTGCCATAAAGAATCAGGTGAAGAGGCCAGCAGAGGGCAGCAGAGTGTAGGTTTAATTACGAAAAAAACAAACTTTTTACTTCCTTAAACTTTTTGCATGATGTCTACACGAAGTACATCAAAATAAATTGTGTTTAAACCAAAGTACAATTATTAACTTACTAAAAAATATCACTTTGAAGCAATTTTTAGCCATCAGTCTGTGTTTTTCTTGCAATGTTTTTATAGAAATCTATGCAGGAAAACATGACAGACTTTTAAATAATGTAAAGTTTTATTGTAGGAGGTCAGAGTGGGATTTTCTGATTTTTTTTTTTTTTTTTTTTTTAAGGGAACCGTGACGCTCTTGACTTTGGGAAAGGCTGATATATCTAATTGGCCCCTCCCCTTTTGCTCCCAGCCTTTTTCAAGCCACTGGGCACTTCTTTCTCTCTTATCCTCCTTTTCATGCCTCTTAATTACATCCAACCAGGATTTAATCTCCCACAAAAACATCCAACACTTTTCAATACAACCCCACCATTATCTCATGTTTTCATAAATTAATTAAGCCATCCTTTTTCTTTCCTTTCCTTCCTTCTCTCTGGACCCGAGCCAGTGTCTGTCTAGCACATTAAGCACCACCTTTTTTTTTTTTTTTTTTTTGAAATGTGAGCTGCCCTGCATTTTCCTCCCCCCCCTCTCTCTATCCCTATCCCTCCTCCCCTCCTCTCGTTCCTCGCTCCCTTGCTGCCTCGTGTGGTGTCTGTCTGTGCCTTCTGGCGTACAAGTGGCTTCCTCTATGGTGTGATATTGGACAGAGCATGCAATGGATCACTAGGCAGGGCAAAAAAACAGAAGAAAGCGTCAATATCGGCTGCAAGGTGAGCACATTTCAGCATTATGCTCCACTCTTATATGCCTAAATGAAAGTTTTTTGCAGCTTTTACTAGTTAAAGCCTCATTTCTCTGTCTGTGTGTACTCTCTTGGGGTTTTTTTTTGTAAAAGAAGCCGGTGGCAACTAGCAGCGAGCCCATTAGCAGTGACTGGCGATTGGTTTTGCCGGCGAAGAGGAGGAAGGAGGACATGAATAATTGATGTGGCGTTGCGCGCTCGGGCAGTGGACAGGACAGGAGAGAGGGGAGAGAAGGGGGCAGCGGGTGGACGATGTTAGATCCTAAGGAAAGAAAAGTAGAAGAGGTTTGCAGGTTTTGTGGAGATAGTGCATGTTATAATCAGGGCTTGACATCAACTTTTTTGCTCACTGGACACATTGGCAAGCCATTTTTAAAAAGTTACTTGCCAGTAAATGTTTATACTAACCAGAATTTAATTACCTCACATGCTTACTAGGATTTATCAAATATGGGGGAAGCAGCTTTACCTAAATGTGAACTTTTTGCATACATACATGATTTTTTTGGTAGTTTTTTCTCAGATCATGATGAATTTCTAAATTAGGTGGCCACTCAAACATAGAAAAAGGAATTAAGGAACTTTGAAGTTAAGATATATGCATAAAATCCAATGTGGCCAGTGAGAGTAAAAGTGTGAGCCAAAATGGAAATCTACCAGCATTTGGCCAGTTGGCTAGTGCTAATGTCAAGCCCTGATGATAATATATTAAGTATTTATATCATTATATTTATATTAATATTATATTTTCTGGTCTGTATGTAAGAAAAATGAGTCCTTGTTTATTTCTAGTTTTAGCCATAGTTGACCCTTTACATTCAGTTCTGGTTAACTTGTTTAATCACTTCTCAAATGTTCTAATAGTAATTATCTGTGAAAAACAACACCTTAAGACATTATATAAACATATTGTCATGTATTTGGTCAGTCACAAATTCACATACAAATGAATAAGCGACGCTCCCATTGGCTGGTTGGTGCACACAGATTGTCAACATTAAATCAACGACAACAATAAATCCTACAAGGAAAACCTCTTAAAAGAAGAAGTGCATAAGTAACAAAAATGTAAAAGTGTAATGATTACCAAGGTAGACATAACTTCAGAAAGCCAAAGGGGCCATATTATGCTTTTTTTTCAGGCTTTTTTAGCAAGGATTTCATGTTTTATTACTTAAAATAATGTATATGTGTGGAAAACGGCTTCTGTTGGGGAGCTGTTACTTTGACTTTGCAGAAAACGCTTGGCTTAGGCATCCTCATGTGTGTTTAGTTTTGTTTATTTACGGATATACTTTGTGCGTTAATCCTTGTTTTGTTTCGAGTCAGCATTACTCCCATGTTACGCCCACATTTGTTTACTTCTGCCTTAGTCACATTTTGTATTCTCAATGTGTTCCCTGTATAGTAAAAGTTCGGAGTTTAACTTTTTGCATGTACTCTTGGTTTCCCTTCATTGCTTTAGTGTTCGAGTAGATCAGTGTCAGTAAAGGGGCTAAGTCTACTGTACGTACAGAGTTCTTACACTTCACTTTGGAAACACATTGGAGTGAGCTGTGTCCGTAGAAGAAACAGTTGTCACTTTTCGACATCTTCGGAAATGATCTGCCAGTGTGCGTCCTCGCTGGAGGTGATTTAGGTCATGTGACAAGTTCTGAGAAGTGCCAGAAACACGGCATCGGCATTCAGGCTTCAGTAGTATCAAAAACTTTCTAATTTAACAGCTCTGAACTTACATATAGACCCACAAGTGCCACATTTACTATTGCTGTACGCTAGAATGCATCCAGCCATTATATTGAATAGGTTTCTCTTTAAATCCTTTTATTTCCATTCTGTTCTCTGAGTTTCTGACTTTTCCAATAAGGACACTGAAGAACCTTAAAGGGGATATGCACTGCCTGACCCAAAAAAAAAAAAGTCAGCCCCTACATTTAACTAAAGCTGGGGACACCCTGCACGATTTTTTTTGCCAGATTTTTCAATGATTTACAGTTGTGCCGAGTCTGTACCAGTCAACACTAGCTGCAGGGAATCGTAATCACCAGTCGGCCCTGAAATCCGTTAGTGTGTGATGTTCAAAGACTCGAATCGGCGCAAAAACCCGGCCTGACGTCAGTCGCAAGCAATCAAACACCGACTCTGAACGCACTCCTGTAGTGTGGGCTGTTTACATTCAACTGGGAATTCATGGAGTCCAGCGGCCGAATGAAAAACGATGGGACACAGGAAATAGCGTCACAGAACGAAGACGACTGCAACAGGAAGCGACGGGAAAATATAAGTAGAAATTTGAAGAAGAAGAGGAAACAGAAAACAGAAAAAAACATGGCAAACTGAAGAAAGTTGAGCGCTACCCAAGCGAAACTGGATACATAGACAGTTTTTCTTTTTCCTTTTTTCCAAACAGAAAGCTGCGCACTCAACGGCAACAGCGACCCAGGTAGCGTCCATGTTTGTTCACCATTTAGTTCTCGCGAGAGTTTGCTGCGTTTGGTTGGCGTCAGTTGCAGCCTCAACAGATCTTGTAGTGTGTGAGCCCCAGTCTTTCAGTCGTCAGAACTAAATCTGCTGAAACCAGTCGTTAGTGTGTGCTCCTAGTCTTTTCAGAATCTGTAACGACTGAGAAAATCGTGCAGTGTGTCCCTGGCTTAAGTAAAAAGGTAAGAACTTCCCTGCAGTTGGTCAGGTCTGGGTTCAGCAGCGTTATGGGTCCAAAGAATGAGGTCAGCTGACTCCCTGCATATACTGAATGACCAGGTTTTTTTTGTCCCTGATGGCACGGGCTTCTTCCAAGATGACAATGCCTGGATTCATTAAGCTCAAAATGTGAAAGAGTGGTTCAGGGAGCATTATACATCATTTTCAGACATGGACTGGCCACCACAGAGTCCAGACCTTAACCCCACTGAGAATCTTTGGGATGAGCTGGGTCACACTCTCCCATCATCAATACCAGATCTTGGTGAAAAATGAATGCAACACTGGATGGAAATAAAACCTTTGACATTGCAGAAGCTTATTGAAACAATGCCATTGTGAATGTGCGCTGTAATCAAAGCTAAAGGCAGTCCAATGAAAAGTTAAAGCATGTGACCTTTTTTTTGTTTTTGGTCAGGCAGTGTATTATGCAAAATGCTGTTTTTTCATCAAAAACATACCTGGAGTTGTGTTTTGTTTCATTCACGCATGTTTTAGTAATCTTGTATTTTCTGGCGCTGAGTTTCTGAGGCCCCAGAACGCTTGTTTCCATGAACCCCCGCCCACTCCAGGAAGCACTGACCAATCAACAAGCCCTCTACATCCAGTCTGCTCTCATTTAATTATCAAAAAAAAAAAAAAGGTGTACAGCTCTGTTTCCTCTGATTTCTGAAATTACATCATGCAAAATGTTTAAGGAAGTAAAAAGCTTTTTTTTTGTCTCTGTTTCTGCCTAAAACAGAACTGCCATCTGCTGCCTCCTGCTGGTCTCTTTACCTCTTTCTTAATGGCAGTAGTAAAGATAAGATAAGGTTTTTAAAGGTTGTAAAGCATGCAATTTTGTTTTAGAGATGACCAAGATTGGTTTAAAAAGATAAATAAAAGCATAATATAGTTCCTTTTAAATTAACATTGGTAGAAGAAAGAAACTTTTCAAGAAATGGAGATGGGGTTATAAATGTAATATTGAGGTTTAGCAAACAGGGAAGAGATGGACTTTGTGTTTGGTTGCACTGCACATTAGTTGGGTCACAAAATTAAAAATGACGTTTTTTTACTATTTTAAATGAAATGAAAGGTTTATCATTGCCACTTTACCAGTAAAATATTGTAGATTAGGTTCTTAACCCTTCCCAAAGTTTGGAGCTCCCCTTTAGCTCTAACCACAATTATCTCAACATTGTGTGAATACTTGGCCAATATTTTTCTTTGCTTCCTTTTCTCTGTTTTTTCCAAAGCCAGAGTTGGAATTGTTGCCAGCAATTATTAAATTCTGACAAATTTCTATGACAGTATGCTATTGGTCAACAGTCAGTCCTTTTTTTCCTTAAATGGACTGCAGCATCGATCGAGCAAACTAAGGTCACTCTCTGCTCCTAACTAAACTCTGCTTGGGTTTAAGTTGGGTCGTTATTCCTCTGGTATTCTGAAAACGTGGGGGCCCCCCTTGAAAAACAAGTTTTGGTCCCCCCCTCCCTGTCCCCGGAGCTCCTGTGGGCACCGCTCCACGTCTTAAACCGGCGTCTGAGTCAGTGACAGCGACGACGACAGAGCGGCAACAGCTGACGAACACCCACTGACCCACTTACCGCTCACACACGAGGGGTCAAAACGGCCTTGATTATCTCCCTCCCCGAGCCGCGCTGACCTACTTCAGGCGCCGTTTTCTGCGAGACTCTTGGCAGTTTATCACACCCGCCCCCCCTTCCCGCGCCTCTCTCCCGCTGTCAGGGGTGGCACACAGAGCCGCGGGATAGACAGACAGACAGATAAATGCTCAGAGATGAGGAGATTCAAAGGGGAAAGGTGCAGGTTTAATGGTGGGAAAACGTGCATTCATGTTGTAATAGTAATCGTCTGTGAAAAACAACACCTTAAGACATAAAATAAATGTGTTGTTAAGCATTTTAATAGAACAGAGAGTGACAAAAGTGCTTTGGTGAATAAGGGGTGCTGCCTATCAACATTAAATCAATGACAAGAATAAATCTTACTAGGAAAGTAGTTTAACGGTCCTATATTATGCTTTTTTCAGGCTTTATGAAATAGTTTTGGACACCTTTGCATTAGTATTTTATGTTGTATGACTTAAAATAATGTATATGCATGGAAAATGTTTTCTTTTGTGGAGCTGTTACTTTGATTTTGCAAGAGGACGTTTGGATTAGGGGTCTGTTGCCCCCTGCTGGCAACGGTGGGGACTGGACAGAGCATAAAATGGATAATTAGCACAGCTATGAGCAACATAGCTAACAGATAGATAAGTGACGGCAATTTAAGCTCAAAAATGATCAGAATGAGTGCGGTGACGGTGTATGGGACTTCCTGGTTTCATGAGTTTATGTAGCGCTGTGAGACCGAGCGTTTTCAGATCTTGAGAAGGGGACTGGTCTCAGCATACAGGATTAAACATGTGTGAATGAGTGAATGAAACAAAATACTACTCCAGATATGTTTTTAGCATGAAAACAACAGTATAACATGGTTAAAGGCCAAAAACAAGCTAATTTAGGGAACCTTTAAGACAAGCTCTAAACTTAAGTTCAATGTTTTTTAAGGGATTGGAGGATCGATCCAAATAATGATAGTATCGGTATTGGATCAATTTTAGCATGATGAGACTGGTGCTGCTGCTTACCCTGCTGTTCCTGCAAGTATGGGATTTTTTTTTTCTTTAGGTTAATAAAATACTTTTTTTAATTTTTTTTATTTGCCTAACTTTGCTTGAAATCAGATCTGGGCTTTAATAACAGTGGAAAGAAACAATAACAAGCAAATCACAAAATTCCTTCAGATTTTACATTTCATGACACATTACTTGTTCCTACATGAAAGCACTTATGCTGCTTGTATTTAATGTATTGATATCGGCAAAGCTAGTCCAGTATTTACTTGGTATCACATTGGTTAAAAAAATGGCAGTATCGCCCACCTTTAATGTTTTGTCATGGAGTCACAGGCCAAAAAATAGCTATATTTTGAGTTTATTTGTCATATGGTTTCATATCTACTGTTGACTTCTTATTTCCAAGTTCCTAAACTGTTGGTAAAACCTTCAGCTTGTGCCTATCTCCAAAAAAATAAGGTTAAAAGCAAGATAAAAACTTAAAGATAAAAGTAACTAAGTAGTGACACTGCAGTACTTAATTTGTCATTGGATCAAAAGCGAAAAATATGCCAAGTTAAGTCGTTATTCTTAACAAATAAACATATAAAAGGAAAATCCCAACTCCTGTCTTTTTTTCCTCTTAGCCTCATTTAAAAACTGCCATGTTGTGTGTGTTATTGTTCACTTCTGCGTGTCTTTTGCCAGTGAAGATTGTGTTAAGCTGCAGAGCCTTGTGGAGGGATTTAGCCAGTGATGGCTTTTCTCTTAAATGTGTCGGAGGGACGGTTCCCAACACGCTAAAAACCATTTTGCAACAGCAGACGTCTGGCTATGTAGCTGCTGCTCCAACTATTCATTATTGTTGCTGAGTTTAAATGAATGGACGTCTTGTTGTCGTGTGTTTAAGACGCTTTGTGCTTTTCCAAGTTGTGAAGTTTAGCTCTAATCTTTGTCTTTGAAGTGAATCCTTCTGCTCGTCCAGACATTTCCAAGTTACTAGATCCAAGCTATTTTACATTTTTTCTGTTGCTACTGCTGGCTTTCCTTTAAATAAATGCTTGGCCAATTATGAAAAACAGTTTCCTTTTAATGAAATCATATTAAAACCAGTTGGATTTCTTATCTATGCATTTTGTATAGGGCATTTTTAAGAAATTACAGATGGGAAATTTCTTGAATATACTTGAGTCATTACTTACTCCTGTTCCGTTAATGGTATAGACAAACTGAGCACTGCTGGAGGAGAAGCACTGCATGTTATTTTATTAAGGCAAGACACTTCACCCTTCTTTTTTCTCCATAGCTGGAGTTTTTCCTTACCGTGAAGGCAGGGTCTAAGGACACGGGATGTCCTGGGTCGGTTTAGTTTAGTGTAGTTAATGTTTATATTTGATTGTGTGTTTTTAAGTTCAATTAAGTGTTTTTGAAGCCCTTTGAGATGACCTTGTCCATCTATGTGTCAGTGTGATTGTGTGTTTGGTGGTGGTCGGAGAGGCTGTAGGCACAGAATGGCAGCCACATCTCCACCAGTCTGTCCCAGGGCGGCTGTGACTAAAGAAGAGGCTCACCATAACCATTGTAAAGCGACTTTAGTGTCTAGAAAAGCACTAATATAAGCCCAATGTAGGGGTGTAATGATACGTTTTAGCAACGATACCATATGTATCGATTAGAAGTGTTTCGATACGATTCAAGAACGATATTGGCTAATTTGGAACGATATGATTTGATACAATTCAACACCTTCGTATTGATAATTGATACAGCAACTTTTTGCCAAAAATCATGAAAGTTTACTCTCAAATGTAGCACCGTGGCCGGGGTTGATTATGTCCAGCAGACAGAGAGTGAAGAAAAGTTGAATATAACATTTTATTTAATTAAAAACACAAAATTTATCTCCAAAAAGCCATATCTGGTTTTATTTTAAAATACAAATTTCTAATTTCAATATTTCCGATATTATCGATCAATACTTCATGTGTATCGATATTCACTTCCTAGAAAACGATACGATTCGATACAAGGTCATGTGTATCGATGTAGTTGTATCATAGGGAAAAAAAATCGATACAGTTACTGTATTGTTACACCCCTCGCCCAGTGCATTGGGATTTGTGGATTAAAAAGATTTTGTGTGAAGTTATCAGATATATTTCCATTGAGTTTGTTCACTGAAAACAGTTTGTCCCTCCAGAGCCACCATAGGTGCTCATAGGCTGTGAAAAGGAAGGATGTGAGGTGTCTACAAAAGCGACATATCTTTTATTGTTTGGCATTTAACGCTTTCTGATTAACAACATAAATGGCCGTTTGCAGTTTCCAAAATACCTTGTCAAGCTAATACTGTGAGTGCACAATATCTACAAATGTGACTTTTGATAGATATAAAGATCAGTGGTGGAGTAAGTACTCAATTTCTTGACTTAAGTAAAAGCACAGATAAAGGAGCAAAAACTTTATCACGTATCACCTCAAAAATTCTATTTAAGTAAAAGTAGGATTTTGCTGAAGCATTGTGCTGATTACTAATGAAATGAACAATCTGTTGCAGTAGAAGAGACTGAATCTGTTGGTGAGGTCTTCTGTCTTTATTATTCTGATGTTTCTAAGAAGTACTACTTTACTGCATCTTTTATATTTATTTATTTAAGTACTGTCTCTATAATGAGGGCACGGCAAAAACACAATGAAACTCTAAATACTTTGTACTTCAAACCAACTCAAAAATGTAGCGGAGTAAAAAGTACAGATATTTGCTCTGAAATGTAGTAAAGTAAAAGTAGCCCTTGTAAAATTTACTCAAGCACAGATAAATAAAATTGTACTTAAGTAATTGCACCACTGATAAAGATATGAAGTTTATATTGAGTGATACAGGGCCCCTGAGGACAAAATTTGCCCTGAATGCTTTAATTTCTAACTCTTGCTACTCTTTGTTATTTAATTCTTTTAAAAAAGTGTAGGCTTTGAACCCAGTCCCACTGTGAGTGATTCATAAGTGACTGAAAACCATCCACAGTCACCGGCCCTGGTCCCAGCACATCTGCTCTCAGTTTAATCAGTATCATTGTCGACCATGGCTTAATGCTGTTAATGGCAGCCTGTTACTTACAGAAACAATATGGCTCCTATAAGCTGCTTCTGCACCGCTCTGCCTACATCTCACTGGTAAACATTCAGATTTAGGTGCTTAAGGATCACGCTCTGGTTCAGAGTCTGTACAGATCTTAATCTGTTATAGGTGTGTTACATTTATTATCTTATTTTTCATATTGCAAGACATGTTTTTGGTTAGTTTTTTTAATTCAATAACAAATAAAAAGTTTAAAAAAAAGGAAAGGAGCAGCCGAAAAGAAATATTCATAGATGTTCATAGATTTGCTAAGCCTTCATGCAATACTGGGGCTTAAATAAACATAAATGTGCTTCTCTTTTAGCTGTGCTCAGTTTGTCTACTATAATTGTAGGTGGAAATTTTAAACCTTGCTCAACATGAAACAACATGAAAACCTGCCAAATCAAGGTGCAATGGGTTTATTCTGGCAACCCCGAATAACTAAAGGGAGCAGCAGAAAGTAGGGTTGCCAGATCTCACTGACAGTTTCCAGCCCAAACAGAACTTAAAACCTGCACCACACAATAAAAACCAGCCCAAATCACAACGTTAAAACTGTTATACATAAGAAATAACAGAAAACTTAAAAGCAACACAAACAGCTTCCCCACAAAGAGTGCAATCAGAATCTTTTTAAACAAACAATCAATGCAGCGGCAAAATTATTATTTTTCCCATCTCTAGCAGAACACACCCCAATCTGGCAACACTGGCCAAAAACAAAAAAAAAACACTACATTACAAAACATACTGTTGACCAGTGCTTGACACTAACTTCTTTGCTCCCTGGCCTCAAACATTTTCACTTTCACTAGCAACAAATAAGACAGTTAAAATATTGTTTAATGTGTATTATAGGTGTGATAAGACAACAATGAATTTGCAGTCCTTTTTGACGGTGACCACTGGAAAGGTACTTTTAAAATTATAGTTTATCATTATCAGAATGAAAAATACATTTATTTAGACTCAGAAAATGTGTATACAGTATTTTTGCTTGTTGTGTAACACCCCTAATTCCCTCTTTTTATATTATTTTCAATTAAATGTCCATTAATGGCACAATTTTTCCCCCATTGATGAGTTAGCATAAGTTAGGTCAGTGTTTCCCAACCAGGGGTACGAGGACCCCTAGGGGTACGCGAGCTTATTGCAGAGGGTGCATGGAGTTGTGTGATCATATTATTGTTCCTTTGTATATTTGGCTTTCAAAGAGCAAAATAAATCTATCAGGACTAACCCAGGGCTATAGCGAGGGATGGGACACTAAAGAAGGACAAAACAGGGACTAAACCAGGACTAAACCAGCACGAAACTAGGTCTAAACCAGCACTAAACTAGGTCTAAACCAGGACTAAACTAGGTCTAAACCAGGACTAAACTAGGTCTAAACCAGCACTAAACTAGGTCTAAACCAGCACTAAACTAGGTCTAAACCATGACTATAGTAGGTCTAAACCAGCACTAAACTAGGTCTAAACCAGGACTAAACTAGGTCTAAACCAGGACTAAACTAGGTCTAAACCAGGACTAAACTAGGTCTAAACCAGCACTAAACTAGGTCTAAACTATGACTAAACTAGGTCTAAACCAGCACGAAACTAGGTCTAAACCATGACTAAACTAGGTCTAAACCAGCACTAAACTAGGTCTAAACCAGCACGAAACTAAGTCTAAACCAGCACTAAATTAGGTCTAAACCATGACTAAACTAGGTCTAAACCAGCACTAAACTAAGTCTAAACCAGCACGAAACTAGGTCTAAACCAGGACTAAACTAGGTCTAAACCAGGACTAAACTAGGTCTAAACCAGGACTAAACTAGGTCTAAACCAGCACTAAACTAGGTCTAAACTATGACTAAACTAGGTCTAAACCAGCACGAAACTAGGTCTAAACCAGTGGTGTCAAACTCAGTTCATGGTTCGGGCCGAAATTCAACAATCATAGTAGGTCACGGGCCGAACATGACATAAATAAAGAAATTATAGTATAAAAGTGTACATTTAAATTGTATCATTTTAATAGTTATTTTTGGACAAAGGGCACTGTGTAATATGCTTTGCAAATTTCATTCATTCATTTAATTAAAAATGGTATTTATATTTTAACATAACAAACCTATTAGGTGCTGATATAATACTGTCTCACCTTTTTAAAATTTGATGACAGCAGCTTGTGTCAAAAACATTTTTAGTGTAGCCCTGCTCAAGGCCAGAAGACCACAAGCATCCAATATATCCAATACTAATAATAGTATTAAAACACGTTTTATTCCTAGTCTTGTTGCTGAATTGTGGACAATTAACCTATTTTGTTGTAAAATGCTCAGTCCAGCTTTTTTTAGTAAGCATTTCACATTTGTTGTCTTTTTCACACATTTGAGACCTGTTGCTTCTATCAAAAATGAGCATTTATGTTTTATGAAGTGGTAATATATTTTTATCTTGTGACTATAATGTTTAATTTGCTTCTACCACTGCATTCTATAATTTTTATACACAGTGTCCCAACATTTAGTTTGAGTCTGTTATATTTCTGTGAACACAAGAGGACACAGAACTGTCCCTCTGTCCAGAGCTGATCAGTGCTGTGTCCTCTGTGAGCTCACAGCAACTTCACTTTGTGACTTTGCTTTATTAAACATGCTCTGCTCTGCTGTGAGACCAGACTCCTTTACCTTCTGTAGCTTCTGCTTTGTCCAGGTTTTTGTAATTGTTGTGACTTTTGCTTCAGAGCGTGTTCTTTACTGAGCCCGTGGCCACATTAGCTCTACATTAGCTCCACATTTAGCGCAGCTCTTGAGTCCACAGACAGTCTCTCTTCCTCCAAGTGGATTTAAAAGCCCTGCTCTCACTCTTCACTTTTCCTCTGTTCACTTATTTCGGGGTAATGTCTCTCTGAAGCACGTGCACGGAGCAGCTCTGTCGGAGATGAGACAAGTCATAGCAGCAGCAGAGGAGAAGCGGCGCGCTACGGAGCTGCTGCAGTGCATTATGGGACTTGTAGTTCTCGCGGTAAAAATGCTAAATAGCTATCAAAACCTATTAATTGAAATTAGGAATTGTCTCGCGGGCCAGACAGAAAGGTCTTGCGGGCCGGATTAGGCCCGCGGGCCGTATCTCTGACACCCCTGGTCTAAACCATGACTAAACTAGGTCTAAACCAGCACTAAACTAGGTCTAAACCAGCACGAAACTAAGTCTAAACCAGCACTAAACTAGGTCTAAACCAGCACGAAACTAAGTCTAAACCAGCACTAAACTAGGTCTAAACCATGACTAAACTAGGTCTAAACCAGCACTAAACTAAGTCTAAACCAGCACGAAACTAGGTCTAAACCAGGACTAAACTAGGTCTAAACCAGGACTAAACTAGGTCTAAACCAGCACTAAACTAGGTCTAAACCAGGACTATACTAGGTCTAAACCAGCACTAAACTAGGTCTAAACCAGGACTAAACTAGGTCTAAACCAGGACTAAACTAGGTCTAAACCAGCACTAAACTAGGTCTAAACCAGGACTAAATCAGGAGGGATACTGGAGGGTTTTAACGAAAAATGCAATACTAAAGAAGGACAAAACAGGGACTAAACCAGGAAAAATCAGGTAAAAAATCACAACTAAACCAGGTCTAAAGCCAGAACTAAAACAGGTCTAAACCAAGAATAAACCAGGACTAAATAAAACTAAACCAGGTCCAAACCAGGACTAATCCAGGTCCTGGGGATACACGTGACTGAAAAGGTTGGGAACTACTGGGTTAGGTGAATTAAAGTAGTTCAAACTTGTGTATAAAATCCGACCGGACAAAATAGCTAGTGAGACTAAATATGTTACTAGCTAAAATTGAAATCTACCCATATTTAGCCCGTTGCAGTGTTAATGTCAAGCCCTGCTGTTGACCAATGTGTCCCATAATCTTACACAATTCAGAACATATGTGTGATCGATATACTGTATATCCAGACAGGCTTTTTGCACATTGCCTTCTCTGCAGGTGGTAGTCTGTAAAGGAACCTGCCTTAAAACACTTAATCCAATACTGCGTGGGACAAAACCAGCTCTTAAAAAAAAAAAAGATATATATTTTGAGGGCGTGTGTGCAATCGGCTTACAGTATCAGCACGGGAGATGTTTGGGCTTAATGCAAAGAGAATTAAACCTCCCCATGGGGTTGGACACTATAGATCCGCACCTACACTGACTGTGAATGGCATGGCCTGGTTTTAATGAAGAGATTTGTGGCACGAGGGATTATATCTGTACAACACTGCGGGGCCGGTTTAATCTGGCTACGGTGAATTCGTGACCAAGAAATGACAGTCAAATCTGAATAAATCATATCAAGATTGTGGTAAAGGCATCCAGTTAGGTGCATTTTCCCTATTGTGTTTTTGCTGGCATTGGTTTGTACGTTTGTTTGTCGGTTTATCTGAGCATTTACCCCTGAACTACAAGATCCCTGGTTACATATACAGCTCTGGGCACCAGTAATAATTTGTGGGATATTTCCTGGCATTGGTATGTTGGTTTGTTTGTCTGTTGGTATTTCTTAGCAAGATAACTTAGTTGGATTTTGGCGTAATTATTCATTTTTGGCGTGGGGTTTGATTTAAACTTTTGTACCATTGCGAGATAGGGGCAACAATTCTAACTCGAGTCACAATGAGTCAGTAAAGGAACAAATAATTACTTTTTAGTGAGGAATGTTGTGAGATGTAAGGGTTATACTGGAATAAATCAATATTGGCAGTAGTTAAAATGACTTGAATTAATTATAAATATTTATTTGAGTATATTGGATTTTTTTTACTTATTAGGCTAGATTATTTAACTTCTTTCAAGTTATTTTGGTTTTGTTTAAAGCCATTTTTTCTTATTTCAAACTAAATTATCTGAATTTTGCCATAATTTTAAGAAAACTTACCCCATTGGCAGATAATTTAGTTTGAAATAAGTAAAAATGGCTTGAAACCAGACCAAAATAACTTGAAATACTCAAATAATCTACTAACTAGAAGATCCCTGGTTTGAGTCCATATCTGAGCACTATATCTGTAAAATTGCAAGATAAGGACACTTCCTCCCCTCTCCATTTATCTTGGCTTGGGGCTGGCAATCACAAACACTACTTCCCTTGCTGGGCCACATGTGTTACTGGCGTCTCTAAAACCGGATGGACACAGCCCCGACAGTGCAGCCGCGTCGCCAGCAGGGGGCTATAGTTAAGCCGGGGCAAGCTCCGAAATGGGCCATAAAACCTTCGCCAGGCCGTCTCTGTGTCTGCCCGAGAGGCTCCAGGACTAAAACGCACTCATTCACCGCACTCAGCAGCTTCAGAGACGACCAGCGGAGACCAGGAGAGGAATAATGTGAGAGACACGAAGAGGCGCAGGCAGGAGGTGGCAGTCCTGGAGGATACGAACTGTTTATGACTGCAAAGGCAACATTAAAGGACATGAGATAACCCTGTAACATGCATGTGGTGTCAGCAGATTGAGTCACAACAACTGTAAATCAGTCTGTGTACAAAATGTCTCTTAACTTAATAATACATTGGAAGACATGTAAGCTGGAGAGATGAAGAGGTTACATTAGTGAAAAGTTTGTTAAATGATCTTCACAGACACATAATACTCCCCACATCAGCACCCACCGCCACCTTAATAATCAGCATAAAGAAAAATAAGCAGCTTTCTTACACTCAGCAAAATTTTACATTTAAAAAAAAAAAAAGTTTAGTCTAATAAAGTGGCCTCATTTTTCTCTACCTTACAGAGGAAAGCACTGTCGTAAATACTCACAAGCCTAGTTGACTCCTGTGTGGCACCTCGCTTGGTTTTCCTTTTGTTTTCCACTCCACGTAACTGTACAAAGTTGTTTTTGCTAATTGGCCGCTCTCCCATGATAAAAATCGAGACATAAAGCCACAGATGGCTTATTGTTTTGCTAACCACGATGTTCCACTTTCTCTCGAGACTTTGGGTCGACACTGAGACTTGCAAGTTTCATTTTCGGCCCAGAGACACCAGGGGGAGCTGCAGGACGCTTTATTCACCCCAGAACAACTACCGTATTTTCCGGACTATAGGTCGCACTTTTCTTCATAGTCTGCCTAGGGGTGCGACGTATACTCAGGTGTGACTTATATATTAAAATATTTCAGGTGTTGGTTAGAGGGCGCTCTAGGCTTGTGTACCAGCATCTGCTGCACCTGTACCACTGACAATTTAAAATGTAAACATTACCACTAACAACTTAGGCTATAAAGACAACTGAGAAAGAGCGGAATAATTGGAAATGGAACTGATGCTGAGTCTGACGACAGCCACGCAGAGGAGGAAGCGGCGCTTCGTCTACCTCCGGAGTTGGTGGAGTTGTTCAGAAGCGACACCGAGGATGAAGAATTTAAAGGATTTAGTGATTAGGAGTGAGATGGTGAGTTTGGTGAACTTGTTATATTATGTTCTTTATGCTATAGTTATGTGAAAAACTGTTAATATATTACGTTAACATACGAGACACCTATTCAGTTCGTTGTTTATGCTTCATGTAGCTGAATAACCATCAATGTGTTACGTTAGCAAACCACACACCTATTCAGCTGTTGTTCTCTATTCTATTATTACCATAACTTAACTTTCTAGATGAAATGTCTGTTCTTGGTGTCGGATTTTGTAAAATAAATTTCCCCCCAAAAATGCGACTTATAGTCCAGTGCTACTTATATATGTTTTTTTCTTCTTCATTATGCATTTTTTGGCTAGTGCCACTTATACTCGGGAGTGACTTATAGTCCGGAAAATACGGTAATTTAACCTGCAAACACACTTGAAACTGTTTATTTATGGTAAAAAACGTCACAGAGTTCTGCTTTCATGTAAAATTGTATTTGCCGATATAGTGGTTTTCAGCATTTTTTAATCCCTAATATCAGCATCAGTATCAGCCTCAAAAAATTCCATATCAGTCGGACTCTGCTTGAGCTGTGTAGTAATTTTGGGGTTTATAAGTTGATACAGTTTGCATGAAAGAGAGTGAAAGTGGGCCTATTTTATTTAACAAATATATTCCTTTTCAATTCAGTTCAATGCTCCATCCATCCATCTTCTTCCGCTTTATCCGGGGCCGGGTCAGTTCAATGCTCTTTTATTTATATAGCAAGATCCTTAACATGATAAATTGTCTAAAAAGCTATTTTAAGCAGCATTTCTCCAGTCCTTGAGTCCTTTTTCACAGTCGATTCTCTGCAGAAAGACCCTGAGATTCATTCACACTTGCTCACTTTTGTTCAAACATCACTCAACCTCAAAATTGGAAGCCTTATTACGGATTAAGCATTAATGAAGCCACTTTTTAAAACACATGCTTCTCACATTGTGCCAAAGCAGTTGAACACAAAGGTGCAAAAATATCCGCCCCGTGTTTGAGCCTCATTATCTCTCCACGGATGAACAGCCATCTCCCGTCACAGCTTTGACAAGTCTGTAACCTGTTTGAAATCTGTGAGCGATGGGCCCCGGGTCGGTCGCTTCTGTTTCATTATCAGATTGGCATTGTTGAATAATCTGTGGCATCTGGGCGCTCAGACAAAGAGAGATGATGAGGAGAGCTGCCAGTTGGGTGTTGTCGCTGCATCTCTGTGACGGAAACTGGAAGATAATTTACAGTGCAGCTGCTGTTTAGTGGATACTGATGCTTGTTGGTACTTTCTATGTTGGTTTGGAGGCAATAAACAAGAGATGGGTAATGTTTTTGGAGGGTTATTATGAATCAAATTGTTGTTGTGTTTAAACATAAGAGGCTATTGAGCAAAAACAATACACTGTCTGAGTTTAACGCAGCTTAATTCAAGATAAAAATTGCTACAAGGTTGGTCTAGGTTTTAGGCATAGCGTTTATGTTTTGCTTAAAGAAGGGATTCAGACTCTTACATGGTCTTACATGGTTCTTGGTTTTATTCCTCAGCTTAACTCCTTTCTTATGTAGTTCAGATCCAAAATCTTATATAGTAAAGGTGTGGAAAAATAATGATTTTTTTGATGCATCTATTGTTTTGTTGTTGTTTTTTTCTGAATCGGTTCAGAAAAGCTAATTAGACTAGAAATGTAAAGTAGGCTATGTCCAATACAAATCTTATGCTACTGAGCTGCAAAGAGTCAGTTCTGGAAAATGCTAACAGAATTTGTTACTGCAACATACAGTGAAGCCCGAAATTATTCATACCTCTGGCAAATTCTGACTTAAAGTTATTTTCATTCAACCAACAAGTCTTTTTTGACCGGAAATGACTCAGGCTTCTCCCAAAAGATAATAAGACGATGTACAAGAGTTATCATTGTGGAAAAAAATATTTCTCAGCTTTTTTTTTTACATTTGAACAAAAAGTGGCATGTTGGTTGAATGAAAGTAACTTTAAGCCAGAATTTGCCAGGAGTATGAATCATTTTGGGCTTCACTGTATCAATTATTAGTTCTCTAGTTTTGTTTTTTGGAGTAGAAAGCATTTAAAATTACATTTCAGGTATAAAATATACAATTAAAATGAATTATTGTTGAAGAATTAATGCTGACATGAATGAGAAAGGTGTGTCATGCATCGATGAATCCAAATACGTGCATATGGAAACTGCCCTTAGTGAACATAAACATAAAACTGAATGCTTGTCAGTGTATGCCTATGTCTCAGCCCTAAATACAGGGAAATCCCTGCCTAAGGCCCATAGTTGCTTACTCGAGCCACTGCTGACCCCTTAATGATGACAGTGAAAGAAGATAAGTGAATGTTTCTAACTGCGGTGTTAAATCTGCACATATTTGTTAAAGGGGCTATATGTTTTTTTAGCTTTCTACCATGTTATAATATTCATCAAAAACATACAGTACCAGGAGTTGTGTTGATTCATTCACACCAGTTTAAGGAATACTCTATTCTCTGGCATGGCTGTTCTAAGACCTCAAAACGCTCCAAGAAGCACTGACCAATCAACAAGCCTCATTCATTTATCCAAAAAGTGTGCAGCTTTGTTTCCACTGATTCCTCACAGCTATTTCTCATTTTGCAGTAAAATGGAATCATACAAAAAGTTTAAGGAAATAAAAAGCTTTTTCCCCCTCTGTTTGTTTTCACTCCCCTGCACTCTGCTGCCCTCTGCTGGTCTCTTCACCTGTTTCTTTATGGCACCAGTAGAGTATTTAATAAACATTCTCTTTTAGTCACATATTGTTTTTTAAAGGTTGTAAAATGTGGCGTAAAAGCATAATATACACACTTTTAACAACCTTTTCACTTTTTTTCTGATTTTAATTGACTCTTGCATTACAGGAGGCTGCTGTCCTTTCACAGATTTTGGGAAGGAGGGTCTTTGAATAGCGCTCCCTTAGCCACTGGAGCTGCCCCGGTTAGTTTTTACATGCTTTTTGTTTTCAAGTTTTACCACAAGCCTTTGCTACATTTAGCAAAGCAACTGCATGCGTACAGTGAAATAACTAAGATGCTACTGATGCTGGTTGTCATATTGTTTTCAGGAGATTCAGTATTTTGATGTCGTGCCAGTAGGAATCCAGATTTGACAGGGGAGCAGGTGTCTGTTCAGTGCCAAATAGAAAGACTGGGAGGCAGATGAGTGGCATAATAACCTGGCATGGCATTATCTTGTGCTGCTGAGACCACACACGCCACAGTTTACCAATTCAAAATGATTAAAAATGCAAAAATTATATAAAGGCATAGAAATTGGTATCTGTATATAAAGCAAAAATTGTGAAGAACCATACTTATTTGGGTAACTTGCTTTAAGAAATGCAGTTTCAGAAATTATTGTTAGGTTAAAGGTGCCGTATGATGCTTTTTTCAGGCTTTTTGAAATCGTTTTGAACGCCTTTGCATTAGTATTTCACATTTTATACCTTTAAATAATGACTTTGCAGAGAACGCTTTAGGTGCTGGCAATAATGATGGCTGGACAGCCCATAAATGGGTTAATTAGCACGGTCTTTAGCAACGTGAGGCTAACAGATAGAAAAATGAGCTGACAGATTTGTAGTGACAGCAATTTAAGCGCTGAAATGATCAGAACGAGTGCAGTGACGGTGTATAAAACATGCAGGAGCACTTCCTGTTATGTAAAGCTGTGAGACCGAGTGTTTTCAGCATTTAGGATTACTCAAACATGCGTTAATGAAACAAAATACAACCCCAGGTATGTTTTTGAGGTGGAAACAACATTATAACATGGTTAAAAGCTTAAAAAGGAAAAAAAAAAAGTAGTAGGGGACCTTTAAAGCTTATGGAATCAGCATCTAGTGGCCATCAGTGGTATTACAGACTTAAACGCCCTTGTCATTTTGATATATACAGGTGTAGACAGAATAAAATGTTGTCTTGTCTCAACATAGAATCCGTTAATACAGCAGCAGACCACATAATCATCAAAATAGGTCAATAGTGTTTCTTTCCTACTTTCAGTATGCGTAGTGCAAAAAAGTTCATAGTCAGATTATTTATCATCAAGCTGCGGCCCTCTCCAATCTCTCTGCTACAGTCGTATTTGTCTAGACACTTTTTAATCAACCCATTTAGGCCCCGTCCTGCTGCATGTCTGAGCAGTGGACCCTGTGAAATGGAGCGCCGTCATTGGACAGAGCATTGAACAACTGTCTGTGATCCAGTCCATGTCATTTATCATGTCTCTCCTGTGGGCTTTACACCGGGACGTACTGCACCAGGCTGACCCCCCCACCATCAGGACCAACAGCTGAGCGCTACAATACCAGACCAAGCCAAGATTCAGCGGCTGGGACCAGATACAAGCCCAAATCATCTCACTCCGTTCATGTGCAGGGATTGGCATATTGATATTGGCACAGGTTTTAAGTTTTCTCCATTTATCTAGGCTTGGGACTGACATTAGTAGTAGCAGCTTGTGTGCTTTGTGTACTGCCATTAGATGTAAAATAGGAATTATGTTTTTGCCAATTCCTTGTAAATACAGGAACTAGGGCTGCATGATATGGAGAAAACATGCGATATTCGATAACTATGTTAAAAATTGCATTAACGATATTATTGCGATATTTGAATATATATATATATATATATATATATATATATATATATATATATTTATTTATTTCCTGTATTTACAAGTCAAAACAGTGACAAAATCAAAACTTAACACAGACTAAACCAGGAATAAAACCAGGCTAAGCTGTGACTAAATTAATTAAATTACCACTAAAACTGGAGTTTTTAAACATTTTTATTTAGTCACAACACATGTTCTTTTAAGGCTCTGGTGGAAAATGATTCTTCAGTGTAAATCTCTGTCAGATGGAAGACCACAACGTATTGCGATATATTTAGATTCTTGCAATACGGATATTGCATTTGCTGATATTGCGATAACAATAATTTTGCGATATATTGTGCAGCCCTAACAGGAACTTACATTTTTGTGAAATGTAGTTAATTTAACTTACTATGTTCAAAAAGTAGGCTCTATTTTCAAATATCACAATAATATCGTTATCGCAATTTTCAACATAGTTATCGAATATCATGTTTTCTCCATATCATGCAGCCCTAGTCTAGACGACATATTTATAGATCACTGTCAACAGCAGAAAAAAAAAATGACATCCACATTTGTAAAACTAAGTGCTGAGTCCTGTTTGAACTGCACATTATATTGAACATAACCTGCTCACATCCACTCGGAGCCGGCGGCACGTTCAGGACATAAACAGCTCAGACATGTTTATCAACACGGTGCAAGTGTGAGGAGAAGCCCTTGTTGGGGGAGAATAATGGGACCTAATTGAGCTGTAAGGCACTGGCTGCAGTCCAGGCTCTCCAATAGAAAAAGAGATGTGTGGTTGTGTATAAGTGCGAAGGAGATGGGGGTCTGCAAAAACTGCGTGGACATATAAACCCATTAATTGTGTTTAGTTTAGCCCAGTTACATTTAATTAAAAGTAACCTGCTTTAGAGTTTCTGAGGTGGAAATTGTCCCAGCTGTTAAAGTTATATTCAGAGTTTTGAAGGCTGGCACTTGTATTTGGAAAGTACGACTGTCATTTGTCTGGTGGCACACTTTGCACAGAAAAACTAATTATGTCTTGAAGAAAGGTTGACTTTAAAGTGTTATTGGGCAAGACACTAAACCCAGCCTTGTCTCCTGATTTAGAAATTTCACAATTGTTGCTTTAAGAGTCCAAAAGATCAAGGATTTCCAATTTAAAAAGCAATCTATTTGACCTTTTGTGTGGGTTTAGTCCTGTTGGTCAGTGATTGTTATTTGTCAAGTGAAGTTCCAGGACCGCGTCTGAACCAGAGCTAAAACCAGGTCAGCAAAAAACAGGTCTAAAAAAGGTATAGAATGAAAAAGGTCTGCAATAAACTAGGAGTAAATCAAAAGTTAAGTGGCAACTTTGGCCTTTTACTGGACCCTCTTACCATGTTACTTGTTACTATAGTATACATCAGCCATTCCTAAAGTGAAGAGTGTCATAGCCTCCTCAAAAATAAGAAAATTCCCCAACAATAAGCTTTACTTGATTCAAAAGACAAAGTCATGTTTTTTTCCAGAGATTTCAGTGAAAAAAATGTTACAAAAATCACAGACTGTTGGGTAAAAACAGCTTGAAAGTAGTTTTTAAAAAGTAGTGTATACAACTGCACTTGTCATTCATTTCAAACTTATTTTCTCTGTATGTACGTAAACTGTCTTATGTAAAAACACAGAAAAGCGTAGGTCTGCACAATATCTTACAGTTATTTTATTATCATCTGACAGAAAAACCACACAGCGGCTCCAGAAATAATCTAATTTAAACTCTGTTGGGGCAAATCTCAGTCCAAAATTTAGTCCTGGTTTAAACCTGGCTTAGACCTGGTTCTAGTCCTGGTTTAGACTTGGTTTTGTCTTTGTTTAATCCTGATTTGTTTCTAGTTTAGACATGGTTTAGACCTGCTTAGTCCTGGTTCAGTGCTGATTTAGGCCTGGTTTAATTCTGGTTCTGGTTTACTCTTGATTTAATCCTGGTTTAGTCCTAGCCTAGTCCTGGTTTAGTATTGGTCTAGTCCTGGTTCAGATCTTGTTTTAGTTTAGTCCTGATTTCATCCTTGTTTAGTCTAGGTTCTGTCCTGATTTAGACCTGGTTTAGATCTTGTTCTGGTTCAGTCCCAGACCTGGTCTAGTCCTGGTTTAGACCAGATCAAGCCCTGTTTTCATCTTGGTTTAGTCCTGGTTCAGGCCTGGTTAGTCCTGGTTCAGTGCTTATTTAACTGGTTTAGTATTGGTCTAGTCCTGGTTCAGATCTTGTTTTGGTTTAGTCCTAATTTCATCCTTGTTTAGTCTAGGTTCTGTCCTGATTTAGACCTGGTTTAGATCTTGTTCTGGTTCAGTCCCAGACCTGGTCTAGTCCTGGTTTAGACCAGATCAAGCCCTGTTTTCATCTTGGTTTAGTCCTGGTTCAGGCCTGGTTAGTCCTGGTTCAGTGCTTATTTAACTGGTTTAGTATTGGTCTAGTCCTGGTTCAGATCTTGTTTTGGTTTAGTCCTAATTTCATCCTGATTTAGTCCTGATTTAGTCCTGGTCTACTCCCAGTTTCGACCTGATCTAGTCCTGGTTTAGTGCTTATTTAGACCTGGTTTATTTCTGGTTCTGCTTTAGTCCTGATTTCATCCTGGTTTACTTTTGGTTTAGTCCTGGTTTAATATTTCTTTTGACTTAATCATATTGATACCAGAGCGTTGTATTTTTTCCTTAAAAAAAAAACTGAACTGAACTTTTGCTGTGTCAAAAAGTGTATCCAAATATCACCTTTATTGCAATATTTCACAGTTATTGCTTATTTTTCAAATATTTTTCAGCCCTACTTTAGAGTGTGGAGCCTAACACAGAGTATAATAACAACTGTAGTGAAATTGCAGTAAAAAATCTAACTATTGTGAGCTGTTCTGTGCTGTCTACTTCTATCCTGTAACATATTGAGAAGCCTGGTAACCTCCGTCGTCTGGCACCTGTCCAGTCAAACTCAGGGGTGAAAAAAAAACTCGCCCAGCTGCTTCTTCTGCCTTAGACCCTTACTCCATTTAAACCAATGTAGAGAGCGAGGGAGACGGTGTATGGAGAGGCACCATCTGTACACTGTGTCTTTTGTATTCAGCCTCCGTCTTTGCACAGAGCGAGGCTGATGTGTGTGAGCTGTGTTCAGATGAAAAGAGCAGCACAGAGCAGAGACTCGAGCTGCTTCAGAGACAAAGATGTTGCTTGTGTGTGTGTCTTCAAATCGTGTTTTGTCCCGAGCAATGCACTAAAGAGGATCAAGGCCTTATTTATTTAACAATTGTGCAGTCTGTGTAGTTACATTTAGGCTTTGGCTCATAGTAAGATGGATAATTAACCAATTCTATTCAAGTCCTGATTTATTTGTTGGTTAATGCCCATTTATGTTCATTATATACTCACTTCTCTCCATTTAGGATTCATTTATTCCAACTTTTACATATTCTGACACATCCAGCCAACCCCTGTAGTGCTGCTAGTGGCTATTTTATGTCATTGTGAATTAATGAATGGCCACGGTTGGTGTTAACAATAATAATAAGGTGCCAGATTATGCTTTTTCTATCTTTTTAAACCAATTTCGGTCACCACTAGAACAGCACTGCACATTTTACAACCTTTAAAAACATTATCTGACTAAACGAAAAGGTTTTTAATAGGTGAAAAGACCAGCAGATGGCAGCAGAGTGCAGAGCTGTTATGCTATATTGAACAAAAATGGAGAAAACAAGCTGTTTACTTCCTTAAGCTTTTTGTATGATGCCATTTTACAACAAAATGCAAACATAGCTGTGAGGAATCAGTGGAAACAGAGCTGTACACTGTTTTTTTTAGATAAATGCATGAGAGCAGACTGGATGTAGAGGGCTTGTTGATTGGTCAGTGCTTCCTGGAGTAGGACGGGGGTTGGGACTGCAGGAATACTCAAACATGTGAATGAAACAAAACACAACTACAGGTATGTTTTTGATGAGGGAACATGGTAGAAAGTGGAGAAAAGTTAATTTTGCATAATATAGCCCTTTTAATATGGATAATACATTGATTTGATGTATGATGTATAATTTATATGACACCTTTGCATCATTATGCGCAATGTTAGCTATTTGACAACTATAAGAGTTTAGAAAGTCAGTGTATAGAGTCTCCTACCTCATTCATTGAATATCCATAGTATATTGGGTAAACATAATTGCATTAATATACAAGTGGGGTATATGATGCATGCTTTGCTTCAGTCTGTCTAAAGGTTTTTTTAAAAGTACTCATCAAGTCCTGAATCCAGTCACAAAAGAGAAGCCAGTGTCATTTTTGTGTTTTAGCCTTTGTTTGTCTCATTAGCTCCATTAGCCTCTGGTCTCTTTTGTGCCAGTGCTTTTGCAGCTTTCTTAATTCAGGTCTGAACTGCAAAACTCCTGCTCCATCTTGTTTTGTTGAACCATGAATTTACTAGTAAAATCACTTTTACTTAAGGTGAGAAGGAGGCCGCTGTTTGGAATCTATTATGTATACTTAAACTGTGTGAGTGGGAAAGAAAGTGGGGATAAAAGGGGCAATCTCTTTTACAGTCAGAGCTGTGCAAAAACATGAACTGCAGATAAAAAGTGCATGACTTGATGTTTGCACTGATGGGGACCTCACAGAGCAGAAAAAGGAAGGGCTTGAGTGAACTCTAGTGGTCAAAGTCTGGCATAGCAACACATAAAATGATTTTGTGATTCTGTAATCTGTAACCTAACAGTTTATCTGTGATGTTTATGTGGCGTATGATCCAAGCTGCTTCTTTATTTCTGGTTTTATCAAATATTCATTATGCTTGTTGTGTTTTCTGAATGGCCGGTTATATTGCCATGTATTTAGATAGACACTACCGATTAAAAGTTTCAGAAAACCCCAAATTTTCTATTTTTTTTATTGAAATTTTAATGACACGTTCTCTGAAATTAGAGCATAGAGCAAAAAATAAAGTTAAAGGGGATATATTATGCTTTTATTCATATTTTTAAACCAGTCTTGGTAACCTCGCTGCATATTTTACAACCTTTAAAAACCTATTGGTGCCTTTAAGAAAAGTATCTTAATCTTATTTTGTCTTTCAGTAAAGTAGAAAATACTTAAAATAGCCTTAAACAATTTAATTTTGTCTTGTTTTTAGGAGGAAAACAAAATATTTTGGTGCTTAGGTACTGCTGAAGTGGAGATTTCCGGTGCAGAGTAGTAGCAGTAGTAGTAATAGTAGTAGTAGTAGTAGTAGACAAGCAATCATCTTAATGCACTTTTTAGTCTAAGGTTAATTCCATGCGTCCTCAAAGTATACGCCCTAACTTAACTTATTGTCTTCATACAACAAACAGCAGATAACACTGGCGTATACTGTTGTTGTCTTGTTGTCTACTGTCACTCTAATCCTCTCCCCTCCTCCTCCAGCTCTCCTGTCGTCCTGGTGCGAGGAGCTGGGCCGTCTGCTGCTCCTGCGTCACCAGAAGAACAGACAGAACGAGCCCCAGGGGAAAGTGCCCATGCAGCCCCCCATGAGCGCCATGAAGCCGGGACTGTCCCACAGGTCTGTATCTAACACACCGACCTGGCCAGTCATCCTAGTACAGTACCACTCAAAGAATTAGTTTGGATTTCCAGTGAGCACTACATCTGAATGCAAGCAGTAGTTTACAGTAGTTTAAAGCTTAGCTGCTGGAGATAAACTGCTTATATCACAAGGCTTTTATTGTGAAAGGCAGACAGTAAGCTTCCACCATCCTTTGGCAAACACTAGCGCCTGAGCAGAGTAAATATTTGCTTACATTTGTGTGTTTCCTCTCTCAGTGATGGCTCGTTTCCGTATGACTCGGTTCCCTGGCAGCAGAGCAGCACTCAGCCTCCTGGATCTCTGTCTGTGGTCACCACAGTGTGGGGCGTCACCAACACCTCCCAGAGCCAGGTCAGTGGGCCACAGGGGGCAGCTCAGGGCACAGGCAGAGAGGTTACTTTGTATTGTACTATGATAGGTAACATGGATCCTCCGTTGACAGGTGCTGGGGAACCCCATGGCCAACAACACCAACCCCCTGAACCCCGGGGGCACCCCTCTGGGCTCTGGGATGTCCGGGAACAATCCTGGGATGAACTCCCCTCAGTTTCCTGGTCCTCAGCAGCAGTTCCCCAGTAAAGGCAGCTCCAACCAGGGATACATGCAGCAGGGCATGTACGGCCGGCCCAACTACAGCGGGGGAGGGGGCTTCACTGGGAAGTGAGTGGAGCTTACAAAAAACGTGTTTTTACCTTAAGCTGGGGACACACTACATGACTTTTCCAGTCATTACATATTTTGTAAAGACTAGCAGCACACACGCACTGATTTCAGCAGATTTAGTTCTGACGACTGAAGGACTGGGGCTCACACATTTAACGAGTACCAGTAGCTGTGTCCAAAAGTCATCCCCTATCACTGTATAGAGCATTACTGGTTCGGCTGTGTGAGTTTCAGAGGAGAACAGTGGGACCTCTCAGGTTTATAAAATGTACACGACACATTTGAATAAAAACTTTTGAGGCTCTTTTTTTCATGGCATAATAATGAATAAATTGTTACTAAATAATCTGCAGTCACTAATGATAGCTGACCTTAGCTTGTACAGATGACAACTTCCCCACGTAACGTTAAGGCAAAAAGAGCTGCAATAATCCAGTCTGTTTTACTAGGAACATCATAATTAATGCTAAATAGAACACAGATTGTTATTTTTTATCTAGCCTATACATATGCCAGAGTCACATGATCAAAGGCGAGAGTCGGCTTTAAAATTCAAACATGTTTGATTGACTGCGACTGGGCTCTGGTTGAGAGACCTACGCCGCTGAGTCGAGTCTTTAAACCTCCCTCACTAATTGATTTCTGGGCTGACTCCCGCAACTAGTGTTGACTGGGACAGACTCTGCGTGACTGTGAATCGTTGTAAAATCTGTAAAAAATATTGTGTAGTGTATCCCCAGCTTTAACTCAGACATGTCCGTCATCCAGCTGGGTTAACATAACATCAGCACCACAAAATGTCATCAGTTTGGGGTCAAATCACACTCCCTTTAATAATATGTGATGTTTATTCTTTTTGGTCCAAATGTCATGTATTTTTCATTTCTTCCTACAGTTACCCCGGAGGTCCTAACCCAGGTCCTGGTGGTATGGGGCTTCCTCCTCACTCCCGTCCTGCCTCAGACTTTTCTCAGCCCGCTGCTGCAGCTGCAGCTGCCGCTGTCGCCGCTGCTGCTGCCACTGCAACCGCCACGGCCACGGCCACGGTCGCCGCACTGCAGGAGACGCAGAACAAAGACATCAACCAGTACGGACCGGTGAGGAGAAACACTTTATTTAGTTTTTAATCTGTTATTTGAGGCTACATTTATAGACTCTTATTAGTAAAACTTAAGAGAAGAAACAACCTTATTCTTACTCTAGGTCTTTTGAACCTTTGAGACAGCCTCTGGGGGCCCCCTGGAGTGTCGTTGTCGCCCTCTAGGGGGCCCCGGACCCCACTTTGAGAGCCACTGCTGTGGACAATAACACACTCTCTGTACAAAGTAAACTGGCTTTGTTTTTGTAACAGCCGACCAAACTTATTTTGTCTTCCAGATGAGCTCCTCTTTCCAGATGGGACCGAACCAGGCATACAATAGCCAGTTCATGAACCAGGGGGGGACCCCGCGGCCCCCCGTCCCTCCCCGGGAACATGGGCTCAGGGATGAACCCATCCAACATGAGCGGCCCTCCCATGGGCATGAACCAGCCCAGGGGCCAGAGCATGGGGCAATTTGGAGCTCACGGCCAGAGGATGCCCCAGCAGGGCTACGCTGGGCCCAGGCCACAAGGGATGGGTATGCAGGGAATGAAGAGGCCGTACCCGGCAGAGGTGAGAGTTCATAGCCATGTCACATATTTATCCTATATGCAAAAAAAAAAAAAACAAGCAATACTGGGACATCTTTGAAATTTTACTATTTACATTGACATTTTGTATGCAGTTTCTAAATGCAACACCATTACGAGCTAACTAAAATGTTATTACGTCTGTGTGAAGCCAAACTTCGGTGGGCAGCAGTATGGACCAAACGGCCAATTCCCAAACCAGCAGGGGCAGTACAACTCCTCCAGACCCCTGCCCTCCCCGAACTACCCTGCACAGAGGATGCCCGGGCAGCAGATGCAAGGGCAGTACCCCCCTCCCAATGCCGGCATGGGACAGTACTATAAGGTATTTACATTTTAAAGCATTGCATTTTACTTCAATAAATAATAATTAGATGACATGAGGTTAGGACAGTTTAATGTTTAATACCCAACCTCACAGAATCATGCCTACAGTAATAACAGGCTGGTTATTTAACCACAGTAGTTTTTAAATGTTGTTTTGTGGGTGCCATTTCCAGCCTTTTGTCAATTTTAATTAAATATCTTAGTTTTAAAACAAGCTGTGGTTTATTTTACCGTGAATCAAACATCGTTTTATGATCAGATCATTGCTTCTATTTTTAGTCATCTTTACACAGCTCTTGGCCTGTTGTTACAAATGAAGCCTAAACTTGAGAGGGAGTTTCAGGTTTCAGTCTAAACTGACAAAAGTTTCAATCACATCAAAAGAAAAATGGTCAACTTAATATATTTATAATTTTTATTTGTAGTTATTCTTAAAGCGTTGCCATCAAATAGATGGTGTGGTCAGTGACACTGAGGTGTGGCCCGGGGCTGAACTGTTGGCTCAGGGAGAGCTTCAGACCAACTCAGTCCATGGTTCTTCAGATTCTGGGTTTGTCTATGCACTAGTGCTCCGAGTTACTCCTCTACATCAAACCTTTCGGACAGAAGGTCCCCTCACACGTCCCAATGGACACAGAGATGTGTCTCCTCCTGTGGAGTCTCATAGAGGCATGTGACAGGAATTTCTGCTCAGCGTTCGGTGCAGAGGAGCTTTCAGACTCAGGTCCAGGAGCTTCAGGACTTTAGGCAGTGCACAGGAACCTCAGTCCCATCAGAACCAGGTCGGAGGTCCAAGCCCTCCATAAACCAAGAGGTTAAGGATGGACATTGGGCTGAGGATTTACTCCGCCCTGCAGAAGGCACGGCACACTAACCGCAAGAACGATCCCAGTGTGCGTTTTTTCTTTTCTGCCGTGAGGTGCTTGTAGTTGGTCTCCAGGACCGTGGCGCTGAAGCCTGGCTGGACCTGGGCAGCCTGGGACACGTAGCCCTTCTTTTGGCCTCTGCACAGGTCTCTGTACACGGCTCGAGCCACGTCTTCAAAGTGCCGTATGTCCGGCTTCACTTTGATGTCCCACTGAGCGATCTGAGGCTCCAGCTGCTGCATCAGTTCCTTGTCCAGAGCAGTCACTTCAGGCCCTTGTTGTTTTTGGAATACTCTGGTCACCACCTCATAAACCAGGCCATTATAGTGGGCTATGTTCCATTGATTGGGCCGCTGCTCCCTGAGCCCGAGGACGTCCTGCCGCACTGAAGTGGGTACCTTCCAGACCCCCGGAGTGGACACAGGGACATCCATCTGGGACTGTCCTGGAGACACAAGGTGCTGCTGCTCATAGACTTAAGGGGAGATGTGGGTGACGTGGTCTTCTCGGTATGTGATACTGGGCCGGGATGTTTCCTGGGGGGGACTGGACATTCTGAAGAAGAGTGCGCTGAACCTCGCCAGCAATTTAAATGATCAGAATGAATCCAGTGACGGTGTATGGGCTTTAGCAGCACGCAGGAGCTCTTCCTGGTTTCCTGTGTCTACGTAGAGCCGTGAGACCGAGCGTTTTCAGCTCTTGAGTAGGGCTACGAGTGTTGCTACGAAACAGGCAGCTCATTTATGCATCTGTTAGCCACATGTTACTAATAGCTATGCTAAAAAGTCATTTTATTCTCTGTCCAGTCCATACTATTGCCAGCAGGGGGCGACAGACACCTAATCAAAGCATTCTCTGCAAAGTCAAAGTAACAGCTCCCCAAAATAAGACATTTTCTATACATATGCATTATTTTAAGGTATAAAACGTGAAATACTTTAGCAAAGGTGTTCAAATCAAAACAAAAAGAAGCCTAAAAAAAGCATAATATAGGACCTTTAAAGCCAAAAAAAATGTGGTTAAAAATGTATTGAAATCTCTTTACAAATATTACAGCAAGAGCCTCCTTTCAACGGCCAAACCAATAACTTCACTGGTAGTGGATACAACCAGTACAACCAGGGGAACATGAATGGGGTACGTTCACTAATGCACTGTGTTGTAGTATTTTTATCTGACTGTAGAAACTCTACAGAAAGTATTGTTATTTTTCTTTTTTAACAGCCTCCGAGACCGGTCGGTAACTACCCGCACTCGCCGGTCCCAGGAAACCCCACTCCTCCCATGACACCGGGCAGCAACATCCCTCCATACCTGTCCCCGAACCAGGACGTGAAGCCGCCATTTCCCCCAGGACATCAAGCCAAATATGAACTCACTACCGCCCCCTCCAGGTCAGAATCTGAACATTAAAATAAACTTTTTTATTTAGCCCTCAGGCCCCCCAGCATCCTTTTCAAATGTATGTGTGGCTCTCATTTTGTTATTTCTTATAGGATGATGATATTTGACAAAGATGACAAAGAATAATTTTAGAATTTCAGCTTCACAGCTGAAAAAAACTAAATAATCTACTGTCTAGACAAAAAAAAATCACATTCTTCCTTTTAAAATCCCTTTTTAGTCCCAATGACTTACATTTAAATCACTTTCACTCTACTGAAATGTTAAATCATGTTAATTTCCTCTGTAATCCTGTCAGTCAGAGGCCAAAAAATACACAAAAAAATTACCTTCTGAACACTTTTCATCTTTAAATGGTAAATAATTAATGTTTTATTTACAAATATGAGGTTATTATGTGAAGAAATTGGCATTAAGGGGGTTAAAAATATGAAAATGAATTCACTTTTGCTATGTATGATGTGGACAGGGGGTTAATGATAAAAAAAACAACAAAAACAATTTTCTTCATGTTTTATATTTTTACATGTGACCCAGTGATCTAAAAGGGCTTTAAGAGGAAGAATGTGATTTTAAGGATTAAGTTTATAAACTATAGGTTGGGTTTTTTCTTGTAGGCAACCACAATGAGGAACTGCGGCTTACGTTCCCAGTTCGGGACGGGGTGGTACTAGAGCCCTTCAGACTGGAGCATAACCTGGCTGTCAGTAACCACGTCTTCCACCTACGGCCCTCGGTGCACCAGACACTCATGTGGAGGTAACGGCATAGGAGTGGATCTATTCATTAGGGTTACATTGGCATATTATGGATAAAGGTAAAGGTATGCATTGTGCCCGATACTGCCCTCCTCAGATCGGACCTGGAGTTGCAGTTCAAGTGCTACCATCACGAGGACAGACAGATGAACACGAACTGGCCCGCGTCGGTCCAAGTCAGCGTGAACGCCACACCGCTGACCATCGAACGGGGAGACAACAAGACGTCCCACAAACCCCTGCACTTAAAACACGTCTGCCAGCCGGGAAGAAACACTATCCAGATCACAGTCACCGCCTGCTGCTGTGTAAGTCTGAAGACATTTTATATATCACACTAAAACATGGAGAAGGGCTACTCATAGGCATAGAAAAACTAATGACCTTCCCATATGCCAGGTTGATGACACAGCCCTACTTAAAAAATAACTTTCGTATATGTTTATAACTTTGCTTGGCACCACGACATACGTATAGGGTGACGGGTTTCCGAAGTCCAGCTCTGGCAGCGACCTAGCTTTTGTCAGCGACTCAAACAGGGCAGCGGTGCCTTATACAGGGTCACAGGTCCCTAATATTTGTAGTTTCAGTCCATATCATATTTTTTCCTGTGTTGTCAGGCCATCTAAATACTTATTTGGCTGCATCTTTTCATGCCTGCTATGCGTCGCCATGTTTGTTTTGGCCTCCAGTGGAATGAAAACTATAAATATAATGTAATACAACATCACAATCTTCTTTTAAGCAGGAGCAGGAAAATGTTGAGCCTTAAAAAACACTATTATTGGTCAGGTAATACTGATTTTAGTAGACATATGTTTTCAGTTTCAGATTCACTTCATTATGAAAGGGAATAGGTTTGGCAAAAAAAGGATATGACTGCTCACTTTTTCTTTAGATTAAATCCACCAAGTCCAAACCTCCCCTTTCAACACAGTGTTTATAATTTAATCTTACCATCTTACACATGTCCCATTGTGCATTAATGAATCTATATACAAACTATTGAGGTGAGACGCAACAAAAGTCATCTGGAGTTGTTGTTTTTTTAGTTTTTAGTTAAGATATTTTGCCTCTTATCCAAGAAGCTTTCTCAGTTCTGAAATTGAACTGGTAAGAGCTGGTTTATCTGCTCCTAGGAAGGAGGAGTTTTAGACCTGAAACTAAATTCTATTGGTTCAGGAGACTAAATAAACTATGAAAAGGCCTGAGTGGTTTCGGGTCATCAGGAGTCCTTTGTCCTCAGCTGGAGTGAGTGGCAGAGTGGTTAACCCTCCTGGGCCTGGTCAGCTCCTTCAGATGTTAATGACCTGAGTGAAACTGGTTTGTTTTGTCTGGGTTTCTGGAGACTGTTGTAGACCGAAGGAAGGTCGTATCGGAGTCTCCCATTTCTGTTTAAATAAGTTTTAAGTTTGAATAAGATTGCTTCTTTGACTCCTCACTCAAACCATCCTTTCTCGCTGGCTAAAATTTGGACCTCACTGTTCTCAAAGGAGTGGTCTGTGTCCTTCAGGTGGAGGTGCACTGCAGATTCTGGTCCACTGGAGTTGGCTCTGCGGTGTTGGTTTAACCGCTTGTGCAGAGGTTGTTTGGTTTCTCTCTTACCAGTTCAATTTCAGAATTGAGAAATCTTCTTGGATAAGAGGTGAAACGTCTTCAACTTTAAAAACAAGTCCAGATTAGTGATGGGCGATACCACACTTTTTAGATACGATTTGATACTGATTACTTTTGGGGGGAATTTTGTCAATACCAATACCAATACTCGATACTCGTGATTTCTTGTTGGTGAAATTTTTTCATTCAAAAAATTGTTACCCCTGAAGACAAATCCCATGACTATTACTGGCCATTTAACAATTTCAATGTACACAGTGTAAAAGAAATAACTTAAAGTTACACTGTGTAAGATTCCCGGTCTTGCGCCTCTAGAGGCCACAGGTGCCACTGCACCGTCGCAAAACGTAAACACTAGGGCCCCTCCTCCTTCTGAAACTGTGCGAGCGTGCGTCTATTTCCATCATTGTTTCAACTTTAGTTGACCTGCTGCTACCTTTGGAAGTTTGGACTGGATCTTCTATAGAGTTAGCGCTAGCGTTAGCTTATCAACAAATATCGCACAATGGTCGCAGTAAAAACAACTAATAACTGTATGAAAAAGCACGTTCTAAAGAAAAAATAAAGAGGCTAATTTACCTGCCCAACAATAAAGAAGCAAAAACGTGATCCGATTTGCAGCCTTCTCTGTCTCTCATCTGACGCCAGCGAGCAAAAGTCTGTCCGATGTTGACTCTTGTCTGTGATCTGGTGCGGTCCCTTTCACATTTTCTTTTTCTTGCCTCGTCCGACATTGTCTTCATCTTCTTGTGTCCTTCGGCCCTGACGAACTGGCGAAAATAACAACGCTAAAAGTAGCTTCCTGGTTATACCTGCGCCTCAAGTCGTTCCCTGTCACGTGACTTTTCCTGAACAGCGGAGCGCTCCCGGCCAAGTTGCGAGGGCGGTTTCTCAGTACAGAAGCCCCGCTCGGAGCAACAGATCGCGCCTCAGGCCTTATAATCACTCAAAAAATCACAAAAACAAGTCAGTATGCCCCACATATTTAGGAGAAAAGTTACACAGTGTAACTTTAAGTGTGCATATAGTGTAAACTGCTAACTTCTTGGATGGACCAGACCAAAATGCTGCTGTTTGGAGTGATGCATGTGCTTTTATTTCACACATATTAATTACTATCAATACTTTATTCAAGTAATCGATACCCAAATGTGTATTGTATGAGTATCAATTATTTTAAACCTGTTATTGCGATTTAATTAGCCTGGATGAGAGTCTTCACAGATAGTAAGGTGAGAGTGAGATATTTCATTGTCTGTCCTTTCCTCCACAGTCTCATTTGTTCGTGCTGCAGCTGGTACACAGGCCGTCGGTCCGGTCCGTCCTGCAGGGTTTACTAAAGAAAAGGCTTCTTCCGGCAGAGCACTGCATCACCAAAGGTACACACTGCAGTGGTGCAAATTCGTGTTCACACAAATGCACAAAATATTAGATTGGCCCACAGTACTCACCTAATCCATGCACAGAATACCCCGAGCCAACTCACAGTCTCCTTGCTAACGTTGTTTCCTTTATTCTGTGCGTCCAAAGTCAAAAGAAACTTCAGCAGCGTAGCAGCGTCGTCGGGTAACGCCACTCTCAACGGAGAAGACGGAGTGGAGCAGACGGCCATCAAAGTGTCCCTCAAATGTCCCATCACCTTCAGGCGAATACAGCTCCCGGCGAGAGGCCACGACTGCAAACACGTACAGGTAGGAAAATACTGCAACCAAACAACCAAACCTCTTTTTTTTATACAATATACCATATTTTCCGTCACTATAAGGCGCACCTTCAATTAATGGCCTATTTTAAAACTGTTTTCATATATAGGGCGCACTGCATTATAAGGCGCATCCACTAGATGGTGCTGCGCTAAAGGGAATGTCAATAAAACAGTCAGATAAGTCAGTCAGTCAAACTTTATTAATAGAATACAAACCAGCGTTCTTACAACTCCCTCGTTGAAAACTAGGGATGCACCGATACCACTTTTTTTCAAACCAATACGAGTACGAGTACTTCCATTTGAGTACGTACCGATACGAGTACTTATATAGGGATAACTTTATAGTTTATACAGTCACACTACTGTATCTCATTCATCCCATACCGTGTCGTCTTTTTGCCGTCTATCCCCACTCTGCGATGCTAAGTTATTTTTACAACAGAGTGGTTTGAACACAGCTAACCATGGCTAAAATTTGCTGAATATGGACATGTTATACCTCATTTTAAAGCTTAGATTCTCCTCTATTCAGTCGCTAAAATAATTTTAAAGACAGATTGAGCATCTGCGCATCACCTACGGAGATTCGCCATTACATACAGGAGCTAACACAATTAGCAACGGTACTTCTTATGTTTTATCAGACAGCAACTGCTTCATACTCCGCGCTTATATCATTTTCGGGACAACTAGGACAACAAAAGTACAACTGCTTAAGTTTTAGGACTCACGTATGATTTGGGATGTCTGGTTGAGCAGAATGTAGAGTCAGCTTTGCTTTTAAAACCTGTCACTTCAGCGACGCCCCCTGAATACGGTAGCCATAATTAACCAACATTGATCCATATATAAGGCGCATCGGATTATAAGGCGCACTGTCAGGTTTTTGAGAAAATTAAAGGCTTATAGGTGCGCCTTATAGTGCGGAAAATACGGTAGATCTTTTGATATGATACTTTCTTCTTTGTTTTTACAGTGTTTTGATCTGGAGTCATATCTACAACTGAACTGTGAACGAGGGACGTGGAGGTGTCCTGTATGCAAGTAAGTGAGAAAAGTCAAACATTTTCAGTATAAAAGTGGTCATGACTTACATATTTGTCTCTCACAGTATTGTAACCCATGTTTTTTTATTTTGTTCACAGTAAAACAGCATTATTAGAAGGCCTCGAAGTCGACCAGTACATGTGGGGAATCCTGAACGCCATCCAAAAGTAATTCAACATTACCAACTCATTTCCTGCAAGAAAAAAACTAAATTTTACCAATAATTTAATTATTTTTTTCTGTCTTTTAAATTCCTTAGCTCTGAGTTTGAGGAGGTGACGATTGACCCTACGTGCAGTTGGCGGCCCGTGGCGATTAAATCTGAAATCCATATAAAAGAGGACCCAGACGGACCGCTGTCGAAGAGGTTTAAGACCATGAGCCCCAGTCAGATGATCATGCCCAACGTGCTGGAGATGATCGCACAACTCGGGCCCGGTCCGACGCCGTATCTGTCTATGCCCAATCAACAAGGGGGGAGCAACAACGAATACGGCAGCCAAGGTTAAGACGCTAAGTCCAGTTAAACTTTTCACTCATTCATGTAACAGCTTTAAAGGACTAAAATGGGCATAAATCAGGACTAAACCAGGTCTAAACTCAAGATTGAAATGGTAATTTAATCTTAAGCATGACTATACCAGGACTAAACAGGGCCTAAACCAGGACTAGGCCGGAGACTAAACTGGGCCTGAACCAGAACTAAACTGGGAGACTAAACTGGGCCAAAACCAGGACTAAACCAGAGACTAAACCAGGACTAAACCAGGACTAAACCAGAGACTAAACCAGGACTAAACCAGAGACTAAGCCGGGCCTAAACCAGAATTAAACTGGAGACTAAACTGGGCCAAAACCAGAGACTAAACCAGGACTAAACCAGAGACTAAACTGGGCCTGAACCAGAACTAAACTGGGAGACTAAACTGGGCCAAAACCAGGACTAAACCAGAGACTAAGCCGGGCCTAAACCAGAACTAAACTGGGAGACTAAACTGGGCCAAAACCAGAGACTAAACCAGAGACTAAACCAGGACTAAACCAGAGACTAAACTGGGCCTAAACCAGGATTTAACCGGAGACTAAACCGGGACTAAACCAGAATTAAACCAGAGACTAAACTGGGCCTGAACCAGAACTAAACTGGGAGACTAAACTGGGCCAAAACCAGGACTAAACCAGAGACTAAACCAGGACTAAACCAGAGACTAAACCAGGACTAAACCAGAGACTAAACCGGTAGACTAAACTGAGCCGAAACCAGGACTAAACCAGAGACAAAACCAGGACTAAACCAGAGACAAAACCAGGACTAAACCAGAGACTAAACCAGAACTAAACCAGAGACTAAACCGGTAGACTAAATTGAGCCGAAACCAGAGACTAAACCAGAGACTAAACCAGAGACTAAACCAGAGACTAAACCAGGACTAAACCAGAGACTAAACCAGGACTAAACCAGAGACTAAACCAGGACTAAACCAGAGACTAAACCGGTAGACTAAACTGAGCCGAAACCAGGACTAAACCAGAGACTAAGCCGGGCCTAAACCAGAACTAAACTGGGAGACTAAACTGGGCCAAAACCAGAGACTAAACCAGAGAGTAAACTGGGCCTAAACCAGGATTTAACCAGAGACTAAACCAGGACTAAACCAGAGACTAAACAGGTAGACTAAACTGAGCCGAAACCAGGACTAAACCAGAGACTAAACCGGTAGACTAAACTGAGCCGAAACCAGGACTAAACCAGAGACTAAACCAGGACTAAACCAGAGACTAAACCGGTAGACTAAACTGAGCCGAAACCAGGACTAAACCAGAAACTAAGCCGGGCCTAAACCAGAACTAAACTGGGAGACTAAACTGGGCCAAAACCAGAGACTAAACCAGAGACTAAACCAGGACTAAACCAGAGACTAAACTGGGCCTAAACCAGGATTTAACCGGAGACTAAACCGGGACTAAACCAGAATTAAACCAGAGACTAAACTGGGCCTGAACCAGAACTAAACTGGGAGACTAAACTGGGCCAAAACCAGGACTAAACCAGAGACTAAACCAGGACTAAACCAGAGACTAAACCAGGACTAAACCAGAGACTAAACCGGTAGACTAAACTGAGCCGAAACCAGGACTAAACCAGAGACAAAACCAGGACTAAACCAGAGACAAAACCAGGACTAAACCAGAGACTAAACCAGAACTAAACCAGAGACTAAACCGGTAGACTAAATTGAGCCGAAACCAGGACAAAACCAGAGACTAAACCAGAGATTAAACCAGAGACTAAACCAGGACTAAACCAGAGACTAAACCAGGACTAAACCAGAGACTAAACCAGGACTAAACCAGAGACTAAACCGGTAGACTAAACTGAGCCGAAACCAGGACTAAACCAGAGACTAAGCCGGGCCTAAACCAGAACTAAACTGGGAGACTAAACTGGGCCAAAACCAGAGACTAAACCAGAGAGTAAACTGGGCCTAAACCAGGATTTAACCAGAGACTAAACCAGGACTAAACCAGAGACTAAACCGGTAGACTAAACTGAGCCGAAACCAGGACTAAACCAGAGACTAAACCGGTAGACTAAACTGAGCCGAAACCAGGACTAAACCAGAGACTAAACCAGGACTAAACCAGAGACTAAACCGGTAGACTAAACTGAGCCGAAACCAGGACTAAACCAGAAACTAAGCCGGGCCTAAACCAGAACTAAACTGGAGACTAAACTGGGACTAAACCAGAATTAAACCAGAGACTAAACTGGGCCTAAACCAGGAATAAACTAGGACTAAACAGGAGACTAAACCAGAGAATAAACTGGGCAAGGACTAAACTTCAGTTCAAAAAGGCCTGCACACAAAACTACACTTGGCCTAAACCAGGACTAAACCAGAGAATAAACTGGGCCTAAACCAGCAATAAGCCTAAAGCAGGACTAAAACATCTTTAAAAATTCCAGACACTCATGAGTAACACAGTGGGACCTGTACCACAGTTTGAGAACCACTGCTCTGTTCACAAACCTTTCATTGTTGTCTGATAGCACTGAATCATAAGTGGCAGAAAATCCCACTTTCAAAAACGATGGTGATGGGATTGCAAAGGTTTAGTGTTGAACAAAAAGCTTTGGGTAAACTCTAAACATTGCAAGAATTTTTAATTTATTTCCTAAAATTCTTATGTGGCTTTTAGGCAACAATTACCAGGGCCACAGTAACTTCGACTTCCCCCATGGCAATCCTGGAGGTGCCTCTATGAACGACTTCATCCACGGGCCGCAGCTCTCCCATCCGCCCGACCTGCCCAACAGCCTGATGAGTCAAGACAAGCCCCTGTCCCATAACATGACCGACACAGTGAGTACACACATGTACATGCATGACAGTGACAGTAGCCCCATGCAAATACAGACTAATTAGCTAATTAAAAATACATTTTAATCCAGTTTTATTGGTTTTGTTCTGATGAGTAAATGCAGCCATCTATAGGGGACCACAAGCCGTGTACTCCTTGTGCCAATCCCAACCCTGCATAAATAAAGAGGCACCAGGAATTAAACCTATGCCAAATGAATATGTAAACATAGCCTGGTGATCCAGCCTTTCCTACTTTCTTTTCAAAAGCAGGACATCTGGTTCCTCACTCGCAGAGAAGCACTTCTCTCCGGTCGATTTGGATTTGGCCTATCACAGCCGTTTATCTGCAGCGCATCTTATAAATACAGAAGCAGAGTGAATTTAATAACTTCTCTCACCTGATTAACCTTCACCTTCATCACCTGTTGATTCTGCTGACATCCACACAGACACACATCAACCTCACACAGACACACAGCAACCTCACACAGACACACACCAACCTCACACAGACACACACCAGCCTCACACAAACACACACCAACCTCACACAGACAAACACCGGCCTCACACAGACACACACCAGTCTCACACAGACAAACACCGGCCTCACACAGACACACACAGACACACACTGGCCTCACACAGACACACACAGACACACACTGGCCTCACACAGACACAACCTTCCACAGACACACACCAGCCTCACACAGACACACACCAGTCTCACACAGACACACACTGGCTTCACACAGACACACAGGCCTCACACAGACACACACCAGCCTCACACAGACACACACAAACACCAGCCTCACACAGACACACAGGCCTCACACATACACCAGCCTCACACAGACACACACAAACACCAGCCTCACACAGACACACAGGCCTCACACAGACACCAGCCTCACACAGACACACACAAACACCAGCCTCACACAGACACACAGGCCTCACACAGACACACAGGCCTCACACAGACACACACAGGCCTCACACAGACACACACCAGCCTCACACAGACACACACAAACACCAGCCTCACACAGACACACACCAGCCTCACACAGACACACACCGGCCTCACACAGACACACACCGGCCTCACACAGACACACACCAACCTCACACAGACACACACCGGCCTCACACAGACACACACCGGCCTCACACAGACACACACCAACCTCACACAGACGCACACCGGCCTCACACAGACACACACCAACCTCACACAGACACACACCGGCCTCACACAGACACACACCGGCCTCACACAGACACACACCAGTCTCACACAGACACACACCGGCCTCACACCAGACACACACCAACCTCACACAGACACACACCGGCCTCACACAGACACACACCGGCCTCACACAGACACACACTGGCTTCACACAGACACACAGGCCTCACACAGACACACACCAGCCTCACACAGACACACACAAACACCAGCCTCACACAGACACACAGGCCTCACACAGACACACAGGCCTCACACAGACACACACATACACCAGCCTCACACAGACACACACAAACACCAGCCTCACACAGACACACAGGCCTCACACAGACACACAGGCCTCACACAGACACACACAGGCCTCACACAGACACACACCAGCCTCACACAGACACACACCAGCCTCACACAGACACACACAAACACCAGCCTCACACAGACACACACCAGCCTCACACAGACACACACCGGCCTCACACAGACACACACCAGCATCACACAGACACACACCAACCTCACACAGACACACACCGGCCTCACACAGACACACACCGGCCTCACACAGACACACACCGGCCTCACACAGACACACACCGGCCTCACAGAGACACACACCAGCCTCATACAGACACACACCAGCCTCACACAGACACACACCGGCCTCACACAGACACACACCGGCCTCACAGAGACACACACCAGCCTCATACAGACACACACCAACCTCACACAGACGCACACCGGCCTCACACAGACACACACCAACCTCACACAGACACACACCGGCCTCACACAGACACACACCGGCCTCACACAGACACACACCGGCCTCACACAGACACACACCGGCCTCACACAGACACACACCAGCCTCACACAGACACACACCAACCTCACACAGACACACACCTTTTGATTCTGCTGAATTCCGCATTGTTGTTCAGATTTTAGTCTTCGTCCTAAAGTCTCGTTGACTTCTGATGTAATGACCACATTCAAATAAACCACAAGTCTTTGCACAAGTGGCTTCTGCTGCTGCCCTGGTTCATAAATAAGTACAGAGCTTCTCATAATACGTCATATTCTGTTGTTTTATGGCAAAACCGGCAAGAATCCACCATGTTTGTTTTGGTTACAGCTCAGCATCCCACTGCAATGTCCTGCCCTATGTTTCTCTAATTGGTTACTCCACTGTGATTGTTCCAACCATACAAATGAAACTTACACAAAGAGATACTAAACTTCTTTGTAAAGAATAGAAAAAGAGTTTGTCTGGCCGGCTAATGCACACTATGAGGCAGATGATTTGCTGTGGCGACCCCAGAAGGAAAAAGCCAAAATGAAAAAAGCTGATAATTTCACTTAACAAACTGTGTGTCACCCGCAGATACCTCACTCTGTCGGCAGCGACCAACCACACGGCGCGCTGCAGCAGAGCCTCCACGGATCTCCTCACACCGGGGGGCAGCCGTTACATCCGGGTGGCCAATCAGGGCCTCTGTTACACCACAGCGGCCCTCAACCTCAGAGACAAGCTCCGCCCCCTCCGCTCCCTCTTCCTCCTCCTCCACAACAACAGCAGCAGCATCCGGCGCCACAGCAACAGCAGCCCAGCAACCATCCCCACGGCGACCTGACCTTTAACCCTGGCAACGGTCTGGATGGATCGGGGTCGGACATGCCAGAGCCATCCTTAGATGTAAGTGAAATTATGCAGGAATAGTATAAATGAGACAACAGAGGATCAAGACTAGTGGCGGTTGGGTGAAGTGCAAATTATGTTTTTCCAACTTTTCACATTTTTATCTTTTGATGTTTTTAGAGCTTAGATTTTAACCTGGACAAGCCTATACTGAGTTTGCACGCATGGCAGAAAATCAAACTATTGTGTTCACAGTCGGTCCATATATTTTTGCGTTCATTCATTTTCCTATTTAGACACAAAAACCAACATTAAAAAAAAAGGCAGTTTTGTTTTTTGACAAAAATGAAAAATACAGAAAAGGCTTTAAAGCAAAGTAAAGCCAATCCATTTGTGGCATAAAAACAGAAGATCAAAATAATAAAACAAGAACGTCAAGTTTTGTTTGTGTAATATTAGTCAAAACCCGCCCACTGCAAGTTGATTGGACGAGAGAGATACTCACTTGGGCAAAAACACCGAGCCAAAGGACAGATATAAAAGCCAAAATGTTTTTGTTATTCAAACACACACTTGTCCTTGTCATAAACAGCCATATTTCAAGAGAGGACGAGCTAATGTTGAGGTGACTTTTCCTAAAAATAAAGCTAGCGTATATTAGCAACAGCTGTTTCTGGTTTAGTGAAGTATGGCTTTTGCTTTGAGAATCTAAACATTTTATTTTTTAATTTAGACTGGATTAAACACAAGTTAAACTCATGCCATTTTATGTTCAGAGGTTAAAATGTGTTAAAGTGGAGCAGAGAAGTGAATTTAATGCACAGAAAGCTGGAGGTGAACCTGAAGCCGTCTCCTATTCACTGAAGCTAATACAGCTTTAGCTCCAGCCTCACACAGACACACACCAACCTCACACAGACACACACCAACCTCACACAGACACACACCAGCCTCACACAGACACACACCAGCCTCACACCAGACACACACCAACCTCACACAGACACACACCAGCCTCACACCAGACACACACCAACCTCACACAGACACACACCGGCCTCACACAGACACACACCGGCCTCACACAGACACACACCGGCCTCACACACACACACACCAACCTCACACAGACACACACCAGCCTCACACAGACACACACCAGCCTCACACCAGACACACACCAGCCTCACACAGACACACACCAGCCTCACACCAGACACACACCAACCTCACACAGACACACACCGGCCTCACACAGACACACACCGGCCTCACACACACACACACCAGCCTCACACACACACACACCAACCTCACACAGACACACACCAGACACACACAGACACACACCAGCCTCACACCAGACACACACCAACCTCACACAGACACACGCCAGCCTCACACACACACACACCAGCCTCACACAGACACACACCAGCCTCACACAGACACACACCGGCCTCACACAGACAAACACAGACACACACCAGCCTCACACAGACACACACCAGCCTCACACAGACACACACCAGGATTTACTCTCCTCTTTTGTTGCCAGTGCCTTTATGTTTTAAAAATGAGTTTCAAACACATTTTTATCTCATTTATTAACACAAATTTGTTGCGTTTGTGTGACGTCATTGTTTACGTAACAGACGTGGGTCTCCTGGACCCAAAGTAATGGAAACACGAGCAGGTTTTGGGGCTACCTGTACTAAGGCGTCCCGTTGTGGGAAAGCACCTAAATGGTTTTAACATTTTTCTAATCTTATTGTCCTCCTCTCAGCTTCTTCCAGAGCTGGCCAACCCAGACGAGCTGCTGTCGTACCTGGACCCCCCGGACCTCCCCAACAACAGCAACGACGACCTCCTCTCTCTGTTCGAAAACAACTGAGGCCATTCAAAATACAACACTGACACTATATATAAACTCTGAGCCTCTGGAGCCAAAATGGCCGCCCCGCTCAGTACTTGACAAACACAAAGATGCACTCCCCTCTCTCCTCTTCCTCATGTACAGTTTTCATTCGACCAGCACAGACTCTTCCCATAGATCTGAACTTTCACACTGCGCAGCTAAACTCAAAATGATTTTATACACGCATGTTACAGACACATGTAGCAATTTTTATTCGTGTGTTTCTTTTTCACACAAAAAAAGGAAAAAAAAGTCTAAATAACTGTTGTATGTTGAAAAGTCACTCCATTCCCTCAGTGTCCAAGAAGCACAAGAGATTTAGGCAATGCAAAAAACTGCAACAAAATACTGCAACTAGTCATGTGATTTCACAAGGAAAAGAGGGATAACATTGACCTTCATTGACTTTTAAAGGGGTCTTATACTGCTCTGCTAACATAAAAAATAATGGCAAAAATATGGTTTGAAATTTCTACAACTGGAATACAATTTGTGGGACATGGACTGGTTGCAACTTGCCTTCAAAAGAGCCACTATTATGCAAAATATGGTCAATTTATAACAGAAATGTCAAATATTGGCAAAAAACGTACTTTATTTGTTTGTTTGATGGTCTGTGCTTATATGATTGGCCTCTAGTAGCAACAATATACAAGATTTTAACATTCTACCATAAAAATAACATAAATATTGGTTATTTTGTCCCACTTAGGTTACTATAGTTTAATCAGATCCGCTTTAGCTACTACAATTATAAGCAAAATTAAAAAATTGTTCACTCTGTTCTCATTGGTTGATGGTTTATGCCTGGCCTTTAGTAGCAATAATGAATTATTTTTGGGGGAAGGAAGATTTTAACATTATTATTCTACCACAAATATTATTATTATGTCATAGAAAACCATATAATGCTCAATCCTGGCTTGGCTTACAGTGCTTTGTGTTATTTTTGTTGGATAGTATTGCACATACAGTACACACACTTCTAAGCAAGTTTAGCTAACTAAACTATTAAATCATTAAATTGATAAAATAAATCAGATGTCATATTATTAAGTAGGCAGAAGTTATGACAAGAACTTGATCTTACCTTTAAGAAATGTCATGTTATTTATTCAAAAGCAGATGTCAACATTTTTCACAAACTCTTTTATTTTTATTTTTTTCCTGGAAATAATGAGACGCATCTGTGACACAACTGTTGTTCAAATTGTATTATTCATTATAGGCTATTGTCAGCTCTGTTACTTAATGGCATCACTTTGAAACAGTATTTCTGTATTTTCCAGACTATAAGTTGCTCCGGAGTATAAGTCGCACAAGCCAAAAAATGCATAATGAAGAAGAAAAAAACGTATATAAGTCGCACTGGACTATAAGTCGCATTTTTGGGAGGAAATTTATTTTACAAAATCTGACACCAAGAACAGACATTTCATCTTGAAAGGCAAGTTATAGTAATAATAGAATAGAGAACAACAGCTGAATAGGTGTGCGGTTTGCTAACGTAACACATTGATGGTTATTCAGCTACATGAAGCATAAACAACGAACTGAATAGGTGTCTCGTATGTTAACGTAATATATTAACAGTTATTCACATAACTATAGCATAAAGAACATAATATAACAAGTTCACCAAACTCACCATCTCACTCCTAATCACTAAATCCTTTAAATTCTTCATCCTCGGTGTCGCTTCTGAACAACTCCGCCAACTCCGGAGGTAGACGAAGCGCCGCTTCCTCCTCTGCGTGGCTGTCGTCAGACTCAGCATCAGTTCCATTTCCAATTATTCCACTCTTTCTCAGTTGTCTTTATAGCCTAAGTTGTTAGTGGTAATGTTTACATTTTAAATTGTCAGTGGTACAGGTGCAGCAGATGCTGGTACACAAGCCTAGAGCGCCCTCTAACCAACACCTGAAATATTTTAATATATAAGTCACACCTGAGTATACGTCACACCCCTAGACAGATTATGAAAAAAGTGTAACTTATTGTCCAGAAAATACAGTAGAAGGTCGACTGGGTATAATACTGGCTCTTTAAAAAGCGTATTTCAAGTTTGTTTCACTTTTAATCCAAGTCACCATATTTTATTGTTCATCACATTTGATTGGTACAAAATGTGAGACTGAGGATTTCTCTTTTGCACTCATTCAGCTTCTTCCATCCTAACTGTCTTTCCACAAAACCTGAGCGCATTTTAAGTTTTATATAATTTCTCAAAAATCTCTAGTCATTGGAGCATGTGTGCCAATCCCTTGCATCGAGTGCTTTTTAATTCAAAAATATGCTTTTGTACATTTTGAGTTAGTTTTATCTAAACTACCATTGAAAGGATGTTGTCTTTAGCAGCTTTTTGCAAAACACAGAGCTGTGTAAAAGTCTTAGACAGATTTTTAAGGAAGGCCAGAATTAATCATTTTGTCCTTGGCCTTATTCTGAAAATTTCCTAACAAAAATGAAAAAAATACTCCAAGTTAACAGCAGTTTTTCTCATCTGCCTAAAACTTTTGCACATGTGTGTCCAGAATATATTGCCTTTTTTGTTTTATTGTATTAAAAATGATCCATGCATTAATATTTGGGGAAATTTCGCTCACCAAAGTTGGATATTGGCGATGCCTGTGTTTGTCTATGGGACTGGCTTGAATGTTGTACATAGTAGAGGCTGCAGTAGTGACTTTTATCCATTGCTGCTGCTGACAAAATGGTTGTTGAAGCAGTATTGGTGCCACATTTGTTTTCGAGGAGATTGCTGTTCATTATGCAAATGTAATATTTTTAAAGAAATGCTATTGTACTGTAAATACCATTGTGAATATTTTTGTATCATCTTAATAATAATGTTTGTCTTTTTTTTCTTTTTTTTTTTAGTTGTCCAAACTTAACCCCAAAATCATGTTTTATGTAAATCAAGTTAATAACCAGCGCAAGGCAGATATGTGAGAAAAAGATTGGGATTTTTCCAAGTAAAAGGTTAAATGGGACACTTAAAGATGAACTACTAATTTAAATGATCATAATAATAACGCATTATACAGTGGTTTTCTAGACACTCAAAGTCACTTTTCCTTCAGTCCTCAGTCAGTCAATCTCATTTTTTTTCCACAAATGATTTCTATTATTTCCTCCAATCCAAAGAAAAAAATCGAGTCGTTCACCTTTAACCATCCTTGGCAGAAATCCCAAACTTTTCAACGCACATCTATCTACGTACGTCCCGCCTACTCCTCTCTGCACCCTGCCCAAATCAGAGTGTAACCTCTTTTAAATTCACTTCTTATCAAGCTCGGTTCAAAGCAATCCGATTATTTTCTGCCAATTCATCTCCAAACAGACGCAGTAATGGCTATCGTTCAGTGTAACTATATTTTTGTGAATACTGTTGGAAAAGTCACAACCGTATTTTAAAGAAATTCATGATATTGTTTATATTTTGTTATGAAATGTGGCTTTTTTTAAGAAAGCGTGAGACATTTTTATTCCCCTTTTTGTTTTCGGTAAATTATTTTGTACTTTTGTTATTGTTGTTATTGAACTGTAAGGCTAGAAATCCAATTAATTTCAACTGTAGCTAATAATATATATATGTTCATTTCTGGTTTTGTAAATGGTCTTGTAAAAATATGTGAAGACTTGTTTTAAAAATGGCCGACTACATACTTCTTGCATAAACCGATGGTGTTCCTGTAGTACGTAGTTCGTCTTTACAGAAACAGCCCATATTTAAGATCAACGTTAAGTTTCTTTTAACGCTGTGAAAAGTTACGTAAGTGGTCAAAGAGTTTTATATAAATTGGTTTCAAAGGGGAACAATGTAGCTTTTTGCTTGTTTCTTTTCTGTTTTGGTTGCATTTTCTCTGCAGAGCTCCCCCTACTGTTGGGAGTAGAGCATTATCTCCCATTCTCGCAAGGCTGGTTTTTCAATGACTAAGCCAGGACAAAACCAAGTCAAAACCAGGACTAAACCAGCTCTAAACCAGGACTAAACCCAGTCTAAAACTAAACCAGGTCTAAACTAGGACTTAACCAAGAGTAAACCAGGTCTAAACATGGTCCAAACCAGTACTAAACCAGGACTGAATCAGGACTAAACTAGCACTAAGCCAGGACAAAACCAAGTCAAAACCAGGACTAAACCAGCTCTAAACCAGGACTAAACCCAGTCTAAAACTAAACCAGGTCTAAACTAGGACTTAACCAAGAGTAAACCAGGTCTAAACATGGTCCAAACCAGTACTAAACCAGGACTGAATCAGGACTAAACTAGCACTAAGCCAGGACAAAACCAGACAAAATCAGAACTAAAACCAAGTCTAAAACTAAATCGGGTCTAAACTAGGACTTAACCAAGAGTAACCCAGGTCTAAACAAGGACTAAACCAGGTCTAAACCAGGATTTAACTAAGAGTAAACCAGGTCTAAACCGGAAATAAACCAGAAAAAAAAACAACACGAATCAACGACTAAACCAGGACTAAACCAGCACCAAGCCAGGACAAAACCAAGTCGAAATCAGAACTAAAACAAGGTCTAAAACTAAACCAGGTCTAAACAAGGACTAAACCAGGTCTAAACCAGGACTTAACCAAGAGTAAACCAGGTCTAAACAAGGACTAAACCAGGCCTAAACCAGGACTTAACCAAGAGTAAACCAGGTCTAAACATTGTGCAAACCAGGACTGAACCAGAAATAACCCAGCACGAATCAAGGACTAAACCAGGTCTAAACCAGGACTAAACTTAAACCAGTTCTAAACCTGGACTTAACCAAGAGTAAACCAGGTCGAAACATGGTCCAAACCAGGACTGAAGCGGGTCTAAACCAGGACTAAACCAGGTCTAAACCAGGACTAAACCAGGTCTAAACTTAAACCAGTTCTAAACCTGGACTTAACCAAGACTAAACCAGGTCTAAACAAGGACTAAACCAGGTCTAAACTTAAACCAGTTCTAAACCTGGACTTAACCAAGACTAAACCAGGTCTAAACAAGGACTAAACCAGGTCTAAACTTAAACCAGTTCTAAACCTGGACTTAACCAAGACTAAACCAGGTCTAAACAAGGACTAAACCAGGTCTAAACTTAAACCAGTTCTAAACCTGGACTTAACCAAGACTAAACCAGGTCTAAACATGGTCTAAACCAGGAGTAAACCAGCACTAAACATTCTGAAATGGTTTATTTAAGCAAAAAAAAAAAAAAAAAAAAAAGTTGCATTGTTCCCCTTTAAACACTTTTGGTTGACTTTAGAACAATGAAGATACTGAATAATCAGCTAAATTATGGTTGCGGTGCCCTTTACTTCATAATCAGAGAGCTGCCACTGCTAGTTAATAATTATGAAGTGATTTTATGTCATTAATTGGTTAAGAATAAAAACACTGAGTTGAGTTGTGTTGCAGGCTCTCATTGCGTTCATACAGCGGTCATTCACCTGGATTATCTGCTTTAATCGTCCAATAAAAAAAAAATACCAAAAGAGCTTTAAAGATTTAGAGCCACACTTGACAGAAATCCTCTCCAACCCCTCTCCATTTTTTCTGTTGTCTAAAGTCAACCACAAGACTCAGAAACTTTGGTTTGATTGTCATTTTATTGGCAACTTTTTACAGTGGATCTCAGTAGACGCAACATATTTTTTTGGTTACTCCCCAAACCTTTCTAGTTGCACAGTACAGGCCAATATCTTTCTAGAGACATTGTCAGTAAAATAAAATAAATTAAAAATACAGTAAGAGTGAGGAGTCAGGCCCTGTAAGGAAGCTGTATATATGTAAATGTGAACTCAGATCAGACGTATTTCCTTTTTACCTGGGAATGTGCATTGTTCCTTCACAATAAAAGCTCGTGACCCCTTCTATAGCTGAAAATAGAAACTTGTTAGTTAAGTTTCTTAAGTTTTTTACTTGTACAAAACACTTCTGCATCTTCTGTTTTTGGGGAAAGCAAGCGCTTTTTTTTTTTAACAATTAGCATCATGTGTCCTGTAGTCTGTCACCTACAGGCGCATGGCAAACAAATCTAATATTGTGGAAAAATGTAATTATGTTCAAAGTGAAATTCATATTCTGTAGATTCATGCACTGAAAGATATTTGGGTTTCCAAGTTCCATCTTTTACTAAAAATGGGTCTAATCTGGACTAAGCCAGGGCTAAATCAAGGAATAAAACAGGTATTAATACAGAAAATGTATTACTAAATAATGGCAAAACAGGGACTAAACCAGGACTAAACCGGGTCGAAACAAGAACAAATCAAGGACTAACCCAGGACTAAACCTGGATTAAACCAGGTCTAAAACTAAATCAGGATTAAACCAGGTCTAAACCAGGACTTAACCAGGAGTAAACCAGGTTGAAACATGGTCCAAACCAGAACTAAGCAAGAATGAATCAAGGACTAAACCAGAACTAAACCTGGATTAAACCAGGTCTAAAATTAATCAGGACTAAACCAGATCTAAACCAGGACTAAACCAGGTCGAAACCAGGACTAAACCAGCTCTAAACCAGGACTAAACCAGGACTAAACCAGGTCGAAACCAGGACTAAACCAGCTCTAAACCAGGACTAAACCAGGACTAAACCAGGTCGAAACCAGAACTAAACCAGGACTAAACCAGAACTAAACCAGGTCGAAACCAAGACTAAACCAAGATTACATCAAGACTAAAACAGGTCTAAACCAGGACTAAAACAAAAATAAAACTGGCTCTAAATCAGGACTCACTGCTGTGAACTAGAATCATCTCAGTAAAAATGAACAAATGCTTGAAATATTTCAGTTTGTACTAAATCTATAAAAGATATGAGTTTCACTTTTCTAATTTCTCTTTTCCATTATATTCCTTTTTATTGCCGTGGTCCTGTACATTCTCAAAGGTGCTCACAGCTATCAATAAACGAGAGGTCCATACGATTGTAAGCAGTTTTACACTTTTTGATATCGTCCTGAACAGAAATGACACTTCGAGGTAACTCATTCATGTCCACGTTTGTACATCGTATGTACAAGGGTTTCATATTCTGAGCTGGTCAGAAAATAAAGGAACTAATTGTGATTTTTAGTCTTGCAGAACTGTATGTAGTTAGATGATGTGACATCCTAATATTTATCTAATAAATATGTATTCAGATGATACCTGTAAGTCATGTGACCCCATCTCTTCTTTGCTCCTTCAGTCTTCATTACAGATGCACTAAAACACGGAAAAGCAGTGAACACATCAGATTCAGTTTTTGTGATGACGATATTGAGTCAACAGAACATTTATTTTATGACTGCATGTCCTGGAAAGCTCTGGGATGATGTGCATTATTGGCTTTTCCCCCAAAATTCCAAACTTACTTCAATTTTCTAAAACAGATATTTTTGAGACTTTAAGAAAAGAAAAGAAACTTGAAAATATTTTGAATGTGTTCATTATAAAAGGCAAATTTTTCATCCACAAATCTCGATTTTTAAAAACAAAGCCATCCTTCCTCAGTTTCCACAAAGAACTCTGCCACTGCTTCTCAAGCTGTGGACCTACATCATGACTGAAGAACTGAAACTTTCAGAAAACCCCTAAATCTCTCTTTTTTATGTTATTTATTTGTATATCTCTCTAGGTTTATTTGTTTTGTTTTTTGTTGTTGTTAGGCTCGAGCCCAGGGATGGTGCAGGGCGTGTTGTGTCTGCACAGCGGCCCTGAAGAGAGCACAAAAACAAAACACGAAGCTCTTTCCCATGAACGCACTCAGGACATCAAGTCCTACACAAACACATTTACCTCTGCTATGGAGCCACTTTCTAGTTTTTGCTCAGAATGAATGAGGTCAAAGGGCAAAGAGCACTGACATTTGACCCCAGAGTCACGTGGGGGACCTCGAGAGCTTAACAAAAATATATCATTTGTGGCTACAATGTAAACAAATATATTGTATTTTGTCTAAATTAATATTATTTTCATTCTTCATTATTTTTCTTCTGCTCTTTGAGCGTTAATTTGACCCTGAACATTTATGAAAACTCACCAAATTTTGCCCAAAATTCACGCATGCGAAAATTTGTTTTATATAGGCGCCATACAGAACATCAGAACAAAAGTGGCAACAGCGCCACCTATACAATTGCAAATACATTGCGCTAATGGGACTCGGCCTTACCAAATACGGTACACACAGCCAAACAAAAAATATGATTATGGCCACGCCCCCTGACAAACCGGAGGTCGGTAATCATCACTGCTGCGCTTGCGCATCATTTTGAGAAATTTGTTCTGTGTTTTGAAACAACTTTGGATTGATTCAAAGGAAATCCTGTTCCACTGACAACCACTGGGGGCAGTGTTGGCGTTTTCACTGATGTGAGTTCAGACCAACCACAGAGAGCAGCAGCAGTGCTGTTGTTGCTGATGAACAGTATACCTCTGCTTCATGTCCATACAAACAGAAAAATTATATTGTGGCTCCGCCCCCTGACCAACCAGAAGTCGACCATCTTGGATTGATCATGTGACTCCCTGATTTGCACCGCTTACATTTTAACGAACTCGTCTGAGGGCGTTTAGGTAAATGACTTCAAATTTTGATAACATCATCTGGAGAGGCGTCTGACCAAAAGTCTTTGAAGGTTTTGTAGAATATTAAACGTTGTTGACACAGAACAGCCCCAAATTTCATGTTTATTCTGTGGCTCACTAACAAACCATAATTTGTTCTAACTCACACATGCAGAGCCCAATGTGGATCAAACTTTAATCACTTTTTTACTCCTTGGGCCTATGGGCATGAAAGAAGAAAAAAATTTCAATTGCTGCAATAGCGCCCCCTGCAGAATGAGGCAAATACCCATATGGGAGAGCAAAAATAAAGTTAATTGGAAATGTACAAATTTTAGCAGAGAAATCAATCAGGTCACAACAATGAAAAAAGTAAATTGGACTCCTGCTTTACTTTGTATGGTTTTGCCATGGCAATGGCAGAAATCCCCCATTGTACTCCAATGGGAATCCTATACAATGGAATCCTATGGAGCCACAGAATTATGTCACATTTGGGAAATTTTTGAAGAGCCACAACTAAAAATTTGTCAAGTTATGGCAAATCTGCCCCAGCTCCAGGAGCAGCAAGCGAGGGCCTACCATCACCGCTTGCAACTATATTTGTTTTTGTATTTATTATCATTATTATTATTATTATTATTATTATTATTTGGGTCACTTCATCACAGATCAACTCTGTGATGATGATGATGATGATATATATCGGCAGTGTCGTATGCTGTATGCCCAAGCTAATATTCTGGCTAGGAAATTTCACGTGTTCAGACAATGTAAAAATCCACCTCTTCAGAACTTATTGTACACCTCTGTATACTGCCCCACTGTGGTGTAAATATAAGAGAGCGAGTATACAGAAGCTTAAAGTTGCCTACAGTGATGCCTTAAGGATTCTGCTCAAGAAGCCTAGGTCCAGCAGTGCCAGCCTGCTGTTTTGTAACGCTCATGTCAGTACTTTTCAGGCACTAATGAGAAATCTGATGTACACATTTATCTGTGGCCTGAAGAACTCTGAGAACAGCCTTATTCTGATGCTGGTGAATCCTAGTTTTAGTGCCGTGCGTTACCAGTCTTCACTGTGGAAACACTGGTATAAGTGTCTTTTATAATCTTTTTTTTTTTTGTATGTGCTGTCTGTTGGGTATGTTTCTGTAATGATTCCTATATGGACCTTGAGTCTGATAATAAATAAATAAATAAATAAATAAATAATAATAATAATAATAATAATAATAATAATAATAATAATAATAATAATAATACCATTATTATTATTATTATTATTATTATTATTATTATTATTATTATTATTATTTATTATTATTATTATTATTATTATTATTATTATTATTATTATTATTATTGTTGTTGTTGTTGTTGTTATTGTTTCTTTTCTCTATCTGTCTTATTGCGTCTAACAGCCTGTTCTGGCACAATTTAAAGCTGGACGACGCCATATTTGTTGTAAATGTGTTTTGATATATTGATAGATAAAAAATAAATAAATAAATAAATAAAAACAGCCGGCGACATACAGCGATGGCAAAACAAATACAGAAATGAAATTAGGAAACTACTCCCAAACTCTCGCGAGATTTGACCGTGACTTCCCAGTCGCACTTCCGCTTACACAACCCAAACTTCCGGTTGTCTGTGTTGTCAGCGTGACTTTGGCGTGCGGCTCAGCGGAGTTCAGTCCCAGAGCTGTGTGAAGCTGTGAAAATGTGGTTTTTATCGAACAGGACCAAGCTGTGCTCCGTGTTCTTCACCGCGGCCCGGCTCTGCAGCTCCGGCCCCGCGGCGGCCAACAACAACCCCGTGGTTTACTTCGACCTCTCCGCAGACAACCAGCCCCTGGGACGGGTCACCTTTGAGGTAAGCACCGCCACATGGGACACTTTACACCGCCGCTCATTGCCTTTATTGTCTGCATCAAATCTGATAATGTTTGGGGGACATCTTGCTCACATTTTGACTAAACAGGCGTTTAACTTTTCTTCCTGTCCTGTTGCAGCTCAACGCAGATGTTGTTCCCAAAACTGCAGGTAGGACATGTTCAGACACATAATACCTGTGGCTAAAATGTTTTAACAACTATTGCAGCCCCAAAGTGCTGTGCATATCATTAAGACTGTAAACAACAAATAATAATAAAAAAAAGGCAGCAAAACATAGGGTGACCAGATTTTTTGACTCAAAAACTGGATCACAGTGCATCTGAACTTATTTCACAAAAACGCTTCCTCCATACAATTTTCTGTCATGTGATTCAAAAAACATGACGCTAGGGCTTAAGTTTTGAATATGATGGATATTTATTGATAAAAATAATGACATTTAGTGAAAAAAAGTCTTTTGAAGGGTTGACAGTTCCTCCTTATGTTTAGGAACTGAAAGCATATAAAGTAGCATATAAGTATTTTGTTTTTAAAAGCCAAATAATAATTTTCTTTGACAACAAAATCTAAAAGAAGTCCCAACAAAATAACACCGTTGAACATAAAAAACATCCTAATACTTCAAAATTTAGAATACATACAAAACTTAGACAACACAAAGTAGAGAGCAGTAGATGGGATGCACAAATGTACAGATAAAACCATGGACACACTGTAGAAAAGTGCCGATGGGCCATAAGTAGTACGTTTTGTCATGGAGGCTGAGGGCCATCTGAAACCTTGACCTGTGCCACAAATGGCCCCAGGGCCACACTTTGGACATGTCTGCTTTAGACAAATGTGTTTTTACACGTCCTTTGCATTTCTGTTGATTAACATGGGGACAACTAGGACATTGTTTGTTGAAAACTGGGACATATGAGTGTTTTTACAGATATTTGTTGGGACATGGGACAAGGAGCCTAAAACTGGGACTGTCCTGGTTAAACAGGGACATCTGGTCACCCTAGTAAAATGATAAAAACAATCACATCACACAATACGAAAAGACAATATCAAAGGTAAGATATAAAAAATGTATATGAAATTGAGATTAAACAAATTCAAAATATTTTTTTCTACAGTAATTAATGTCAACTTATCAGTTTTTTCCAAAGATTTATTAAGATCACAAAGAAATAAAAGTGAGGACAAGAACAAAAAGGTTGCATTCAGGTGTTTCACAGGTCATTTTGGTTTCCTGCTCTCTAAAAACTTACCCAGAACTAAACCTAAACCGGCTTCCAGCACCAGGCCTCTGCTGCTGTGACCAGGCCATTTGTGTCATTGAAACCTGTCTCCACAACAGATTTTTATCCATTAGTCTGGCATTAATCATTTCTGCAGACTCAGGTCTTGAAAGTTTATGTACAAATACCCAGGGAAATTCCAAAGTATAAATTTATTACAGATTATTGTTCTGTTGCTGTCGATGCTGGCATTAAATTTTATTCTATTCTATAAGAGGTTGTGCCAGTAAGTTTTTTAGTATCTGGCAACCTGTCTTAGATCAGATAAAAAAGGTGGATTCCTCATTTATTTCAGAGGAGTCATATTTTCAGTTTTTTATTTTATTTTTGTTTATTTTTTTTGCATACACTTGATTTGATAATGGTGCATCAGGGTGGGATTGTTCTGGGGTTTGGTGTCTGATTAAATGTTAAATGAAAACACTTTGAACAAAAATAAATGCAATTCTAAATACCGTTAAAAAATCTACTATTCTATACTATCTACTATTACTTCTACTTCTTTCTAGACCCTTACTGTTTTTCCTCCAAAATCTACTCAAGTAATAGTGTGTTTATTGAAAATGTAGTCAGACTTTCCACCACTGATAGTAATTAAATATGTAAATGCATTTTTATTTGTGTTGTGTTTTTGTCCCAGAGAACTTCAGAGCCCTGTGCACCGGAGAACATGGGTTTGGATACAAAGGCTCCATCTTCCACAGAGTCATCCCTCAGTTCATGTGCCAGGTACGAGCCGCGTTAACTTCTGGTCTGGTTTAAAGTTAAAGTGTTTAAAATGCTGTTAAAGTGATTTTTTATTTATTTTTTTCCTCAGGGTGGAGACTTTACAAACCACAACGGCACTGGGGGGAAGTCGATTTATGGATGGAAGTTTCCAGATGAGAACTTCAAACTGAAGCACACTGGACCTGGTATTTCTTTCTTTCTCTCTTTATTTCTTTATTTATATCTTTATTTATTTATTTATTTATTTATTTATTTATTTATTTATTTATTCATTTATTCATTAATTCATGTCTTAATTCACCCAAATAAAAGCCTGTATCTCTCTCAAAGTGGCATGTACAGGTGCTATCCAATAAATTAGAATGCCATATAAAATTGACATCATTTTTCTCTGAGATTCAATTCAAAAACTCAAATACAGATATTTATAGTGTCAGTGCATTCAGAGTGAAACATTTCAAGCATTGTTTTATTATAATGTTGATAATTATGGTTCACAGCTGCAGAAAACCTGAATTCAATTATTCACAAAATTGGAATATTTCATGAGACCAATGAATAGAATGATTAAAGCAGTAATGTTGGCGTTGTCAAAACTATGTACAGTGTGTAAAAGTATTTGGTCCTCGTTTTTGATCATTTTTGTGTCCTGGAGGAGATCAGCCTGAGGTGTTATAAATCTAGGTCTTCAGCTCCTCTGTGTGACTGGGTCTGCTGTTTCTCATCTTCCTCTGGACAATACTCCACAGATTTTCTTTGGGGGGGGGGGCTCAGGTCTGGAGAGATTTCTGGTCAGTCTCTCTCTGTAATACCATGGTCATGTGACAGTGCGGGCCAGATCCCAGGTCCTGCTGGATCATCAAACCATCATCTACACTCAAGGAAAAAAGAAACGCACCACTTTCATTTTCTCAATTTGTCAAAAAATATTACAGCCAGTGAAAAATTACAGACTACAATGAGTTTAGTTCTATTCTGAGTCAAAATGAAATGACTGTTTTCCTGGTTCCGGTTGATTGAGTTTGATGAGCAATAACAACTGTATTTTTGTATTAATCACCTCTGTCTGGGTCATGAGTAAATTGTGCACAACCATTCCCTATAAAAAGACACCAAAATGGAAAAAAAAAGCACATTTGTTCACAATGCCACGACTCCTGCAACCAGAGAGAGATTGGCAGCCATTGGCCTGCTTCAAGCTGAAGGAGCACACGGCTGTAGCCAGGAGTTTGGAGTCCATCACTCTACTGTTGTACGCCTCGCTGAGCGTTTCCACACCACTGGATCCTCCAATGACCGTCCCAGATCTGGTCGACCACATGTCACAACTGCTGCATTATTATTGTTTGGTCATGTTATTGTTATGGAAACTGTCATAAGCATTGATTAATTGGGTCTGAATATCAGGGACGGGTTTATGGTTGATGTGCACATGGAATATTTCCATCAAAAATAAGTAACCAAACAAAAATGTGGTAAAAAAGCAGTGGTGCGTTTCTTTTTTCCTTGAGTGTACATAAAGCTTGTGAGCAGAAGGAAGCATGCAGTTTTCTAAAACTTTACCGTAAAAGGCTGTGTTGATTGGATTCTTAAAGAAAGACAGTGGCCTAATTAACTTCCATTAGAAAAGATGCTGTTGACCTTGTCTCTGGTCCAGCCCTGACACAGTTGTAGATAAATGTCTTGATGCACTGACTCCAGCCTCAGTCCACTCCTTGTAAACTCCCCCAAAGTCCTGCTCATTGCCCAATGCTGGACATTTGTCTCCAGGACACAGCTGTCCATGCTGCTTCTGCATCTTTTTCTTCAACCCTTTTTTTCTTTTATCTAAAATTTCTGGTAATCTGCTTGAATACAGCGCTCTGTGAGCAGCCCGCTTCATTATCAGTAACCTTTTGTGGTTAATCCTCTCTGTGCAGGGGTCAACTGTCTGTAGCCCTTTCTATGACTGTGGGGATGACTAAACCTGACTAAGACCATTTAAATGCTCAGGAAACATTTACAAATGTTTTCAGTTCATTTAGAGTTCAAATGTGACAACTAAAGTTTACAATATTCAACTTTTCTTCAATATTATAATTTTGTGAACAGTTGAATTTGGGGTTTTCTGTCACTGTGAGGCATAATTATCAGAATTATATGAAAACAATGCTTGAAATTCTTCACTCTGGATGTAGTGAGACTATAAACACACATGCTTGACTTTTTGAATTGAATCTTTGAGAGAAAAAAGCACTTTTACATGATATTCTAATTTATTGGATAGCACCTGTATATTTGTATTTTAGTTTACCACAGTATTACAAAGTGGAGCTATTGCTGCCAGATTTCCACTAGATGGCAGCAGAGCATCACTATAGTATATTTACATGCTAGGCTTTGTTAACTGACCTTATTTTTTTTAATGTATCTGGTCCCCAACTGCTGCAAAATATTAAAATCTGTATTATATGAAGGACAGTTTGCTGAGAATTTGAGACACATAATGTGCATGTCAGTGGAGAAAAATCTGTAATTTTTTGCTCTCTAGGTATTTTGTCGATGGCCAATGCTGGACCAAACACCAACGGATCTCAGTTCTTCATCTGCACCGTTAAAACCGAGTGGTGAGTAAAGACACACAGGGCAGAGAAGAAGCTACCATCAAAAAAAGTCACAGCACAAAGAAAAGTTTTTGTCGTTCTGTTACATAATGAGGAAAATGAGAAATGCTGAGGGCTAAAATATGCCCTCTATTCTGATAAATCTACTTTTTTAAGCTTTTAACCATGTTATAATGTTGTTTCCACCTCAAAAACATGGAGTAGAAGTTTAATTCACACTTGTTTGTTTGATCCTGTATGCTGAGGCTGAAGAGCTGAAAAAAACTTGGTCTCACCGCTGTATAGGGCCAGGTACTGTTCGAATTTTTTCAACACCAGTTCTTAAACAATACATGGTTTTCAATACCGGTACCTGAGCGATACTTTTTTCTGATACCTATGGTGCGCTAATTCATCTTCTACAATCATAAAACACAGTAATACTGAATAAAAGACACATTTTTGGAGTAAAATCCTTTGCTGTAAGTTAAAACCAGAAATTTGTATGATTTATTCTGTGTTATTTATTTGATTCGTAGTAGTATTGTAACTTTTCTTTCAATACCACAAAAGGATCAGCCTACCCAGCCCTACCACTCTACGTAGACAAACCAGGAAGTGCTCCTACAGTTTCTAAAGCCCATACACCGTCCCTGGATTCTTTCTGATTCTTTCTGCGCTTAAAGTTACACTGTGTAAGATTCCCGGTCTTGCGCCTCTAGAGGCCACAGGTGCCACTGCACCGTCGCAAAACGTAAACACTAGGGCCCCTCCTCCTTCTGAAACTGTGCGAGCGTGCGTCTATTTCCATCATTGTTTCAACTTTAGTTGACCTGCTGCTACCTTTGGAAGTTTGGACTGGATCTTCTATAGAGTTAGCGCTAGCGTTAGCTTATCAACAAATATCGCGCAATGAAAAATAACAACGCTAAAAGTAGCTTCCTGGTTATACCTGCGCCTCAAGTCGTTCCCTGTCACGTGACTTTTCCTGAACAGCGGAGTGCTCCCGGCCAAGTTGCGAGGGCGGTTTCTCAGTACAGAAGCCCCGCTCGGAGCAACAGATCGCGCCTCAGGCCTTATAATCGCTCAAAAAATCACAAAAACAAGTCAGTATGCCCCACATATTTAGGAGAAAAGTTACACAGTGTAACTTTAAATTGCCGTCAGTACGAAGCAGTCAGCTCATGGTCCTCATAGCTGTGATAAAAAGCCATTTTATTCTCTGTCCAGACCCCGCCGTTGCCAGCAGGAGGCGACACACACCTAAACCAAGCGTTCTCTGTAAAGTCAAAACATCAGCTTCCCAACAAAAGACTTTCTGTACATATACATTATTTTAAAACGTGAAATACTAATGTGGTGTCAAAAAACTATTTCAAAAAGCGTAATATAGGACTTCTAAAAGTAACAACTGAGTTTGCAGCCCAAATTAAACATAAATAAATGCTTATTTCATGGTGAATCTATATATTAAGAGTGAAATGAACTCGTTTTCACTATTCTACTGTAATTTATTGATGTGCGCCTGTTAAATTGTGTTCATTCCTAGACATTTAACCTGCATAGAAAGAAACCAAATGCATGCTCGACTTGTAGCTCACTTCAGAGTTTCATCTTCCAAGTGACCAGTTTTAATAATAAATCCCCTTCTGAACTTCCCCTTGAGAGACACGGGGAGTACAATTCTTGCTGGACACTGTCTGTGTTTTTTTGGCATTGTAGTATCTTAAAGTTTTGAACATGGGCCTAAAACATCAAAGTATTGGCTGGAATCGTTCAAATCAGCGTCTTCTCAGTGATAATAAACTCCTCTTCTATGTTCACTTCAGGTTGGACGGCAGACATGTTGTTTTTGGCAGCGTGAAGGAGGGACTGGACGTGGTGAAGAAAGTGGAGGCCTTCGGTTCACGCTCTGGAAAAACCTCAAAACGGATCCACATCACGGACTGCGGAGAGCTCAAGTAAAGGTCGGACTCTGGTCTAGTCCCGTCTCCTGCTGCCAAATTAATGTGAACGTGAGGTACAGAGTGAGACCTCGCTTAAAATAACAATACAGGATTATTATTAAGGAGATTATCGTCAGTTTTTCAGATGGTACTTTGTCTGAGTAGCTTGGATTGTTTTGTGAAGTGAATGGAGAAGCAGACAGGAGTAGTGACAAAAAAACAGGACATAGGCATTTACATAAGACAATTAACAGGTTTTTTATTAACATACAGTAGTGTGCAAATGTACATATACAAAATTGCAAAAAAAAAAAACTAAAACTAAATGGCACTGGTCGCAACTCGCAGTAGTAAAGATTTAGTACTGTATGCTAAAGTGCTGTACAAAAGTCATAAAATAAATAAACAGCAACAACATAAGAGACAAAGACAAATCATTCTACGACATAAAATATCAATACAATACAATTATATGCAAGTTAAAAGAGGAAAAGCAAGAGTAAAATATCTCACAGAGTGTTAAAAGCCAGGGAAAAAAGGTGTGTTTTTAGAAGTGAGTTAAAAACAGGCAGCCAGTTTAGGGGCAGAAACAGAAAAAAGCACCGTCCCCTTGGAGTTTATGTTTTGGGGACGGCAAGTTGCAGCCGATCTGACCTGAGACCTGAGAGCACAAAGGTGGGTCACGTCTGAAAGATAAGCAGGCAGCAGACCATTTAGACGCTTAACTTGTTCCAGTTAAAAAGTCCAGTGGCAGTCGAGAAAGTGCATTTTGGCTCACACCAGTCTAGTTGTTATAAATAAAAGCATGAATCACTTTAGTGCCCACATCTACAGACACTGCAACGTTGGCCAGGAAAATGCAACACAGTTTACACGGATACGCTCAAGGTTTGGAAAAAAAAACATAAAACTAAGACAAAACTCCAACTTTCACTAAAACTTCTTCACATTGTGGTCCTTTTGGGTCGAGCTGATAAATTGTATTAAGCATTTCTACATGTGTTAGTTACAGTAAGTTGCCAAAATATTAGCGTCACGTAAAAAATGACCGTTCTCGTGTAGACGCAAGGCCCATCTACAACCGTATCATTGCGTATTCATGAAAATGCGTTGTCGTCTAAACGGCCCCTCAAACTCGAAAATCTTCTCCTGCTTCCTCACTTGTAGAGAGCCGTTTATCGTTTTTTTTCCTCATCTTGTTGCCTTTTTTAACAACAGTAAAGTCCCGTCGACCCACTTTTTCCACAAGTCTTTGTTCCAGCTGCTGTCCCCTTTCAGAAATAAGTAGATAGTTGCTAATAATGTAGTATATTCTGGTGTTTAATAAGGGTGCTCCGATCGATCGGCCGCCGATCATGATCGGCCGATCATGGCTAAAAATAGAGTGATCGGTAAAATGGGCCGATCAGAAGGGCCGATCAAATTACAATAAACACGCGAGGCTCTCACATTTACTGTCCTGCAACTCCAGTTTGATTAAACAGCAGTAGCGTTATTTTAGCAGTGTTTTTAAGTTAAGCCCTGGTTATAACGAACACAAACCTGCCCTGGAGGCGCTGCTTTGTGTCCCCGCTGTGTCCCCGCCTGCTTTAGGAGCGCACGGGACAGAACCGAGGCGCAGCAGTGCGTGTATTTGCAAACACCAACGTAAATAGAGCTACAGCTAACCCGCTAACAGTTACGTTAAAAGGATTAAGAAAGTTCAGAGTCTGCCTGTGTCTTGTTGCGCGGAGAAAACTTTTGTGTTTTGTGGCTTAAACTGCACCAAATGGCTGCTAATGGAAAGAGAAAGTAAAAAGGCAGCCCATGTGTCCGTGTGTCTGAGAGGAGCACCTTTCATCGTTGTCTTCTCTGCTCTCTTTGCACGTTTTCTTCGTTCAGACGTTGTCAAAACTGGCAGCAGGAGCTGTCTGCTCTTTAGTCCACTGTGTTTCAACCTGGTTTGGCTGCGCGTTACGCGGACACAGGCGCTGCACGCGGACTCGCATTAAAGGAACCAATTAAGAACAGCTGATTTTTACATCAGCGGAGCATTCAAACAAAGCCACAGACACTGGGCACACATTAAAGACCAATAATGCAACAAAACCTCTTCTAAAACAAAAATAAGTAGAATTTTGTTGTTCTTTTATATTTACAAAGGCTACAGTATTTTTCAAATGGAACTAATAATAGCCTGCATACAATACATTACTACATTGAAAATCACGTGATCGGTATCGGCCATGATCGGTATCGGCCGATCACAGCAGAGGCTGATCGGTGATCGGCCTCAAAAACCCTGATCGGAGCACCCTTAGTGTTTAATGGCAAAACCGGCCTGTTTTTGTTTCACTGATTCGTTCCTCCGCCTGTGATTGTTCCACTCCTGGATCTACACCAAAATTATTCATTATGTCGGCCCAGAGTCATTTATAACAAAATAAAACATAAAATTCAGTATTTTTTTGCACAGTACTGTACATTAAACCCTAATAACTAAGAATATTTAAAGTTTACTTATGCAAAAAGTTATTGAGGGCATTAATTCTGCTGCACACTGCTGTATAAGATGTGCCTTACTGAGCTTATAGTGACTTTTGATGCCTATAGGAACACATTAAAGTACATGATACAACCTTTTCTCCTGTCTGCTTCTCCAAACCTCGGCCATGTATCAACCACAGTCTTCCATAGACAACACACTGGACACTTCATGTTAACCTCATTACATAAAACTTCTGGAGCTAGCTCTAAAAAGCACTTAACTGCACCAATCTAAATGTGAACTTGAACTTGAATAGAATATATTTCAAGGGCTTTGGGGATAAAATGTCTAAAATAAAGATTTTTCTATAAATCTAAGCTGTCATGTCAAATTTTTCCTAAAGATTTAAGCTTACGTTTTCATTAGGAGTTGCATCACCAGCAGCAAAAGTTGGTCATTTCATTTTTCATATCCCGACTTCTGCGTTTCTCATTATTTCAGCTTTGACTAATGATCTTTCCCAGCTAAGTATTTACTTTGTGGGCGCTCTGTTCAAATGGATTAAGGTCTAAAACATCAAACGTAGTTATTTTTGTGCTGGGAAACTGATCGTTGTAATACAATAGTTTATTTTTTTCGGTGCTCCAGAGCTAAACCACCAGGTGCTCGTAGTTTTGCACCAATTTCTTTACACAAAAAAACTTGAGGTAGTGAACAAACATAGGACTCAAACACTACGATCTTAATTGCAACCTTAACATAGTCTCATAATATCCAAACAGTAAAACCATATTTATCTTTTGTTAAAGTTTTTAGGAAGTTGGTTTGTTTAAGCTTCCGGTCTCTGTTGTTTTCACCAGCACTGAGGTGTTGTTTGTCCAAGTCTGTCCACTTTTTGGGTCCTGCCCCACCAGTTGAAAATGTAGGTCTTGGTCTATTTGTCTTAATGGCTGTTGCCTTAAAGCTAATTTATACTGTGGCCAAATTTGAGTTGCTGTGAAATAAAAATTTGACTTTGACTAATTTTTTTTCTTTTTTTTGTGTGTGTGTGAACCACTTAAGTATTGAGTATATTGAGTATTTTTATAGTTTTTCTTTTTGTGAGCCACTTTAGTATTGAGTATTTTTAGTTTTTTTTTTTTGTGTGAGCCACTTTAATATTGAGTATTTTTATAGTTTTTTTTTTTTGTGAACTACTGAGTGTATTGAGTATTTTTATAGGTTGTTTTTTTTGTGAACCACTTTAGTATTGAGTATATTGAGTATTTTTATAGTTTTTTTTGTGAGCCACTTTAGTATTGAGTATATTGAGTATTTTTATAGTTTTTTTTTTGTGAGCCACTTTAGTATTGAGTATTTTTATAGGTTTTTTTTTTTTGTGAACCACTTAAGTATTGAGTATATTGAGTATTTATATAGTTTTTTTTTGTGAACCACTTAAGTATTGAGTGTATTGAGTATTTATATAGTTTTTTTTTTGTGAGCCACTTTAGTATTGAGTGTATTGAGTATTTTTATAGTTTTTTGTGAACCACTTAAGTATTGAGTATATTGAGTATTTATATAGTTTTTTTTTGTGAGCCACTTTAGTATTGAGTATATTGAGTATTTTTATAGGTTTTTTTTTTTTTTTTTGTGAGCCACTTTAGTATCGAGTGAATTGAGTATTTTTATAGGTGTTTTTTTTTTTTTTTTTTTTTTTTGTGAACCACTTAAGTATTGAGTATATTGAGTATTTTTATAGTTTTTTTTTTTTTTGTGAACCACTATAGTATTGAGTATATTGAGTATTTTTATTTTTTTTGTTTTGGGTTTTTTTGTGAGCCACTTTAGTATTGAGTGTATTGAGTATTTTTATAGTTTTTTTTGTGAACCACTTAAGTATTGAGTACATTGAGTATTTTTATAATTTTGTTTTGTTTGTTTTTGTTTTTTATATAAATTTTACTATGACTTTTTTGGCACATATACATAAAGGGTAACACTTTATTTTACTCTACACTTTTTACATTGTATCTACCTCATTAACTACAATGTAACAAACCGTGTAACTAACTGTAATAACATGTAACTACATTGTACTTACATGATGGAATTAACTAACCCTAACCCTTACACTTAATTCCATCATGTAAGTACAATGTAGTTGCATGTTATTACAGTTAGTTACACGTTTGTTACATTGTAATTAATGAGGTAGATGCAGTGTAACAAGTGTAGTGTAAAATAAAAATAAAACAATATCCAGGCTTCAAATAAGATTAACTCTTAAGGCGAGACACTGCAGTTGAATGGCAAAATGAAAAAATAATAACTGTTTGTGTTTAGCACTTTTTAAAAACACAGATACAAAGTGCTTTACATACATTTAATAGCATTAAAAAACAAGATAAGTAGATAGAAAACAGGAATAGAATCAATATAGAAACAACCATGAGAAAAAAATAAAGTTAAAATTAAATGTTTTCATGTGAACATTAGGCATTAAATACGCAAAAATGTGCATTTATTTCTAAGATATCTGAATATTGGCAAGAGCCAGGTCTAAAATTCTTGATTCATTTTGTGACATGTTACTTACAAAGACTTTTTAGCTTATTTTCTATCAGTAAATTACAAAATACTGCCAACAACCTTAACAAAATCATATTTCGCCTTGTTTTTAGGAGTAACATGCCCAAAATATCAGGTTATAGGAACTACAGATCAACAAATCCTTCTGTAAAAGAACAAAACCTGGACATTTTGGTGTTTGTCGAAGCTTTCTGACTCAAAATCTATGGACACAAGTGACAGAATGTATGAAACTAAACACCTTAAGCCACATGTTATGGCCCAAAAATTGAAAAGAAAAAGAAATGCATTTGCTTTCTCTCGAGGGCCCTGACCCACCAGTTGGGAATCACTGCTCATGACGCAGTAAATTTCTCCTTGCAGGGGACTTGGATTTGTTTTTTGTCACAGCTTTTTGGAAACCTCACCAGAGCCTTGTCATTGAGCCATATCTGATTATATCTGACCAAAAGTGAATTTTACCAGATGTTTTTAGAGAAATTCAAAGTGAGATCCAGGAGTGTAACGCTGTGTAAAGATTAAAACCATGGGGACGATGTGGATGTTTGACTTTAGCTCGTCGACCGCAGCGGCAGCCCTGTGACGACTGCAACAGCTGGAGTCCATAACTTATAAAGTGTATCTGATGGGGGCGCCGTTGTCAAAACAAGACGTCAACAAAAGCCGTAAAATGATACAATATGTTTCAAAAGCAGAGTATGTCGGGTTATGGGCCCCCGGAGAGAGACGTTTGAGCTGAGCGTTTTCTCTCCATCGCAGCCATTTTTGTGCTCTCTGGGATATAATGCAAGTAAATAAAGTTGTATTGAGAATGTAAAACAGACTCCGAGTTGCATAAAAATCAGTGGAAAGAGACGTTTTCTTCTGTACAACTGGCAGGAGCGGACAAACTGAGCACTGTTGGAGGAGAAGCACACACACAAACAGGCAGACGAGCAATAATATAATATATGCTAATAAAACACGTATTTACTTTCATTTTTCTGTTATAGCAGCTTGCGTTTGTACACATTTTAATGCACAATAAAATTAATCTTCTCTCAGCAACTATGAGTTTTGAGACTTGAGTTTGGAGGACCGTGAGCGCCACGCGAAAAGGAATAATGCTTTTATTAAAAGAGTTTTTAAAAGAGCCTTTAATAAATGGATTACTAAATGCTTTTATTAAAAGAGTTTTTAAAAGAGCCTTTAATAAACTGATTACTAAATGGTTTTATTAAATGAGTTTTTAAAAGTTTATTTACTAAAGAGATTACTAAATACTTTTGTTAAAAGAGTTTTTAAAAGAGCCTTTAATAAATGGATTACTAAATGCTTTTATTAAAAGAGCATTTAATAAATGGATTACTAAATGGTTTTATTAAGAGTTTTTAAAAGAGCCTTTAATAAACGGATTACTAAATGGTTTTAATAAAAGAAGGATTAATAGCGTTATTCATTAATCCATTTAGGAAACCGATTTCTAAATGTATTTACAAAACCTTTTCGGAAAAGCATTTGCAAAACGTATTAGCTTCTCCGATTAGCTTCTCCTTTTAGCTTTTCCGCGGCATTCCTGGTCCTCCTGCCTAAAGTTAAATAAAAAAAAAAGAAAAGCAATGTAACGAGCTCTGTGATTGGTCAGAGCTACTCGCGCTCTGATTGGCCAGACAATTTGCTCTTTTAAACACTCTTTTAATAAAACTATTTGGTAATCCATTTATTAAATGCTCTTTTAAAAACTCTTTTAATAAAAGCATTTAGTAATCCATTTATTAAAGGCTCTTTTAAAAACTCTTTTAATAAAAGCATTATTCCATTTCGCGTGGCGCTCACGGTCCTCCATACTTGAGACAATTTTTTGCAAATAAATCTAATTAAATCAAAATTTTCTTGCTCGTCTCGACCCCAGATGTGGTCTCAGAGATTTTTTTTAAACCAGACATTAATAGAAAATGCTATACTTTTGAATGTTTAATGTTAGTGCATTGTTTTCAGCATTAGAAGACTCAGAATTATCAATAATGTATTTGAACCACTTTTTTTTAAGCTTTCCCTTTGATTTAGTGTTGCTTAAACCAGGAATATCACTTATTTGAATAACTTTTTGAACATCCTGTACTTCTAATCGTAGTTTCTTTTCAACATACTTTTTACGTTTTTACTGAGTAATATTATTCTGAAGTAACAATTCTTGGTGACTCTACCCAACCATTTACTCTCATTTTCAAAAACACTTTTCACTTTCAACATTATAGAACTTTTATTAACTTTGGCACATTCACAACTTACAGTTTAATACAAAAATTAAAATCTTAAACCCTTTTAAAGCACTTTGGTGAGTTCTTCTTTTCTCTGTGCCCAAAATAAAATGTAAAAAAAATATGTAAGAGCTCTTAGAAAACCATTAAACCCAAAGACTAAATGTTAGTTGCTGATATTTTCCTTCACATAGTAACAAACAATGGCTTTTAATCCACTATATTCCAAAACATTATGTACCATTACTGATAATACAAGGCAGATGGACACTAATATTGTGTATCCATATATTTGCATAGTTTATACATAAAACATAAAAGTTATTTCTGGAATATACAGATTAACCAAGAAACATCATTGGAAAAAAGTCATTCACAGTTGGTAAAGTTCAGAGTTAAGGCTTAGCTTCAGTAATATTCACAGAAGTGTTACACAAAGTCAGTGACAAAGTTTCCCTTTTTATCTTATCTCCTCATGAAGTAATCAGCCATAACATTACGACAGAGAAGAAAGCAGAAACAGATCACGCCTCAGGTTAACGACCGAAACAAAACAAATGCAATTTCAACATAAACTGGTCATAATGTTATGGCTGATTGCTGCACCACTGCCCTGCAAAGCCAGAGCACAGCTAATGTTTTTTTTTTTTTTGTTTTTTTTATATATGTTTTTGTTTTTCTTCCATACCAAGAAAGAGTCTGGTCTCATCTCAATTCAAGATAAGCCAGGTTTAAACCTGGACTTAACTCGGACTTAACAGGACTAACACAGGTCTAAACAAGGCCTAAACCAGGTCTAAACAAGGCCTAAACCAGATCTAAACATGGACTAAAACAGAGCTAAACCAGGTCTAAACAAGGACTAAAACAGAGCTAAACCAGGATTAAACCAGAGCTAAACCAGGTCTAAACCAGGATTAAACCAGGTCTAAACATGGACTAAAACAGAGCTAAACCAGGTCTAAACAAGGACTAAAACAGAGCTAAACCAGGATTAAACCAGAGCTAAACCAGGTCTAAACCAGGATTAAACCAGGTCTAAACATGGACTAAAACAGAACTAAACCAGGGCTAAACAAGGCCTAAACCAGATCTAAACATGGACTAAAACAGAACTAAACCAGGTCTAAACCAGGCCTAAACCAGGCCTAAACCAGGACTAAACCAGGACTAAACCAGGACTAAACCAGGTCTAAACATGGACTAAAACAGAACTAAACCAGGGCTAAACAAGGCCTAAACCAGATCTAAACATGGACTAAAACAGAACTAAACCAGGTCTAAACAAGGACTAAACCAGGACTAAACCAGGACTAAACCAGGACTAAACCAGATCTAAACATGGACTAAAACAGAACTAAACCAGGCCTAAAGAAGGACTAAACCAGGCCTAAACCAGGACTGAAACAGAACTAAACCAGGTCTAAACAAGGACTAAACCAGGACTAAACCAGGACTAAACCAGGCCTAAACCAGGCCTAAACAAGAACTAATCCAGGTCTAGGTCTAAATGTAGAAATACATTCGGAAATCCAACCAATCAGGGAAAGCCCGACTTATTTTAAATAAAGGGTTATGACTGAAGCAACAGAGTGTGTGTACTATATAAAAACGGTTATCTAGAGAAGGGATACCAAACCCATTTAATAGACAAAGATGTAATTTTTGCAAAGAAAATGGCGCTGGCCGGGCTTCCTTTCTCCTGTCCCATAAAGATACTACTAAAAAGTGCAGTATTAAAATGTTTTCTTGCTCTTTACACTACAGGATAAAACTTGCATAACACAATTTTCTACAAGTGCCATGTTCTCTGTGTTTCTTGTAGTCTTGGGTCCAGTCTCGAACCGTACTGGGGTCAGAGTTATTGGTCGCGGCGGCAGTAGTAGCCCAGGATTTTGCATTTCTCACAGAGGTGCTGCGGGTGCTCCTTGCTTTGGTCCGACACGTCCAGGCCGTCCGGCTTCTCCAGGGGACGCTGCGGGGAATTACAATGAAAATTAGTTTTAAGCATGACTTTACCAGGACTTAACTGGGTCCAAACCAGGATTAAACTGGGCCTAGACAAGGACTAAGCTTCTATTTGAAAAGGCCTGCACCAGGACTTAATCTGGCACTAAACTGGGACTAAACTGGCCCTAAACCCAGACTAAACCAGGAATAAACAATGACTAAACCAAAACAAAAGCAAGACTTAACCAGGACTAAACTGGGCCTAAACCAGGACTAGACCAGGACTAAACAGTCAAGAACTAAACTTCTGTTTGAAAAGACCTGCACCAGGACTTAATCTGGCACTAAACTGGGTCTAAACCAGGACTAAACTGGGCCTAAACCCAGACTAAACCAGAAATAAACGACTAAACCAAAACAAAAGCAAGACCTAACCAGGACTAAAGTGTTTGAAAAAGCCTGGACCAGAACTTAATCTAAACTGGGACTAAACCAGGACGAAATTGGGCCTAAACCAGGATTAAAAACACAAGAACTAAACTTCTGTTTGAAAAGGCCTGTAGGACTTAAACTGGGCCTAAACCTGGCATAGTCCTGGGCCAAATCAGGAGTAAACTGGGCCTAAAACAGGACTACATTGGGCCAAAAGCAGGACTGGATTGAGCCTAAAGCAGAATTAAGTCCAGGACTAAACTGGACCTAAACCCGGACTAAACCAGAAATAATTGGTGACTGAAACCAAAACAAAAGCAAGACTTAACCAGCACTAAAATGGGGCCTAAACAAGGACTAAATCTGGGCCTAAACCTGGACTAAACTAACACTCACCTGTTTGTGAGGGTAGACGTTGATGTGGCACTTGATGCACTCTTGTCCCATGTTGGCCCAGGAGTTGCCGCTCATCCATTTCCTCTTACATTTGGGACATTTGTATTCTCCAAAACACCTCTTTTTCCCCTGGTACGGGGTCAGGCCTTCACCTTTGGGCCGAGCCTAAAAAAAGCACAAAATTAAGTTATGATTTCAAGTGATAAAAGGCTAAAGTCTGGATTCTGGAGTCTGAATGTACCGTATTTTAAGTGTTAAACGGTGGAATATAAAGCCAAAAACACACGAGGGTTACATTTCAGACGACACTTCCACTTCCCAGCACTGACTGACAAACGAGTGCTGTGAAAACAGTTTGGCTTGTGCCTCTCGTCACCTCTCACTGCCCTGGGCCCCTTCAAATCAAAGACTACAGAGTGATGTCAGCCTGCTGCTGGTGGTCCACAGTTTTCACCCAAAACCATTTACACTGAGCAGAGGTGGACGGTAAATACATTCTCATTTCCTCTTTTTGTTCTCCCTGTCTTAATGTGGCTCAAAAAATATATATTATTTTTCATGAAATGGTAAAAAATCTCAGTTTCAACACGTACTCTATGTGTATCTATTGTGTATAACATTTGAAAACCATTACATACTCTTTAAGTTTCTATTCTAACACATTTTCTTCTTTCTTTCTTTCTCTAATTGTGTAACATTATTTTTGACTTTGGTGGCAAAGTGGTCTTTAATTATAGTAGTGGATTGTTTTCATTCTGGGCTGTAAATTACACTGTAAGCATGACTCATTTAAGAACAAGCGTATGAATAAAAAATATAAAAATTGTATGATATGTTATGATATACATAATACCTTCACAATATTTACTTCATATTTACAAAGTTTAGTTATAAACAACAATGCATATCTCAATTTTGTGGCACTGGCTTTGTCATTCTGAAACCTGCACTGGAGCCCCTCCATACCACCATACACAAGTAGTAGTAGTAGTAGTAGTAGAAGTAGTAGCAGTGGTAGTAGTAGTAGTAGTAGTAGTAGTAGTAGTAGTAGTAGTAGTAGTATGAGTAGTAGTAGTAGCATGAGTAGTTGTAACACTACTCGTAACAATAGTAACAGAAAACAGTGGTAGTAATAATAATAATATAAGTAATAAGTAATAATAGTAGTAGTAGTAGTAGTAGTAGTAGTAGTTGCAGAAGTAGAAGTAGTAGTAGCAGTGGTAGTAGTAGTAGTAGTAGTATGAGTAGTAGTAGTAGCATGAGTAGTTGTAACACTACTAGTAACAATAGTAACAGAAAAGTGGTAGTAATAATAATATAAGTAATAAGTAATAATAGTAGTAGTAGTAGTAGTAGTAGTAGTTGCAGAAGTAGAAGTAGTAGTAGCAGTGGTAGTAGTAGTAGTAGTAGTATGAGTAGTAGTAGTAGCATGAGTAGTTGTAACACTACTAGTAACAATAGTAACAGAAAAGTGGTAGTAATAATAATATAAGTAAGTAATAATAGTAGTAGTAGTAGTAGTAGCAGAAGTAGTAGTAAAAGTAGTAGTAGTAGTAGTATGAGTAGTAGTAGCAGTGGTAGTAGTAGTAGTAGTATGAGGAGTAGTAGTAGCATAAGTACTTGTAACACTACTCGTAACAATTGTAACAGAAAACAGTGGTAGTAATAATAATATAAGTAATAATAGTAGTAGTAGTAGTAGTAGTTGCAGAAGTAGAAGTAATAGTAGCAGTGGTAGTAGTAGTAGTAGGAGTAGTAGTAGCAGCAGTGGTAGTAGTATGAGTAGTTGTAACACTACTAGTAACAATAGTAACAGAAAAGTGGTAGTAATAATAATATAAGTAATAAGTAATAATAGCAGAAGTAGTAGTAGAAGTAGTAGTAGCAGCGGTAGTAGTAGTAGTATGAGTAGTAGTAGCAGTGGTAGTAGTAGTAGTATGAGTAGTAGTAGTAGCATGAGTAGTTGTAACACTACTAGTAACAATAGTAACAGAAAACAGTGGTAGTAATAATAATAATAAAATAAGTAATAAGTAATAGTAGTAGTAGTAGTAGTAGTAGTAGTAGTAGTAGTAGTAGTAGTAGTAGTAGTAGTAGTAGTAGTAGTAGTAGTAGTAGTAGTAGTAGTAGTAGTAGTAGTAGTAGTAGTAGCAGCAGGAGGGAAGTTCACGGCAGTGAAACCATAACATTATTTTATCCCGGGCCTCAGGGTCTGCGGGGCCCAAAATGATCCACTTCTGTAGTTTAATTACATCCATCTCTGACACTGATAATATATTTACCGCTTGAGCTTTATATTACAAAGCTTATATGACTAACACATAACTCACCTCTATTAAGCAGTAATAAAGCATTAATAAGTATGTAATTAACAATATTTATAGTTTATAGATATCTTATTGACTTACACTTTCATAATGATGCATTGATTCGCATGAGCTTATAACTCAAGACTTCCACAGTAATAACAATGTTTATAACTCAATGGTGGTTGTAAATGTTTAAGTATTGGTTTCTAAACAATTTATTAACTGGTTACTAATAATTAACTAAAACTTAACTTCATAGTGTGAGTTTTTATGAAGGGTAACTCTGCACTATTAAGCAGTAATAAAGCATTAATAGGTATGTAATTAACAATACTTAATGAACTGTTTATAGAAAGTGAATGAGAACAAATGCTGCTTATTACACAAGAATTAAACATGAATAAGAAGGTTTATAATTCTGTATTGCTCACTAATACTTAACTAATGCTTTATATTGTGTGGTTATTACAAAGTGTTGCCCTATAACCAAGGACTTTTTTTTTTTGTTTTTGTTTTTTTACACTACAGAAATGCTTTGCTGTCTCATTTCGAGAAAGTACGTTGAGATTGTTATTTTATTTGCGAGAGCCAAGGCTTTTCCCATTAGTACTTCTGAGACTTCTCCCTCCAGCTGAGGTCCCTGGGGGGCTCCGGAGGCCCCCGGTCTGCGATAGGGCCAACAGGAGGGGCCCACACATAATAACCACTTCAGGAAGAAAAATACCTCGGGCGCTCCGTCATGCCTCCCAGCTGGCCCCGAATCGACCAATCAGGAAAGGCCAAATAAAAGCCAGATGAAGCCCACATTGGTAAAAGATGACACAACGCAGGAGGAAGCCATCTTGGACAGGGCTGCGTTAGATTAGCAGCAGAAAAGAGACGTTTTAAAGAAGTCATAGTTTAACCAGGACTAAACCAGGACTAAACCAGGACTAAACCAGTTCTAAACTATGTCTAAAACAGGACTAAATCAGTTCTAAACTATGTCTAAACCAGGACTAAATCAGTTCTAAACTATGTCTAAACCAGGACTAAACCAGGACTAAATCAGTTCTAAAGTACGTCTAAACCAGGACTAAACCAGGACTAAATCAGTTCTAAACTATGTCTAAACCAGGATTAAACCAGGACTAAACCAGGGCTAAATCAGTTCTAAAGTGTGTCTAAAACAGGACTAAACCAGGGCTAAATCTGTTCTAAAGTACGTCTAAACCAGGACTAAACCAGGACTAAATCAGTTCTAAAGTACGTCTAAACCAGGACTAAACCAGGACTAAATCAGTTCTAAACTATGTCTAAACCAGGATTAAACCAGGACTAAACCAGGACTAAATCAGTTCTAAAGTACGTCTAAACCAGGACTAAACCAGGACTAAATCAGTTCTAAACTATGTCTAAACCAGGATTAAACCAGGACTAAACCAGGACTAAATCAGTTCTAAAGTACGTCTAAAACAGGACTAAACCAGGGCTAAATCAGTTCTAAAGTACGTCTAAAACAGGACTAAACCAGGACTAAATCAGTTCTAAACTATGTCTAAAACAGGACTAAACCAGGACTAAACTAGACCAGGACTAGCCCCAACTAAAACATCACTAAACCAGGACTAAGCCAGGTCAAAACCGGAACTACAACAGTTCTAAACCAGGACTAAACCAGGTCTAAACCAGGACTAAACTAGGCCAGGACTAGCCCCAACTAAAAAAGGACAAAACCAGGACTACACCAGGTATAAACCAGGACATAATCTGGTCTAAACCAGACTAAATCAGTACTAAACTAGGTCTAAACCAGGACTACACTAAATCAGGGCTAGCTCCAAATAAAACAAGACTAAACCAGGATTAAATCAGGTCAAAACTAAAACAAATCCAGGACTAAACCACTCTAAACCAGGATTAAATCATGACTAAACCAGGTATAAACCAGGACTAAATCCAACTAAAGTAGGACTAAAGCAGGTCTATACTTGTTATTTTATTTGCATAAACCAGGCATAAACCAGAACTAATTTAGTATTAAATCAGGTCTAACCCAGCACTAAATAAATACTAAACTACACCAGGACTAGCCCCAACCAAAACAGGACAAATCCAGGACTAAACCATGACTAAACCAGCTTTGTTTTTGTTTTTTTTTTGTTTTAGGTTTCAGCTAATATTGTTGGTGCTATTTTTAACCATGATAACACATTTTTGACTGGATAACTTCAAATATACCATAATAAGGTTTGTATGCTTATGAGCTATCGCAAAAGACCTGAATGCTCTGCTCGGAGTCATTTTGCCAACACACACAGCAAAGCACCATGGGAGGTCACAGCGAGCATCATCTTCCTGAGAGAGGAAACTGTTCCACTGTTCCACAGAAACCAAAACAAACTCTTTTATTCTGAGGAGCAGGGGGAGGCAGAGGGCACACAGCAGCGGTCTGAGCGCGGGGCATGCGGCGCAGAGGGTTACAGCGGTCACACAACGGGACTGGGACATGAGAGAAGACGAGAGGGGGAAAGATTTAGTAAAAATAAGGGGATAAGAGTTGTCATAGTGCTACAAAATACAAGCCGGTAGTCCCCTATTGTGTTAAATTGACTTTTTATAATGTTTCCACCTCCAAGCAATCACTTCATTCATCTGTTAGCGTCATGTTGCTACAAGCCGTGCTAATTAGCCATTTATGCTCTGTCCAGTCCCCACCGTCGTTGCCAGCAGGGGGCGACAGATGCCTAACCCGAGCATTCTCCTTGAAAGAAGACGTTTTCCATACATTATTTAAAGAAATTGCAAGAGTGTTTTTGAATATATGCACACAAACTATTTCCAACACCAGGTACGGTTATATTGCCCACAAACATAATTGGTATTAATTAAAATAAAATACAGAAGAGGGCTGCTCGTTTATGGAAAAATTCAAAATCACGATTATTTAGGTCATAATTGAAATTACGATTATTTAAAACAAACATTCATATAGTGCCGAAATAATAACCTGTCGAGTAGTTTGATCATTTATTTGTGTTAATTGATTCATAGAGCCTGTTGACAAGACTTTGGACAACGTTCTGGACAAAGACAAGTGTGCATCTAGCTTTGACAGCTCTGTGAAGTGCCTACATACGGACATAAAGAGCATGCACATCATTCAGTCCAATTTAATTAATCATTTTTTCTCGATTATATAGATTTTGTAATCATTAAGAGCCAAAATTGTAAATAAGATTAAGATCTGATTAATTGCACAGCCCTAATAGAAAATGATTAAATGTTGGAGTAGGGTGAAAAATGTGAAAATCTAATACTTTGTCCAAATGTCCTTTTTGTCATTTATTGAGAAGGGTAAATAATCTGTATTTAAAATAGCATTAGTCGGGGATGTAATTTAAGAAGCAGTGCAAATGTAATGAAATATTTTGTCAAGGGACATATATTATACAAAATCGACTTTTTTGAGCTTTCTACTGCGTCATAACATTGTTCCCTCATCAAAAACATAACCTGTATTCTTCGTTTGTTAAAAAGACCTTAACAGAGCTGCACTCTGCTTCCCTCTGCTGGTCTCTTTACTTGTTTCTTTATGACAGTAGTAAAGTAATTATTGGGAAATGTTTTATTTTAGTCACATAATGTTTTTAAAGGTTGTAAAACATGCCATGCTGTTCTAGAGGTGACCAAGACTGGTTTTAAAAGATAAATAAAAGCATAATAAAGTAGGCCTGCACAATATGTCGCAAAATTATCGTTATCGCAATATCAGCAAACACAATATCTGTATTGTAAGAATCTAAATATATCGCAATAACGCTGTGGTCTTCCATCTGACAGAGAAGAATTATTTTCCACCAGAGCCTTAAAAGAACATGTGTTGTGACTAAATAAAAATGTTTAAAAAGTCCAGTTTTAGTGATAATTTAATGAATTTAGTCACAGCTTAGCCTTGTTTTATTCCTGGTTTAGTCTGTGTTAAGTTTTGATTTTGTCGCTGTTTTGCCTTGTAAACACAGGAACTTACATTTTTGTGAAATGTAGTGAATTTAACTTACTATGTTCGAAAAGTAGGCTCTATTTTCAAATATTGCAATAATATCGTTATCACAATTTTCAACATAGTTATCGAATATCGCATGTTTTCTCCATATTGTGCAGTCCTATAATTAAGCTCATTTAAGGCTAATCAGCACTCGCTCAAGTTAAGCAATGTCTATTATACCAATTCAAAAACAGATATTTCTTTTTATCACACATGCCCGTCTAATACAAGCCTTACGGTAAATTATCCTTTGTACGGCTCACTATCTCGACTGCTTATTGTGTAGTTTTCCCAGCCTAAAATGTAATGTGAATGTAAATCCCTGCTCCATATATTGCGTTACAACACGGCCCATATAAAAGCTACTCAAATCAGAGCCACAGTTTTGTCTTTAAGGCCAAGTTTTACAGCTAAAGTAAAGGTTTGGCCCAGATCTGAGCTCTGAAATCATCTGGAAACAATAGTCCACTGCCCTTTCTCCATTTCTCTGCACTGCAATCACTCTCTCAGGTTCTCGTGGGACGGGGCGCACTAACACAAAGATTTGTCAACTCTGTATCTCCCTGGACCCCAGCCCAATCAGCTGTTAGATAAAAAACACATTCTCTCTACAGCGGGGTCTTCTTGAGCAAGTCGTCCAACCACTGCAGTGTTGTTTTATCTCATCAGTCATAACCATTATCTCCGGGAGAGTTTAAAAAACAAACTTTGGAGACTTACATATTGCAACATAGCTCTGTGGGAATAAATTTTGTAGAATTAAAAAGATAGTGATGCTAATAACAATGTTTATAAATTGTGGTTAAAGGCATTAGGCTAGCTTTTTTTTCTTGCCGCTCAAAAATAAGATGAGTTTTTACTTTCTACATTGTGTTGTTTTGGTTCATTTCAGTCAGAAAATGCCAAAATGTTAATGCAAACAGTTCTTTTTCTGTAGTTTGCTTATCACATGGCTTCATTTACACTAACAGGGTATTTTAACCTTGCAAAAGCCAAATGGATTGCTAACGTTATATCAATATGGAGTCTCCCATTGAACACATTTGTAAAGGTAAGGCATTTTCATAACATTTGGAGGTAATTGGATGAAGTACCATCTGTGACTTTTACAATAATAAAACAAAAAAGTTGTTGGACAGTTTTTTCAGGGTTGCTATGTTGACTGTTCTGCTAAAACAAATTTTTTGAGCTTTTAATTAGGGCTGCACAATATATCGCAAAATTATCGTTATCGCAATATCAGCAAATGCAATATCCGTATCGCAAGAATCTAAATATATCGCAATAACGCTGTGGTCTTCCATCTGACAGAGATTTACACTGAAGAATCATTTTCCACCAGAGCCTTAAAAGAACGTGGGTTGTGACTAAATAAAAATGTTTAAAAAGTCCAGTTTTAGTGGTAATTTAATTAATTTAGTCACAGCTTAGCCTTGTTTTATTCCTGGTTTAGTCTGTGTTAAGTTTTGATTTGTCGCTGTTTTGACTTGTAAATACAGGAACTTACATTTTTGTGAAATGTAGTGAATTTAACTCGCTATGTTCGAAAAGTAGGCTCTATTTTCAAATATTGCAATAATATCGTTATCGCAATTTTCAACCTAGTTATCAAATATCGCATGTTTTCTCCATATCGTGCAGCCCTACTTTTAACCATGTTATAATGTTATTTGTGAAGTCTCTCACTCATCCAAGCTAATTGAATCACACAAAAGGTTAAGAAGAAGTCATCTAGACTTGATTTTTCAAAGTAAAAAACGTTTTACTTCTCATCCAAGAGGCTTTCTCTTTTGTTGTAATGTTATAATGTTTTTTGCACCTCAAAAACATCATATTTTTGTTTAAATCACGCATATTTGAGTAATCCTCTATGCTAAGGTCGTCCTAAAAACATTCACCGCTCTTTGTAGACACCTGAAACCAGGAAGTACTCGCGTTTCTAAAGCCCATTCACCGTCACCGGACTCGTTCTGATCATATCAGCGCTTAAATTGCCATCGCTACAAAGCAGTCGGCTCATTTATCTGTCTGTTAGTGTCATGTTGCTCAGAGCCATGTCATTGCTTCATTTGTTCAGGAAGCACAATTTGAAAGGTATTTTTTGGTGATTAATAGTTAATATTATCTATTATAATAATTATTTTCATAAACCGTCTGTGATTTTAACAAGTGAGATAAGTTGCTTAATTTTTATAGATGAAATAAATATACTTATTTTTTTCTGGTTTGTTTGTAATGTTATCTTATGATCCATGGTATAAATAACAATCTAGGTACTGAGAAAATGTGGGCAATATTGTTTTTCTTGCCATTGTAAAACAAATGCAAGTCATCCATATGTTTTAAGAAGTAACGTAAACACACTTCTGCTAAAGGTGGCCGCTTCACCTGTTAGCCGTTAGCCACCGTTAGCTTGAACAGGCAATAAAAAGTAAGATCTTCTAATGTTATCTTTTAACAAAATTTAGTGATAAGGCAACATAAATATCACATTTTCGCTTAACAATATCAAACGTAAACTTAAAAAAGCCTTTAAAAGTACTTGTTTTGCAGAAGTAATTGTTTTTGCACATGCGCACATGTACCCGCCGGACAAATTGTGCTTCCTGAACAAATGGGGCAATGAGAAGCTGTACTAAATAGCCATTTTTTGCTCTGTCCATTCCCCACCGTTGCCAGCAGGGGGCGACAGACACCTAATCCAAGCATTCTCTGCAAAGTCAAAGTAACAGCTCCCCAACAGACAACTATTCCACATATACGTTATTTAAGGTTATAAAATGTGAAATACTAATGTCCAAAACTATTTTAAAAAACCTGAAAAAAGCATATGTGGCCTTAAACAAGTATCGCTGAAAGTTCTTGTTGTCGTCAAACTTAAAACTCGTGCACTCGCCCCAGCATTGGCCTGAACTGGCTGCAAACGAATCAGCGAGAGCCTGAGAAGACGGATTTTTTAGCGTTTGCGAACTCACAAATCTTGAGAGAATCTAGCTTGCTGCTATGTTCGAACGGAAGAAAAGAACCTCCGCTTGGTCTCAACCTTTCACACAGCGCTAACTCATCATTTCTTAAATTCAAATCTTCCACAAGTCGAGGAAACGAGATCTGATCCACTTCCCGCCAATGGACACACAAACCTATGTCCTGTTTCAGACAATGGGGCTTCCTCTTCCCACAACCACAGGCCAAATGGGACCAGCCAGATCAGGAGGATTTCTGATTATTTCCATCCATTATTCCACAAAGAAGTTAACCTCTATTTTCACTGGATAAAACCGAACAACCGCTTTTCTGTTCTCTGCGTTTTCCAACCATCCATAAAGGCCATTGTCTAAAATCCCATTTGATTTCACGCTTGCTGTATTACCATCTATAACACACAAGGCTGCATTCACCAAGGAAGGATTATCTTTGGCCAAAAACGTAGGGAGAAACTTGAGATTAATGAGAAATACATGTGTGGAGTATGTTTGAATGACAGAAGCAGGTGGGCCGCCAGAAAAACGTACGCAACAATCTCTAAATTCAAGGCTACAGTGATCTGCTAAAGGGATTCTCAGGAGTTTCCCAAGATGCATGAACAGAATTAAGTATTGCTAACAGGTTAGGGGGCATATTATGTGTTTTTCAGGCTTTTTGGACACCTTTGCATTAGTATTTCAAGTTTTATAACTTAAAATAGGAACATAATGCTAACTGATAGATAAATAAGCTGATTGTTTCGTACTGACAGCAATAGTAATGGCTTCAGTATAGGGGACCTTTAAGGAATGTTTAGATTTTTCTAAATAGGTTGAACTGAAGAGTGTGGGGTGACCACCTGTCCCACTTTTGGTTGTCCTGCCTGTCCATTTAGTCCTCTGTCCCTCTGTCCCACTTATTCAGATAATGTCCCTCTTTTTCATTGGTGCTAAGTGGGTTTTATAAAAAGAGAGATTCAAATTAAGAAGATAAAGGTAAGATGTGTAAAATGTAGAATAAATATTTGTGTGCGCTAAACTGAAGCAACTTATATCTCAGTGAGTTGGTACGTTTGATTTGTTCATCAAAAGATTTATTTCTCGAGTCCGTCCATCCTTGTCCCACCAATCGCACAACTTGTCCCACTTTTGTACTTTTTGGTCACCCTAGTAGTTTTTTTTTTTTTTTTTTTTTTAACCACAAAGCCAATGAAATTATGGAATACACACCTATACAGTACCTACACAACAATTACTAAAACAAACCAATATTTATATAACAGTATAGGTAGCCTATATATTTTTATGTTGTTCCCATTATCAAGCATTTAAACAGTTTTGACCATTGACTCCCAGTTGGTTGGTGGCTTTTTTAAAAAATACTCTACTACTTCCTCAGACATCTTACTCAAATTTACTAAAGCAAAAGTATGTTTTGAAAAAGAAATGTGTAACTCAATATTTATGACAGGGAATTATTACACGAAGGCTTTTAATTATGGGTGTAATGATACATTTTTGCATCGATACGATATGTATCGATTAGAAGTGTTTCGATGCGATTCAAGAACGATATTGGCTAATTTGGAATCGATACGATTCAACACCTTCGTATCGATAATTGATACAGCAACTTTTTGCCTAAAAATCATAAAAGTTTACTCTCAAATGTAGCACCAGGGTTGATTATGTCCAGCAGAGAGAGAGTGAAGAAAAGTTGAATATAACATTCAACTTCATACTTCATGTGTATCGATATTCACTTCCTAGAAAACAATACAATTCAATACAAGGTCATGTGTATCGATGTAGTTGTATCATCGGAAAAAAATCAATACATCGATACAGTTACTGTATTGTTACAACCCACTTTTATTGTATGTAAGTGGTGGAAGGCAATTAAAAATAAATCTAATTAGCCTAATTACAGCATTTGCCAGTAATAAATTACATTTTTATCAAATTGCAGTATTTATAGGGGCTATATCAGACTTAATTTTATTTTATTTTTTTCATTTTCAACTTCATTTAAAACACCATGTTCAAACAGGGCCTCTGAGTGCACGTGAGGGAAGCCGTGCACTAGATTTGTGGGGCCAGGCTCGGAGGAAACCCCGCAGTTACCTGAAGTGCACTCAGATTAGACCAGGGGTGTCCAAACTTTTCTCTAAGAGGGCCATACTTGAAGATGTGAAAATCTTCAAGGGCCACAGTATAAATTATTAACACACTGTTTTATAAGTATTTTGTTTTCAAACGCCAAATAAGTATAAATTATCTTCTTTAACAACAAATGAACATCTTTGAACATAAAAACTGCAACTGCAATTATTTTTCAACCAATTAATTTGAAAATACACAGCATAGAGTCGTAGATGAGATGCATAAATGTACAGACAAAGCTAGGAAAACACTGTACAAAAGTAATGGAATTTGTCATAGAAGCTGAGGGCCATATGAAATCTCAACTTGTGCCACAAATGGCCCCCAGACCACACTTTGGACATGTCTGCTATAGACCAGTGGTTCCCAACCTTTTTTATCTCATGTACCCCCTGGCATTTTTGGTAATACCATTAGCACTCGATCAAATTCTCCTGCATTTTTTCTTTTAAACTCAAATTTTACTTAAAAATAAAACATTCAAATTAAACAAACAAAAAACAAAAAAACAAAAACAAAAACTGAAACACGAAATAAAACACTTTTATGTTAAAAATAAATAAATCTTAAAGTCAATAAATTTACTACAAACAAATGCTTAAATAATTCCCCTTTGATACAAACTATTACACCTAAAAAAAAGTAATAAAATATAATATTAATAAACAGATAATATTTTTAGCAGTTTTACCTCCTTTTTATTACTCAACATTTAAGCATGCTTGTCTTTCATAGTTTCAACAGTTCAAAATTAAAATAATGCAAATATTTTCTTATCATTTTGTCATTAAATTATCAAGTAATCCTAAGTACCCCCTGCAACATGTTCGCGTACCTCTAGGGGTCCCCGTACCCCTGGTTGGGAAACACGGGTTGTGTATGGACACAGACAGTATTTACAACTGGCCAAAGCTGAAATCCACTCACATTCTGCGTTTTTGGCCTCTTTTGGATTTTTACTGTTCTACAAAAACAAGTGTTGCCGTAGACACGTGCGATTAAATGCGTTATTATTTTTTTTACGTGTTCATTTTTCTGTAATTAATTCGTCATAATTACCATGTTTAAGTCCCAACCATTGTATTTTTGTTAATTTGAAGTGCTTCAAATAGACATAGCCTTAAAGAACTGTTCTATTGAGCCTTGATTAGATTATGCAAAGAAAATTTTCAAATGATTGCAGATTAGCCAAATATCTTTTTATAGGCTACTATTTGATGTTGCACACATTATACAATACAGTATACATGGCCAACCAAATTTCTGAGTTTAAATCATGGTTTATCTACAAAAATGATTTATCCAGTGATTCCTAATTGTTATTTTTTTGCATACCTTGCATTTCCTGTTCCCTGCTGATCACTTCCTGAATTTTTCCTCATCAAAAACACTTGAACTTGTCAGCACCTGGGCAGAGAAACGCAACAGTCCTGCCCCCGCGGTTCAGCTTTGAGGTAATCAATTGTAAACTGTTGTTTGTCCAGCAGATGGCGCTGTGGGCCCCGCAAATGCTCCACACCACACAGAGAGTAAACAGCAGAGGAAGTGACAGCGCCGGTCTGAAACTTTCCAACTACTTTAGGCTCCTGTGGTTACTAATCAGCCTTGCTGTTGTGCTAACACTGACACTAGCCTAGTACATAGCTGAATCTAAGTAAATCACAGTAAAAGTATCATAATGCATTTCTAACCCCCAAATTCCACTGCAAGCGTGAGCGCAGCGCCGGAGATACGCCCCAGTTCTATTGCAACGGCGCTCCCGGTCCATATCAATCTACACAGATCAGATCGCACCAAACCGGATACTGAACTGAGTGTAACTTCCAGATTTTCACAATAAATTTTCACAAATTTATTATAGATTTTCACAAAAAAAAAAAAAAAAACTACGCCGTACACGGAGTACATAACTTTTAATTACAGTATTAATATATATGCTTATGTGGTGGTAAAAATGTACAATACATGTAAATTTATTAATAAAATCTGTTATATATACACATGCACATGTTCTTAAATCAAGTCACTTCCTGTTGCACCAGAGGCCGACAGTTCAGGTCACAAATGATTCAGTTTGTACGAGCCATGGATGAGGAGTTAAACTGTTGTTTTCTGTCCTTCTTCTGGTGAATGAAGATTGTTTTGGTCCCCCCCCTAGCATTTTGCGCTCCTGGGTCAGCTGTTATTCAGTTGTAGACCGCGTTTTGCAGGGATTTTTCATGCATTCAGTCATTATCGACTTCTAATGTACAGTCTGCATGTGTATCAAATGTACAAATAAAGTAAATAGAGGTATTTTATCATTATTTCTGTCACGATTGTGTTGCATAGATCATTCGTTTATTTCTACGTGCGTAAAACGAGATAAAAGCCATTAAGTCGTTACCCAAAACAAACAACAATAATTAGCAAGTTAAAAAACATCTAAAGAATCATAATAGCATCAAATGGCTCAAATACATTTGATTATGACTAAACAATACAACAACTGCCAACAAAATATTTAAGTTTAAATCATGGTTTACCTACAAAAATGATTCATCCAGTTTCCTAATTGTTGTTTTTGGCATACCTTGTGTCTCATGTTGTCTGCCGCTCGCTTCCTTAATTCTTCCTCAGAAAAACCACTTAAACTTGCTGTTACATGTCATGCGAGCTAAATTTATACACGGGTTGTCCTCCTTATCTCAGGTGGGACGTCCCATACCTGTAGGCTACAATCCTGCTGAGTAGACAAACAGCTCTTATGAAACACTGCTTAGAAGATCACAAGATTTACTTTCACTTTAGTTTTCTTTGAAATTGAAAGTAATCCAGTCAGAGTTGTCACAGTAGGGTAGGCAAGGTAGGCAACTGCATAGGGCCCAGTGCTGAACTGGGCCCCCAAGGAGGGTCATTTATCTGTACAATAGTGAACAAGTTATTTAAGCAACAGAAAACAAACCACTGAAGTGTTGCCGCTGTTTTTCTCCTACAAGGGTCCGTTTAACCAGCCAACCTAAAATATTGTTTACCAAAAATTGCACCAGAAAACAGGAAATCACATGTTTTGCTCAGATTTTCCTGCGGGACGACTCCCAGAGCCCCCTGCCTTATATTGCCCCAAATATTCACCTGTCTATTGTGCGTACAAGGTCACAATTCAGGACAAAAGGAGAGCTTATGTTTGTGCTTAGTAAAACTTAATCAAAGGTCCTTTATTGCCATGTTTTTGGTTTGAGGAGGGATTTACAAAAAAAAAAAATTTGAGCTTATAAAGGGGCTCAGTTGTCTCTCTTGCCTAGGGGCCCCTATAGTGTCTAGAAACGGCTCTATAAGTAGATGTTGGAGAGCTTTATTTAAACTTCGAGTCATGGGCCTTTAGTAGAAATAAGTGATTGAAAATAAATGAACAAATGCTGAATAAAAAGATTTGTTGGTGCAAAACAGCAGAGTAGGCTTCCAACTTGTGAACAAAATGTATATGCAAGCACGAATTTCTCGCATTTATAAATATGGATCATTTTTGCAACTATATGTCCAAAGCTCACATAAAAAGAAACCAAAAAAAAAACTGCAACGGTAAGTTTCATTTTCCATGTAAAACAAAAGGACTGTAGCAGTTATCAGCGTCTATGCAAACATTACGTGACTCATCTGTTAAAGATGAAGTTATGAAAGCTATGGAGTTGTTGTCATTCCACTGCACCAAGATTTAGTTTCAGTTTAGTTTATTTGTGAATAAAATTAGCTCCAAAATTATAAACATGAACCATGTTATGTGAGTACAGCTAAATGTTTTTTTTTTAATTCAAAAGATTTTTTCCCAGGAACACAACGTTTAGGGCTGAAATTATTGTTCATTACTGATTAATCTGCTTTGAGTATTACTAAGGTAGGGTGACCAGACATCCCTGTTTAATCGGGACAGTCCCAGTTTTAGGCTCCTTGTCCCATGTCCCATCACATATCTGTAAAAACACTCATATGTCCCAGTTTTCAACAAACCATATCCCAGTTGTCCCCATTTTAATCAAGAGAAAAGCATAGGAAACTGAAAACACATTTGTCTAAAGACTTTTGTCACTAAATGTATTTACAATGTCATTATTTTATATCGCTAAATTGCCATTATAATTTAAATCGTCTGGGTCTAACAATCTAGTCATCCAATGTTCATTAAAGTGACATTCAATTTAGTTGTGTTCAACTTTGTACTGTAATATTTCACTTTTAAATGTAATGCAAAGAAACCATGCATTCACAGTTCTCATTCTTCCAAACTAAGGTTTCGTCAGCAAAGTGGATGTCCCTTACACATAGCACTATATAATTATCATGAAAACTACAGTATAGGCCCACTGTATGTCACTAAATGCCAGTTTGAAAATGCATAGTGTACAGTAGGCCTATATCGGTCTAAAAATGCCTGGGATTCTTGGCGAGGAGGACAAAAAGTGTGCTGTTCGTTAGTTTGTGCAGCTCTGAGAAGCCTTTGAGATGACAACAGAGCGGCGGCGGTGGCCATTTTGTGTGGGTTTACAATATCAGGCACACATGATAAAATCTGACATCATCATCCAAAACAGAGCAGGAGGAGAGGTTCAGGGGACGTCCGACGAAATCATTTCCAGATTTTGTGCAGTTTGGGAGGCGAGACTGTAAAAGAGGGATTGTAAATATCTCAGAGTGGTGCTTTCAGATGTCTAACCACCAGCAGAGCAAGTGAACACAGATTGTTACACTTCATGGTCACACTCACACTGGGTACATAATGGCAGTGGTTCTCAAACCTTTCCCAGCCTGTTCCACTGCTGACAATATTTGGCTTCAAAGGCTTTAACTCAGTGGTTCCCAACCTTTTTGGTTTTGTGTACCCCCAAGACCTGATTTAGTCCTGATTTGGACCAGACTTAGTCCTGGTTTAGTCTTAGTTTAGTACTGGTTTACACTCTGTTTAGTCCTAGTTTATTCCTCGTTTAGACCTGGTTTAGTCCTGATTTAGTCTTAGTTTTGTTCTAGTTTTAGGCATGGTTTTGTCCTGGTTTATTTCTTGTTTATCCCTGGTTTATTTCTGATTTTAGACCTTTTTTTCTGGTTGAGTCCTGGTTTTTGCCCTGTTTTTTCCTGACTCACTTAATGTTTTTAAATCTCATCTACAACACATTTTTTCGTATGAGTGGTTGACTTTTATTGTTATTTTATTCATAATTTTACTGTTTCGTTTTATTGTCTTGTCTACTTGTTCATATTATTGTTAATATTGCTACTGTGTACAGCACTTTGGCAAACTGTGTTGTTGTTTTAAAGTGCTTTACAAATAAAATGGATTGGATTGGATTGGTTGAGTTCTGGTTTTATACCTGATTTAGACCTGGTTTAGTCCCTGTTTTGTCCTTTAGTCTCCCATCCCTCTCTATAGTCCTAGGTTAGTCCAGATTTTAGATTTATTTTATTATTTAAAAGCCAAATATACAAAGATACTATAAATGATCATATAACTCCATGTACCCTCTGCAATGTGCTCGCGTACCCCTAGGGGTTCCCGTACCCCTGGTTGGGAAACACCGCTTTAACTGACCAAAATGGGCTTATAGTTTATGTTTACATCTGGTGGTAAACTTTCAGAAGTTCATCATTTACTATAAAGCACCACACTGTAACCTTTGCTCTCTTGCTGGCTCCCCCTTATGGTTGAGAAGTGCTTTGCGACTGCAGCAAAAAAAAATGCCATGGATTTTTCCCATAGAGCGCAATGTAAAAAGAAACGCTTAGTGTTTGGCTGACAGGGCACCTACAGCTCCCAAAAAGGTCTGATTTTGTTGTCTTTATTATCCATTTTCATATCATGGACTTTTTCTCCATTCAAAATCCTTAATTTGGCTAAAAAAGAACTTTTTATGGTTTGTGACGTCACCGCTCTAGCCCGCCATCGCACCCACTGGTCAGAAGCAACCACGTGATATGTGAAGCAAGACTGCGCATGCTCCCAGGTCAGAGTCGCCTGCTCTTTTGGGTCGTACAATGCAGAAATAAAGCGGAAGTAAAATGGCATCACAGTTTTAGAGCAGTAGTGCACTTGTTGACAAGCTAACAAGCTAATTTATGCAACCATATCAACAGAAAAGGTAGGGCATGTCATAGTTATGCTCTGTCCATTCTCCACAGTTGCCAGCAGGGGGAGACACACACCTAATCTAAGCAAAGTCAAAGTAACAGCTCCCCAAAAGAAGACGTTTTCCATACATATACATTATTTTAAGGTATAAAATGTGAAATACTAACACCAAAACTATTTCAAAAAGCCTGAAAAAAGAATATTAAACATTATTTTAAGATCTACAAACTACACAGTGCTCTTTTAAAGTTTTACCCTGCTGCCTTTCTCCACTGTCCAAAAGGCAGTTCTTTATTTTTCATGACACCTTCATAATAAATGAATGAGGAAGGAAGGATGCACAGGGAAGCAAGAAAAAGGAAACAAGAAAGTAGAACAAGCCAACATAGGAAGTATTTTTTATGAGCCAGACTTAAGATTTAACCCAGTTTATGCAGAGAAAGTCTGGTTCACATCCCACTTCCTGAGTGTTTCACCGATCCGTGACATTCTTTCATTTACCGCTGGAGCCGTTATTTAAACCAGATTGAAACACGACCACAGACCGGTCCTAAAAAACAGCAAAAAATCTGCTTAACCACACAGAAACTCAGGTAATCTAACACGTCCTGGCCCCATGACCTTATTATTATGGTCTGCTAAAAGACAATAAGCAATATAAGAGAGTTTAGTTTGACGTCACATCACTGTCTCATTGAGAAAAGTGGAGACAAGAATCTGAAGAATGTGAGTACAACGTGATTCTCGAACTTTGCACAGCGATTACCTCCTCAGGAAATATTTGGCTTTCAGTGTACCACCTTTAGAGGACTAAATGAGCCTAAATCGTAACTAAAACTGGTCTAAACCAGCACTAACCAACTAAAGAAGAATGAAACTGACTTTATATTAAAGGGCGAGTTTACACCTGCAGGACTCTGTGCACTTCAGGACAAAAGTCTGCACCTGTGCTGGTGATGTAACTGGTTAGCCTGGCCAGAAGCTTAAGTTTCGTTTCTATGGGCAGAATAATCACAGGTGGAGTAACCAATCAGAGAAACGAAGAGCGGGACATAAGCAGTGCTCTGCTGACCCCATCAAACTTGGTGGTTTGCCGTTTTTGCCATAAAATACCAGAATATGGCGTATTTTGAGCAGCTCTGTATTTTTTTCTGAACGGAGACAGCAGCAGACCTGTGGAAAAAAGTGGGTTTGTTTGAATGTGGTTGTGGTTGTTGGAGGTCAACAAGACTTTACTGTTGTTAAAATGGAAACAGGACGACAACATGGATTTCAGCAGAACCAGCAGGTAATGAAGGAAAGCACTGAACGCCGTTTACTGGGTCAGAGAAGTTATTAAATTAGCTTGGTAGCCAGCGCCACCTTAGTTAGCTTCTGCATTCGTAAGACACACTGCAGATAAACGGCTGTGATAGGCCAGTTCAAACTCACCCGGAGGGAAACACTTCCCTCCAAGTGAGAAACCTGCTTTAGAAAAGAAAGTAGGCTAGTACCGGTAATTGGTCTGGTTCGAATTCACATTGAGCTCTGTCAAACGAACTGAACTGACCGAATGAACAGTAACACCCCTGGCCTGTAGGGGGCAGTGTGCCAATATTTTCTGAAGAGGAAATCCTGCTCTTCTATTGTTCAAAAATCTAAAAGTATGTGTTTTTTACACAGAATTATTAATGTGACTTGGCTACGTAATAAAAACTGTTTTGTTATTTCCCCATGACAGAGTGGTTAGTTCTTTTGTCGCCCCACTAGGAGGTTGCAGGATAGATCCTAAATGTACTCTGGGGTGCTCTGGCTTCCTTCCTCTTACCACCGTCCAAAGACATGCATGTGTAAGTGAAATGGTGACTTAAATTGCCCCAGAAAGGAATGAATGTGAGAGTGAATGGCTGTCTGTCTGTGTATATCTTCCATTATCCAGGTTGTATCCCACCTAAGGCCCATAGTTGCTGCTGGGATGGGCTCCAGTCACTCACGGCCTCTACCAGGAATAATCAGAAGAATACGGATGAAAGAATGTATTTGTGTAAAGTAATAGCAGCCCATTTGTTCTCTAAAGAGCATGTGGTTCATCTTGTAACAAGAAAAGACTGAGAGACAAGCTGTGCAGCAGTTACATGCACCGATACATTATTTTCATGTTTTTTTTTCTCTCTTATGAAACCCTCTCCTCAGCACATACTTGGGCCGCAGGTTGGTAATGAGGAGCAGATGCCAGATTGGATCTCGGAGCTGTAACGGGATAGGCTTCACTGTGGATATTCTCCCCACCTCTGTCTCTCAGAAACGCCGGCAGAAATATGAAGTGGAGCTGCGGTGTTTCTGTGATCACGTTCAGAGGGAGACTGCCTGACGTGCGCTGGGTGTAAAGATGAATGAGCAGGATGTTCAGCAGCTGCCACTCAGCAAAACGCGAGGAGGATAAACATTTAAACGTCTATTATGGGACATTAGTGGATTAATAATGTTGTTTCTGAGGTTAGACTGAATATATCTACATACATTTTAGAAGACACTCTGTTTTTCTAGTGGAGCGTATGGTTGTATTTACATTTTATTTGAAGCAACTGTCAAAATGCACTACATGATTTTACTCTTGCAAAACAAAATCCGTGATCTAGTGCAGTGGTTCCCAACATTTTTTGTAGCTTTTTTGTGAAATGTGTATTGATAATTCTTCAAAAAGTTGTCATAAAATTTGTATGTGTTTATTAGTCATTACGTACGGAAGCGCATAGTAGTCACCAAAAAAAAACAAACTATCTCGTAATTACGAGAAACTATCTCGTAATTACGACTTATTTTCTCGTAATTACGAGATAGTTTCTCGTAATTACGAGATAGGTTTTTTTTTTGGTGACTACTATGAGCTTCTATAGTAAGCTAGCTGGTAGTTTCCCGCATGCTAAGTGGATAGTGGATGATAAGTGGATAGCCATTTAATGTCCAAGCTTCATTGTTATAAAGCCCAAATAAAAAAATATCAAAATAATTGATTAATTGACAGGAATAATTACCGCAATTAGCCTACTGAGGCCCCTGGAGGGTGGGGCAAAACTCTCTGGCCACTTAAGCTGTGATGACTTACTTACTTAGGTTACTTAGGTGCTTTCTGGTCGCAGGCCCTGTGGCCTCTATGACCAGATCTTGAGCTGAACTTCATACTTCATAATGTTTGTTGCGACATACTGGGTTCGGGGTAACTAAAGGAGTTATCTTCCCAGTTAAAGTAGCATGGGTGGTGTTTCCAGAGTTTATCAAGTCGTGATTTGAAGCTGTTCAGACTTAGAGCAGTTACAACAGAGGCTGGCAGGGCATTCCATGTATTTACATCCTATTGCTAAAAAACCTTCAGTGTCCTAAACGGCACGTTGATCTTTATCTCGTAATTACGAGAAAACTATCTCGTAACTACGAGATAGTTTTCTCGTAATTACGAGATAGTTTTTTTTTTTTTTTTTTTGGTGACTACTATGCGCTTCCGTAATTACGAGACATTTTAGACTTACTTCTAAACTACTTTTAACTCAAATTCTAAATTAAATAAGTCATTTTTAAAACTAAAATATGCAGTGAAGCCCGAAATTATTTATACCCCTGGCAAATTCTGACTTAAAGTTACTTTCATTCAACCAGCAAGTTTTTTTGTTTTTGTTTTTTTGACAGAGAATGACACAGGCTTCTCCCAAAAGATAATAAGACGAATGTACAAGATATAAAATATTTCTCAGCTTTTTTTTTTTTTTACATTTGAACAAAAAGTGGTATGTTGGTATGAAAGTAAGTCAGAATTTGCCAGGGGTATGAATAATTTCGGGCTTCACTGTATAAAAAAATAAATAAAATTAAAATAAAAAAAATAATGTGAAAGAAAATTTTAAGTCATTTGAATAACTCACCTTTGAAACAAGCTATTAAACTGAAAAACATGCAACAAAATATAATATTTAAAATACTATTCTTTAACAGTTTCACCTCCTTTTCTTCAATGAGATACTTGAGCTTGTCTTTCATTCTTTTCAATAGTTCAAAATGAAAAAAATTAGTATGAAAAAGTTTGTTTTCCCTGGCAAAGCCCCGCAACCCACCACACACGGTTCTGCGACCCACTTTTGCGTCCTGACCCACCAGTTGAGAAACACTGTCGTAGAGTGCTTGCGTACCCCTTGTTGGGAAACATTACTCTACTGTTCCCAACACTTACTACAGCAACAGTGTACAGATAAGTACCCTTCTTACTTTTAGGGTTTAGCTTTAGATCACTGGAAACCATCTCTACTCTTGGGAATATTAATCCACCTTTCCTTTTCTGTTTATATTTCAATTTAATGCTCTTATTTGTGTAAACAGCACTAAATACAGACTTTCTCAAACTGTCCCAACAGACATTATTTAACAGCCAATGGGAGTGTCCCTTTCTGCAGTGGTTCCCATCCTTTTTTCCCTGAAGTCCTAACCCCTGCTCGCATAATTACACTAACGTGATTAGTTACACACATTTATTTACAAAAATAAACAGCAGTTGTAGGTTTTTGTTCCTAGTCCCATTGTTTTCCATTGTTAAACTTTAATATGCACAAATATAGGGCTTTATTTAGGGTCAGTTGTTTTGATTATAAACATTGATGGATAGTCAAGAGTGAGTAAAGTGGTTAAAACTTGAGGTGTTTTAGAGTTCCTGTTACAAAAACTTAATAATTCTGCCAAAAATGTTTGAACAAAGCCACGAGTCTGCCACTTGAGGACGTTTGGACAGAGCATATACACACACAAAGATATTCTTAATCATAAACACAAAATGAACATTGTTTTTAATTGTTTTTGTTGCTTGACTGCCCTGTCTTGGTAATAAACTTCTCTCTGAACACATGGCATGCTTTAGAGTCAATGAATACCCCAGGAAACGATTAAACGATGACCAAATTTGTTGACGATTATTTCAATAATCGATTAAAACCTTTAATAATAAACAACAGAAGCTAGGTAAGCTGACAGCTCAAACAGCCCCCACACAGTTCAGCCTCAAGTATTTCACTAAACTGCATATTTGGTCCATGATGAGTGTCTCACCTGAGGACAGTCCTTGATGTAGTGTCCCTTGTTGAAGCAGAGGTGACACAGGTAGTTGGGAGGAGGTCTTTTACTGGGTTTACGTGAATCCGGAGACAGCGAGAGGTCCGAGAAATGATCCGCTAAAGACGACAGTCCATCCACGATGTTGTTCAGAGAGCCGTACGGAGACGAGCTCTTGTAGAAGTTATTGTTTAAGGCCTGGAAAAGTAAAAAAGCGGTCAAAATACTGCTTTTGGGCAGGTTATAGGACATCTGGAATTAGTGTGGCTGAAAATAAAATAGTAAAATAAATAAAAGAATAAGGTCACTCTACACATGATGATTAGGGCAAATACACTTCTAGGGGTATCCAAAACAGCCAGACCTATCTCTGAGGGCTCTTTTCTTTTGTGGAGGAGCAGCGGCTCTACTCTGAGTTCCTCCTTGTTCATCCACCGTTTAATTTAAGACAGGTGCATTGGAGGCTATGATTCAACTTTGGTCAACAGCATCTCTTGCTTAACAATATCGTTGTAAATGCAAAAGCTATTTGCTGTAGGCATTGTTTTGGTTTGACATGAGATGACCGTGAGATTGTGTTGTGCAGCTAAAACACTGAAGCCATGACGTATAATTTTGGCGTCACCTATAAGTCGAAAGGGTGCCCAATGGACTATAAACTACAGCCTGTCCATCCTGGGAGTGGATCTCTCCTTCATGTGGTTCTCCCTGAGGTTTCTTTTTTTTACCGAGGGGGAGGGTCTTTTTGCCAGTTTGTACCTATTTCTGTAATGCATACAACTGTTGTTTTGATATTGGGCTGTTTAAATAAAATTTTATTGAATCAATGACAGCAGCAGGGCATTGTTCAGTATATACCCCGCCTAAAGCCCAACGTTTCTGAGATAGGCTCTAGCCACCCGCCAGCCATAATGGGTATAACTGGAAGAAGAATTTGTCACATTACTGTTAACATTTTTGACATTTTCAAAGTTGCTGAACACCTCTGATGCATTAAAAGGTTACAATATGCAAAATCGACTTTTTTGAGCTTCCCATGAATCCTCTATTGTCTGGCACGGCCGTTCTGAGGCCTCAAAACGCTCTGCCTCTCCCGCAAACCCCTGCCCACTCCAGGAAGCACTGACCAAACAATAAGCCCTCTACATCCAGTCTACTCTTATTCATTTGACCCAAAAAAAAAATGATGTACAGCTCTGCTTCCACTGATTCCACACAGCTATTTTTGATCTTAAAATGGCATCATACATTCTCTTTAAGTTGGATAATGTTTTTAAAGGTTGTAAAAGGTGCAGTGCTGTTCTAGAGGTGACCAAGATTGGCTTGAAAATATGAACAAATAATGCTACAACAGATTATGTAACTGTCTTCAATGCACAACATAAATTATACAATGCCAAATGTGTAACAAGTATAATCCTGCGTTTCTCTTTTTTTACCAAACACAGTGAAGTATTGTGGTGACTTTGTGATGAGCAGCGGCCTGTCAGTCCATGAGTCTGATAGATTTTCCTGTTTATCTCTACACTCAGACACCAACAGTGGCTTTCATTATGGGACTTGTGCAGATGTGATGCATTTAGTGCGTGAGCCAATAGTCTGTTTCCTCCCCGGGACAAAACGCCTTTGTGGTACAATGGTGTAAACTGCTTGACTTTTTTGGGAGCACAATCAGTGTCTTTGTCTCTGTGGAGGAGATGGTACTAAGGCACCGAAGACATGAAGAAGAAAAAAAAAAAGGCCTCAAGATTCAGGAGAAGGAGGGCTGTGATGAGACACACATGTTCATCCCAGAATCAGATCTCTGAGTATTAAAAAACAGCGTATTATGGCAGAGTTTTGTATTTTGCCATTACCAAACCAATAGGGATGGTCTGACCAGGCTTATCTATTGACTTTTCTTTCAAAATTGTTTGTGCAATGGTCTGAAATCTGTAAGCGGTTATCTGTGGGTGGCTGGAGCCTATTCCCAGCAACTATAGGCCTTAGGCAGATTACACCAGACAATATGGCCAATAAATCCTATGTCTGAAACTGATAGACCAGTGTTTCCCATCGCACTTTGGCCATAAGCACCTACCACCTTGACTACCATTCAATAGAGGCTGCATAGTAATATATACATTTAGTTTATTCCCCCCAAACCACATTTTAATGCTTTTATGATGCAGTTTTTTATGGTAAATTCACTTTTTGTGGCATTTAGGAGCGGTAAGTGCCTATAATTTGTATAGGCTCAGAATTTTGAACCTTTATGAGTTGGCTACCACTTTAACTCGCACACATTTTCTGCGAGAAAAACTGTAGACATTTAGATCCATTTATACAGAAGTGTATTTGAATGGTGGGAGGAAGCAAATTTAACTGCAACTGCAACTTTATTTATAAAGCACTTTACAAACAACTAAGTCGACCAAAGTGCTGCACAAGATAAAATATAAAATCAAACTTAAAAAATATATACAAATCCATAAAAAGCATAAAAAGGTAATAAATACAAATAGAAAAATAATCAGATAAATAATGTCAACATCTCAAACTGTGTCAAAGGCCAATGAGAACAATAAAGAAATTTAAAGGTCCTCTATTCTGCTAAATCTACTTTTTTAAGTTTTTAACCATAATATAATGTTCTTTCCACCTCAGAAACATACCTGGAGTAGTATTTTGTTTTATTCATGCATGTCTGAGTAATCCTGTATGCTGTGGCCATTCCTTTCTCAAGAGCTGAAAACGCTCGGTCTCACAGCTTTATGTAGACACGTGAAACCAGGAAGTGGTTCTGCGCGCTTCTAAAGCCCATATACTGTCTCCGAACTGATTTTGATCACTTCAGCGCTTAAATTGTTGTCACTATGAAGCAGTCAGCTCATTTATCTATCTGTTAGCGTCTTGTTGCTAATAGCCATGCTAGCCACAGCCAGCAGGGGACGACAGACACCTAATCCAAGCGTTCTCTGCCAAGTCAAAGAAACAGCTCCCACACAAGACGTTATAAAATGTGAAATACTAACGCAAAGGTGTCCAAAACTATTTCAAAAAGCCTGAAAAAAAAGCATAATATGTACGGGGTGTAACGATACGTTTTTGCAACGATACGATATGTATCGATTAGAAGTGTTTCGATACGATTCAAGAACGATATCGGCTAATTTGGAACAATATGTTTCGATACGATTCAACACCTTCGTATCGATAATCGATACAGCAACTTTTTGCCAAAAATCTTAAAAGTTTACTCACAAATGTAGCACCGCGGCCGGGGCTGATTATGTCCAGCAGAGAGAGAGTGAAGAAAAGTTGAATATAACATTTTATTTAATTAAAAACACAAAATTTATCTCCAAAAAGCCATATCTGGTTTTATTTTAACATACAAATTTCTAATTTCGATATTTCCGATATTATCGATCGATTCTTCATGTGTATCGATATTCACTTCCTAGAAAACGATATGATTCGATACAAGGTCATGTGTATCGATGTAGCTGTATCATAGGAAAAAAAATCGATACATCGATATAGTTACTGTATTGTTACACCCCTAATAATATGGGACCTTGAAGTCTTTTTTTGAAAACAAGTTTAAAAATAAGTTATCTGGACCTGGCTTTTAGAGTTGAAGAAGTTCTATCTTAATCACGAACTCTACAAACAAGTATGCAGTAATTTGCATGCTTAATGTGGCTTAGGTTTTATGCCAGATGCCCTTTCTGACAAAACCTTCTTTCCATTGATTTGTTTGGGACCGGCAAAAAGGATACACTTGTTTGTGACACCTTGCGATTGGAATAAAAGTCCTTTTAATAACCGAAAATGTCATTTACAGAACATGACAGCCTTATATTAAAGTTCATGGCTGTAGTCCATGTTGCCGAGAGCACAGATCGCTCCTCTCCTCCGCAGCAGAGGCCAGCTGGGGTGAGCCCTCACATTTTTCAAACTTTGTGAGCCGTCTTTCTGAGCAGGCCTCCTGTGGTCTGCAGCACTGACACCGGGAGAGTCTGAGTACACACAGCCACTATACCTCCGTACAAAACTCTGATTCATATAAGAGCGGCCGGCCTGGGCAGGCATGCAGGTGAGGTTTACTGTACGGCAACCAAAATAACCTGCACTGGGATATATGGGAGGAACAGCAAATTTCATCTAACTGCCCCAGAGATGTAGGCCATGGGTCAAAGACAAGGTTTAATAGTCAGCAGTATATGTTTCATGTTTAACATCACTGGCTTTTTGGAAAATACCTGTATAGGAGGCAAAATTAGTTTGACATACACTTCAATATTATGAGGGAATCCCAGTCCATAGCAGTACACAAACCATTTTTTATTAGTATTCAGTAAATTTATGCCACTACATCTAAGTCCCATAACAAAATTCAGCCTGCGTCCTTTCTGTGCCTGTCCCAAGGCTGGATTATTCAATTCAATTTATTTATATAGCCCCATATCACAACAAAAGTCGCCTCAAAGGGCTTCACAAACAGTTAATCAAACATAAACACACAACCAGACATAACACACAATCAGATAAACAATAACTACACAAACTAAACAGACCCAGGACAACCCCCTTCTCGGTAAGAAAAAACTCCTAAAAAAAAAAAAAAAAGATGTGGCGATAAAATAGAAGAAACCTTATGTAGGCCATACTGAAGGAGGACAGGTTATAAATGTGTCTAGGGCTGTTAAATAAAGTCCATTGGCTTACCTATGGTGTCATAGTTCAGGTCTGTAAGGATATAAAGATAAATGAAAAGGGTTGCGTCAGGAAGGGCATCTGACATAAACCAAAATGCAAATCCCTGCACACTAGGAGGTGGTGATCCCAGAAGAGAAAAGAGGCATCTCAGTCTTTTAACGTCTGCTGGAAGAGGACAGAACAGGCAATGGCACATAGTGGGCGCACTCATATTCATACTGTTTATAGCCAATAACTGGATGGTTAAAGATGTGTTATAAACATTTTTATTCCTAAATTCACATTTTATGATTTTAACGCTAAAGCATATTTTGTACAGTCCTCAGCTATGTGAACATGTGAGCCAGTTAGACCTGCAATAGACATGGATTTAACACAAGAAGAGCCTCTAATGTTACTTTTTCTCTACCTTTGCCAAGAACTAATACTTAAAAAAAAAACAGCTATATACGCAACAATCTCCTATTGCAATATGCTGCTGCTAGAAATAATGTTAATAAATAATCATGATAGTTAAAACTAATCTTAAGAGATCAGTAATCCATAATCAAATTATATTAAACAACGGATGTATTTACTCCAACTAAAGACTGTAATACACTTTTTGTCTTACCTCTTAAGTTCTTTTGAATCTTTTTGGAACTTGAAATTACTATTAGGGTAAATGAATTTGCTATGTATTAATTGTCATGTTTGTGCAAAATTTCTGTAATATACTTTATTTATTTTAAAAGCGGACCCCAGGAAGAATAGCTTTTACTCTGGTAAAGACTAAAGGGGATCCTTAAATCAACAAATCAATAAATAAAACATAATGGGCGCCACATGTGAACAACTCCGTCCTCCTACTAAGGACCTGTTAATAATGTTTCTGTGATCAGTCCTCAAACATCTGAGTAGTATTAGAAAATGCAAAGTTCAATCGTCAGGCTGCCAACTACGATTTATCTGTGTGGAGCCTCAAGTCAAGTCCTCCCTGTGTCACTGAGGGTTCTCTCTTGGTTCCTGTAGGTTCAGTGAACTGATGACTCTAAACTGTTTCATGTGAAAGAACGTGAGAGTGAATGGTTCTCTGTCTGCAAACTCAGCAGCTGCTTAGAGGACCCCAAGGCTTATCCATTACTTGCTTGATTGATTAATTTCACTGGTCTACAAATGTTTGGACTCGATCTGCTTCTGAGATAAAAGTGGCTAAATCTCATTTATTTTGATAAAATGAACTGAAAATCAATTGATAACTCTGCTGGTTCGCTAATGTATTCAAGATATTTAATGATATTGTTTCACATCAAAATCACATCTGTTTATACAATAGATTTAGGCATTTTTGCTTAAAAATAATATTTATATTTTGAAAATATTTAATTTCTCTACATGCATGCATTTTGTCCACTTCCAAGAGAGAGATTTCTGCAAATAAAAACAAAACATTTTATGTCACAACTCTAGACATATTAAAATGAATGTATTGAATGTGCAGCTTTCAGATAGAACTGGTTGCTGTAGACACTGTACCTTCTGATAAACTACTGTTTTTGCCTTATTTTGCATAAATTTCCTATTTTGACCCAATACTGTTTCTTGGAAACTATAGCCAATCTGCACTTCTGACTTACTTTTTCTTTATTAGTGACCTAATCCAAGAAAAATTTCACTACTTTTGCTCCGGAAGCATTTTGCTTGTACACCAGTGTTTGCCAACTCTATTTGATTAATATTCTGGTTATAATATTCTGCTTACAACTGGTGGTCATTTTTGCAGAGGGTCTATTTAAAAGTAGGGTCCAGTGCAGTCTGAACATAATTCCTGTTTACCTGCCCGCCCTTGCTAAGTTTGTAAGTCAAAAATGTCTTGAAGCACTCATCCCCTTAAAAAGAATTGTCAGTCAGTTGTAACGCTCTCTAGACTCGGCGAACTGACTGCAGCTAGCAAGTAATATAAGATTACTATGATAGTGACCAGAAGTACAAGGAGTCATAAAGTGTATGAATGAAAACGTCACAATAGAATTTAGTTTTGAAGTTCAATCTGTTATGTATTATAGATATATGAAATATAAATGCATATATACTAATAGGTATTCAATAATGATCAATACTTATATGATATAGGTTATAGTATAGATAGACGACATGAACAATAATTTAAAACAAAACAAGTAGTAGGTGACAACTCCGGAGTTCCAGTTCTCAGAATATGATGGGTCAGTGTTCATGTATGGGTGTGAAGGAGTAAGGGCCCTTCAAACAAATGTTCCTAAGCTCCTTAGGAAGATAGGAAAAGGGTGAGTGGTTCTTTCTCCTAACACTTGGTAGTGTGTGGGAAGCTCGCCATCGATGATAGGAGTTCTCACAGCACCGGTCCATAAATAAAACTATGTAGCTCCTTAAGCTAACTGTTTTATTAAAATGAAATTAAAGTGTTATAGTAAAATTTAAATGGTCTCAAAAATGAGAGAGGCTTGGCCCCCAAACCTATCCTACTTAGGGCCCCCAAATGTAAAGGATCGGCACTGCACCTAAATCCAGTAATTGCTGCTGCAGACTCCATCCTCAACTTCAGGCAAAATAAGAAGATGACTGAATGAATGGATTGTATTTCAGTTTATAAAATATTCTTGTAGCATATTCGAATGTTTTGAGGATTTCTTTTACTCATAAAACACATATAGTCAAGCTTTACCAACGGATGATCCTTGCAAATTATTTTATTTTTAAAGTCGTAAAATCAATGTTCATGCAAATTTTAAATGGGTGCTTTATAGCTATCATTCAAAAAATAATCTGAAAAAAGAAAAGTTTTACAGTCCCATTTGCATATCTCTGCTTTAACAACATTGGTTTATTATAAAACTAAAATACGCTAAAATACGGCAGTGCTTCCCAACCAGGACTATGAGGACCACTAGTGGTGCATGAACACTTTGCAGAGGGTACTTCAAATTATTTCATAATTTGTTTACAAGATGATAAGAAAATATTTGCATTTTTTTCATATTTAAGTATTCAGATGTATGACTGATGAAAAAGAGGTGAAACTCTAAAGAATATTATTTGAATATGATATATTGTTACATATCTTTAGGTGAAATAGTTTGTTTCAAGGAAGAGTTTTTCAAATAATTTTAAAAGTAGAGTATTATTATATATGCTTTTCTTTTTGAAGGTTAAATTATGCATAAAATATATAGTAAAATAACTTAATGTAACAGGAGTTTATATATATTTTTTATTTTATTTTAATGACATTTGAGTTCAAATTTAAAAAATACATGACAATATGACAATTAGCATTTAAAATAAAGTAAGTATAATATGTTTTTTTTTCGTTTTGTTTTGTTTTTTTATAATTATCAACACATTTGAGGAGGGGGTACTCAAGACAAAAAAGGTTGGCGACCCCTGCACCACAGCATCACTGACCTGGTTTCTCAGATGGAAGAAGTTGTTGATGTAGTTGGAGCTCAGGTCTGCTGCGCTTTGCTTGGAGTCGTTCGCGTCCAAAGGCGAAGAGTCCGATTCTTCTCTGAACGCATCAAACGCGCTGCTGGGAGCGTCCTGCAGCGACATGTAGACCCAGTTCAGCAGCTGTGCGGGCTGGTACAGCGGCGCACCGGCCTCCACAGCGGACATCATGTTCGTTTTTTTAAACCCGAGTCGTGCGTAAAAAGTTTGCGTCCAAGTTTGTTGCAGTCATCCCCTTCTTGGCAGCGCTGGTGAGGGGGGGTCCTAATGTCCAAACGTGAAGCTCTGCACTGGACTCGGGACAGTATAGTTTACAGTCAGGCTGTGTGGGACCATGAAGCGCCGGAGACCCTCTATGTCCCAGCTGGAGACGCACAACTGCTCCGGACATCATTGCGCACAGCTGCGTCACGGAGAGAGGAGGGCCAGCAGCACGATCCGGATCTGCTTACAACTTCACCACAGCAGCCACGGGCAACGCACAGCTGCTGCTTTACATAGGTCTTGGACAGAGGCCAAATAATAATCTATAGGTTTCCTCAAGAGTTAATCAGGCTGTATTCACTTCAATTGGCATTTATTCTATCTGCAGTGAAAACAAAAAACGGCACAAAGAAAAAAACAACACAAAACAGAAAAGAGCTAATACTGTAGCGATTTGAGTAAAAGAAAAGTCGGAAATGATCTGCAAGAACTCCAGTAACCTATAGTAGGGCCCATTAAACCAGAGAACTGCCTCCCTCTAGTGTTTTATTAGGGCTACTGCAGGTGCATAAAGTTTTTTTTTTTTTTTTTGGAGTCAGTCAAAACAGAAATATCCAAGTGACAGTTTTCCCGTCTATTGTGTGAAATATTGTGCATGGATAATTCAAACCTCCCAGGGTAATGCTGGTCCAGCTAATATTGGGGAACATAGGTATCTATCCTGGTCCATAGAAAGCAAGGGAAGATACTGGGGAACATAGGGTTGACCACGTAAGTGTACGGCCTACTGAGCAAAAACAAATGTGTCTTATTCTAAAAAAATATAGGCTACTCGTCATTGTCTTAGGCCTCCTTTTTTAGTATTGTTATTGTTACAATTAGCTAGATATTCAGTGAAATTAGGCTATTTTTGTCTACTAAATGAAAACTTGCTGTTCAAATATAGGCCCTAATCTCAGCTACAATCAAAAAGAGATTAGCTAACTATAAGTAACCTATATTACTGGCCTATGTGGGACTAAGTTAAGTTTTCATTTAACCTTTGCCAAAACTTGTAGTGGGACAATGATTAGGGCGACCAGATGTCCCTATTTAATGCTGACAGTCCCAGTTTTTCACTCCTTGTCCCATGTCCCAAGACATCTGTAAAAAAAAAAAAAATCCCGTTTTCAAATGTCCCAGTTGTTCTGATTGTAACCAATAAAAGCACATAGGAAACTAAAAGTACCTTTGTCAAAAGGCTTTTTTCACCACACAGCATTATTATTTTATGAATAAATTGCAATTAAATTTGAAACTTAAGCATAATGTTGGCTACTCTGAAAAACGTGATTAGGGTGACCAGATTTCTAGACCCTAAAAATGGGACACCTATTTCTTTCACAAATCCTAGTGCACGTGAACTCACCAATTGACAAAAAAGTGTCCAAAATCCTTGCAATTTTCTGTCATGTGATTCAAAGTACCTGATGTTGGGACTGATGATGTTTGGGAATTTATTGATAAAAGCAATGACATGGTAAACAAATCAGTTTAGTGACAAAAGTCTTTCCTATGGTTTTCCATCTGTTAAAATGGGGACATGGTCAGGTGAAAACTGGGACATATGAGTGTTTTGTATATGTGTGTTGTATTTGTACAGTGTATGTTGGGACAAGGAGCCTAAAAATGGGACTGTCCCTGTTAAATGGGGACATGTTATCACCCTATACATGGATTTGCTTTCTTCCTTCTTTTTTTTTTTCCAAATGCACCATAATTTCTGAAGAGGAAAAAAAAATGTGTCCAGTGGTGAAACTTGGTAATGAAGGTCCCCAGGGCATGTTTTAAGACTGGGCCCTAAAGATTTGATGTACATAAAGCTCATGCATTGGGCATCAAATTTATAATTTCATGGCTATCTGGTGTTTTTATTGCAGGAAAAAGGAAAGGAAAACAAATGGCTACAGGAGGTAAGGTTTTATTCAAATAAAAGTCATATTTAGAATTCTTTAATTATATTCTATAATTAATTTTTTAAAATAATAATATAGATTTTTTTCAAAGACACACTCATAGATACGGGTATAGGCATATATTTGCTACATCTGCTCTTGTTTATTATGACTATTTTAAACCCAGACGTGACAAAACATATTGCTTATAAAAGCTCTTATGGGCCGACAAGAAGGCATGGCACAGAATTGTTAAATCTGTTCAGAAAATTACTGGAAGCAGTTTTCCTTCTTTGGAGGACATCTACACCAACAGATGAAAAACCAGCACAGCGAGTACCAAGCGAGATTCCACCCATCCTGCACGAGTCGTTTACCCCGCTCCCCTCAGGTACAAGGCTGAGAAGGCTTCGAGCCTGAGGTGCAGCTTCTTCCCTGAAGCTGTAAGGCTAATGCATTCAGAGAGTCATATCACTCACTATGACTGAAATTAACTGTGTTTCATTTTTTAATGATAAACTGCCCTTTCTAGTTTAGCCTATTGAGTGTAAATGTCTATTTAACACTTTTTTTTTTACAATTTTAGTATCTAAGATTTAAATGCTGGACACTGGTCCTGAGTTGTTCTTTCATGCTTGACATGTTGAATGACAATAAAGAAATCTTGAATCTTGAAACCTTCTGGGCCCCAGTGCAGTTGTCCTGTCTGCACTGCGTGTATGTGTCCCAGTTGTCTAGAGGGTGACCAGATGTACCTTATATCTTTACCTGGGACATTTCCAGTTTTAGGCTCCTTGTCCCATGTCCCAACACAGATCTGTAAAAACACTCATATGTCCCAGTTTTCAACAAACCATGTCCTAGTTGTGCCCCTTTTAACCAAGAGAAAAGCATAGGAAACTTAAAATCATAATTCTAAAGACTTTTGTCTTTATTTACAATGTCATAATTTTTATTATAAATTGCCATTAAAATAAAAAATGTCAGCCCCAACATCATGTATTTTAATTGCGTGACAGAAAATTTTATTGATTTCAGAAGCTTTTGTTGTTGTTGTTGTTGTTACTTGGTGAGTTCACATGCACTGTGGTTTGTGACAAAAAAAAGTGTCCCAGTTTTTGGGTCTAGAAATCCTAGAATACTTTACTCATAAACTTTTAAACTCTGTTAACTGAGTCAGGGCTTCCCCAACTCCCAACTTGACCAACTACACCCCCCTTGTGGAGAGAATGCCTCATGTCCCGTCATCGACATCTTTTCTCTGTCACTTTAACCCGAGCAAAGGTCACTGAGCTCCAGCGGAACGGGGACGGAAACAATGCTACGGGACCCACCCACCTCTGAACTAAACTAATACACTACAGCAGACACAAACCCAGCCCCTTTTACAACAACACTGCTGCTGCTGCTTTCTCCTTTCTGCTGCTGCTCCCTGCTCGGCTCTTCCTGGATCTGAACGCCCTTTTTTATTTACAAGTAAGTCCCGCACAATCCTATTTTTTTCCCATTTTACGCAGCAACTTTACGCATTGGAATACTTTGCTTCGACAGATTCCGCGATCGTAATGCGATTAGTTGTTTCGTGCATGTAAAAAAACTGCTAATTTTACGTAATTAAAAAGCCAAATGTTGTAAAAGTATGGGTTATGTTAGCATTATCAAACAAAACATTACTGTTTTAAAGTTTTTCTAACGGTTGACGTTGATTTTTAAAACATTTACGGTAAAATGGATGCTAGCTTAACGGTAATGCTAGGTGCGTTACTTTGGGTTATGTAAGAAAAGAGAGGCGTTAGATTATTATTTTTTAGATAAGTCGGTAGTAATGAAGGGTTTGCGATAAAATATTTAAAAGAGAACAAAAAAGACGTATTAAAATTTAAAAATAATATAGATTTCCGCGCGTATTGTGAAATCAAAGGCCTGGGATGCTTGTGTGTTGTGCTGCTCGTAAATTAGCTAATAACATATCAGGTAGATGCGTGGGAGTAGGGTTAGCATTACAACTTTGAGACGGGTAAAGTTAAATGCAAATATAACGTCATATCAAAAGTTTTGTCATATAGAAATGTCATGTTTCCTTCAAAAAGAGGGTTAGCACCAAAGCCCTAAAAGTATTAAAAATGTATTAAACTTGATGTGGTCATAATCAAGGCCTTAAAAGTATTAAATCTTATAGGCAGGTATTAAATTCTGTTCATCATCTGGTCTAAATTATAAATAAAGGTCTTTTCGCTGTTGTTGGTAATATATGGACCAATGAATGCCTGCAAACTTTGACATTGTCAGATTAATCACCAAAATCATTGTGCATGAAATTGCATTCATGTTCAGTCCAAACTATATACTTGTCCTCATCAAAAAATACTCTTAATAATAATAGAGAAGACCAGTATGTCTTATATGTGTTATACTCAATGGGCCTTTAGTTTGTAAGTTTCTGAACGCTTTAGTTCAGGTCTACTTTGTAAATGAGCTGCGTAATTTTACAAAAACATCATCACAATACACTTTACCTTTGTTTTAGGCTTATAAAATAAATCCCTTGAGTGTCAGAGAGAGTAGTACTTATAGTCAAATTGTGTAAAGTTCATACATGTTATTGTTTATTTGCTGGCGAACCTGGCATTAAAGTTCATTCTAAGTGGCATTAAAAAGTCTACAAAAGGTCTCAAATTTCACAAGACAAAACCTGGAGCTACCCTGAAAAATTCACACACAAGTAGGCTACGTTTGGCTATAAATAGTTACAAAGAACTATACTGTGATTGAGTACTTGCCTTATTGGTCACTTATATTTTGTAAAAATCAGAAAAAGGCAACATAGCATTGCAGGGAGGTCATATATAGATTAAAGGGGGCTCTTGTCTTGTAATCAGTTAGTAATGAAGGCATTAATAAATAATTTAAGTTGTTAAACTGGCAGGAGTGGTTAAAAGTTGTGAATCTGTAATACTTTTCAGATTGTTAAGTGTAAAGTGGACTTAAACTCTATGGAAATTGTCCTTGCATGTGGTAATCCATATTTTCCAGTTACACCCAATGGCCTGGCTGTAGTAAAGATGACATGTACAATGGGTGTGTCTACAGTCACAAAAGTCATTCAAGGAAATGTTGCTCAAGTGTGTTTCGAGGAGTTTATCTTCTGTATTGTCTGTGAAAAATGTTCACAGACATCAGAGAGTTAAGTCTGGTACAAGCACGACCTTACGTTGCATTCATAGTTTTATAAAACCTGTTGCACACAGTCTGAATGTTTCACCTTTTGACAGACTGCCCACTTGGATCAATGTAAACACTGTGTGAGATTCTTATTCAAAGTTGGTAGATTTTATGCCTGCTGCTCTATAATGACTTGCAATTTATCTTTGTTATTACAAAAAACACAGGCTTTTAGTTAAACCCAGTAGACTGGATTTTGAAAGCATGAAGTGCTGCTTCTCCCGATTGTTTTTCAAAGGGAAAACCGATTAAAACAAGATGAGTTCTGCTTTCCATTGTACATTGCTTGTTATAAGGGGTCATTGACCGTTAAAAAGAACAAAAGCTGTTGATTTCTAGTTTCATTAAGGAAATAAAATGAATTTTCACAAACTGTGTCCTACTTTTGACAGTGACATTTACAGATCATCCTATTGTTTTCTGCAGATTGTGAGATGAGTTACCCAGGATACCCTCCGGCTGGTGGATACCCCCCTCAGGGCGGAGGCTACCCACCTCAACCTGGAGCCTATCCTCCCCAGGCAGGAGGCTACCCCCCAGCAGCAGGTGGCTACCCTCAAGCTCCCGGCGGATACCCCCCTCAGGCCGGCGGATACCCCCCTCAAGCTGGAGGATATCCCCCTCAGGCGGGCGGTTACCCCGCAGCAGGCGGCTATCCCCCAGCACCAGGCGGCTACCCCCCTCAGGCCGGGGGCTACCCTCAACCCTCCGGAGGCTACCCTGCCCAGCCAGGCGGATACCCCCCACAGCCTGGAGCAGGGGGCTACCCCGCCATGCCTCCAGCAGGTAGGTCTGCCCATTACTGAATCCTAATCCATTATTATTAATGTTAGGAAGAATAATTTTGCTGCCCCAGCTACTGACATGAACTAATACAGTATGAGCCCACATGTTTTGATAATTTCAGCAGTGGACAATTATTGTGTTTACTGTTTAGTTTCCTGTGAGCCAAATTTTAACTTAAAAATATGCCAAATATAACCACATAAACTCCTTACACCAGGCTACACTACACACAGTTTAAAATAGCCTTGTCAGAATCTTATGTCGGTTTTATTATTCTATATTTATTTAGGTTTTATGTAGGTATTGTTTGTCTTCTTTTGGTCAGTTGTCAGGGAAAATATGACCGTGCAGTGCAGTCAGGAAAACTCTCTCACACTGAGGACATGTGTAAAGTGCAAACACATGATGAGCCCAAACAGCACTTCTCCCTCAGAGCTGGACAAGAGCTTATTATGAGTCAGCCTAAATCTCACGTGTGTCTGACTGAGAGATCCTGAAAACCCTCTAACTGATTGGTAAAGTGCCAGATTAAAAAAGTAATGTATTAAACCATTGTGTGGGATAGTTAACAACACTTCTGGATAAACCAATGTGTTTAGCCTTGTTAACATAATATAAATCAGTGATGCAGTAAATTGCTCTATGACACTTTTTGGTTTAAATATAACCCAACAAGTTAATATTTATGCTTGTAGTTAAAAGGTTTTAGGAAGTAGCTATGGATTGACTCTTGTGTTAGCAGTGGTGTCATGTTAATGTTATCTATCAAAAATATGGCAAGCTAAATGTATGGAAGCACCACTGTCTGACTTTTAAACAAACAATGTAAATTAGTCTTGTGTCAATATTGTGTTTTCAGGTGGAGGCTGGGGTTCAGCACCAGGTGGATTCGGAGCGGTACGTCCCGTCTGATTACAAATGACTCAAAGCTAAACCTCTTTTATTTGTTTAAATTACATTATGGCCTTGGCTCTTGTTATGGAGTTATAAATCACCGCATGCTTATCACTGACAGCTGCCTTGTGTTCACAGCCGGGAGGAGCTCCACAGGGTTACCCAGCCGGCCCTGCCCCGGGACAGCCCATGCCAAATTACCCAGCGGCCCCTGGACCCAGCCCTTCCATGCCTGGTTATGGAGGCGGGCCGTCCAATCCTCAGGCCCCTGCCATTCCTGTGAGTGAGAGGCTTAGACTAATTTGTACCTCTTTGCTATTTATAGAATGGTAATAACAAATTCACTTTTTAACTCTCAGAAAGGCTACAGGGGCTCAATCAAAGACTTTCCTGGCGCTGACCCACTGAGGGATGTTGAGGTGCTTCGTAAAGCCATGAAGGGCTTTGGTAAGTGAAGAAATAAATTTAATTGAATGTTAACTATTTAGTGAAATAATATTGTTGGAGCCCTCGCTATGGAGGACCTTGATTTCTGTCACTAAAATCCAAACGAAGGGGGCATAAGCAATCAAAGCAACAAATAATCTGCAGATAGTCCATGCACTGATCACTTGCCCAGAGCAACCAATGACACTGTCAGGATACACCACATTCATTTGCATTTTGAGAACTATTTTGGACTGATCCTTTTACCTTCAGTGAACATGTGGACTATGTTAACAAAAAAGCACAGCAAAGACTTTCTCTCTGCTATTGTGTCCTTAATTTACTTAACTTATTACATTAACTTTTAGATGTGTTTTTATATTTAACGTGTTTTTATTGAGTGTGTGAGATTATGAAATGTGTTTGGTGCAAGACAAAGACAAATTTCTGCCTTTTGTTGCAAATGGGAGACAATAAAGTTCTGTTCTATTGTATTTTTGGTGACAGAATTCAATCAATAAATAATAATAAATAATTAGATAACGCAAAAATAAATTAAAGCACAAATTAATAAATGTAGAAAGAGAATAATTATAGGCATCTTTTTTTAACCAAAACTTACATCTTCATTTAAAACAATATAAATTTTTATTTCAGCATTTGTTGTCCTGTTGTCTCTCCATACATTTTATTGCTTGCAACTCCAACAACTTGTAGTATTTGTTCTGGCTTATCATAGCGACCTAATTGTCTTTTTGGCATGTGTAATGTGTTGTCAGGTGTTTATTTATAAATAAGATGATACTAAAGATGTATATTGCGAAGCACGCTAGTAGCATGTGCATCTTTGTTGGAAGTAGGGATACATTTTTGCAACGATACAATATGTATCGATTAGAAGTGTTTCGATACGATTCAAGAACGATATCGGCTAATTTGGAATGATACAATTCGATATGATTCAACACCTTTGTATCGATAATTGGTACAGCAACTTTTTGCCAAAAATCATAAAAGTTTACTCTCAAATGTAGCACCGTGGCCAGGGTTGATTATGTCCAGCAGACAGAGAGTGAAGAAAAGTTGAATATAACATTTTATTTAATTAAAAACACAAAATTTATCTCCAAAAAGCCATATTTGGTTTTATTTTAACATACAATTTTCTAATTTCGATATTTCCGATATTATCGATTGATATGTGTATCGATAGTCACTTCCTAGAAAACGATACGATTCGATACAAGGTCATCTGTATCGATGTAGTTGTATCATAGGAAAAAAAATCGATACAGTTACTGTATCGTTACACTTCTAGTTGGAAGACCTGCATTAGAAAACTCTCAGTGCCCCAGCTACAACGGAAATTGTATTGGGACAGATGCTGCTACACACATATCTACATTTGTTACTGCTATTGTTCTTTTAAGTTATCACAATCGAGCCACAAGGGATAACAACAAGCCAGTGTACTCCTTGTCCCAGTCCCAAGCTGGGATAAATGGAGCTGGTTGAGTCAAGAAAAGCATCCGGCATAAAACCAATGTCAAGGCAATGTGTAAACCACTGCTCACTAGGAGGCAGAAAATTTGCTGTGGCAACACCCGAAGGATGAAGCCAAAAGGAAAGAAGAAATTGTTTTATGTGGTTATCTATTTTTAAATACAAAATAGCAGTAGAAGATGGAAAATATTAGTACACAGCTGTACTGTTGTAAACTGTACTGTAAGGGGAAACAATAACTGATAATGTCCTCCACTGTACTCAATAGGCACAGATGAGAACGCCATTATCGAGCTTCTCGGAAGTCGATCCAACAAGCAGCGTGTTCCTCTGGTGGCAGCTTACAAAACCACTTACGGGAAGGTACTTTAAAGCCTCTTTGTCTAATGAGTCTAAAATGGATATACTCCCTCTGAAATCTACAAATGAAACCAATGTATTATTATTATTTTTTCTTATTTACGTATTATTATTATTGGTATTATTATTGTTATTGTTATTGACTTGGTCTTATTTTGTTACTTATTTACTGTTATTAATTACTTGCATATTGTATATTTGTACTCTGAGCAAATTGTGCACTGTCACCAGTTCTGCACTCACAAATAGTTACCTGAAGCGTTTGTTCAGTCAATATTAATGGCAGTGAGAGTAAACACAGATTGTGAAAAAGGCTGTTGGAGAATAAACAGCTCACAGGCGTCTGTTTGAAAATATTTGTTCTGCCATTTTACTCTGTTAGTCACATCAGCAATAACGCTGTCATGTCTCAGGAAATCATGATTTGCGTTTCTTTCACATCATTTAGATCCTTCCATAAGTGATTTTATTAGAAAAGTTGCGCACGCAGCCTGGTCCCAAGATTAATGTTCTATCCCATTCATTTCTATGAAGGAGCAAAATAAAAATATAAATGTAGATGTTTTTGGACAACAGGAACGAATGGTTGTTGTTTATATACTTATTAAAAATTACTCTGAATAAATATGATATAGAGCTATTGTCAGTACCAGTTGATAAAGTTAACTTCTTAAAGTAGGATTTGTGGTGATTGATGAAATAAATCTGAGCATACATTGTCAAACTGTTGTGGTCTGACACATTTCTGTAACTACTTGTTCTGCTTAAGATTGAAATTAAGAAATGTAAAAATTACATTTCTTTTAGTGTATGCTAATTACAGATGTTAAATAAAACTGCTAAACATTGACACACGCTAATGTTATCTAACCAGGCTCTGACATTACTCATATGAGGTCGCATGGTCATCAGTTGCCAAACCTTTCTTGAGTAATCATAATTTGCAGCGTTTGGTGGCTAGCGCTACATCCTCTATTAAAAATGTATTACTGTCTTTTTAACTTCCAGTACCAGTCTGTGCAACGCAGATGTTCTGTTTGCAAACACAAGGGCCTATTACTGACTGAACAAATGCTTAATGTGTGCTTTTAGTTTGTGCATATCCTGTTTTCACTTGTTTGCTCTGTTTTTTGTTTTGCTTTTTTCAGGATTTACGTCATGACTTGAAGTCTGAACTGACTGGAAACTTCGAGAACCTGGTGCTGGCCATGTTGATGACTCCTGCGCAATTTGATGCAGCTGAACTCAGAGAGGCCATCAAGGTCAGCACAGACATTAAATTAAAGCTGTTCGTGTTAAAGACAGGATTGTGTTGTTTTTGGTGACACGCTTGTCAAAATGCCGTACATTTATTGTCCATGTGTGATTGTGTACTTTTCAAAATGTGAGTGTAATTGTGTCTTGGGAAAAACAGAGATGACTGAGCACATGGGCAAAATTATTTATAAACTTAATTAGTGGCCTTTACTACAGAGCTATTGCAGCACTTCACAGGCAGAAGTGGAAAACAGTCATATGGTAGTAATTCTAGTTTGGGGTTTGTGGTCCGTCTAATCCAGTGTTTGACTCATCGCAGAGAGCAAAGATGTCACAACACAGAGGACAAGTCACGGCATGTGTTATTATAGCTCTAATGTATTGTGTTCTGATGGTGCAGCTGTTGTATAAATTAAAAAAAAATGACATGTCTGTGTTGTTTCAGGGCGCTGGGACGGATGAGGCCTGTCTCATTGAGATTTTGTCGTCTCGCACCAACTCTGAGATTCTTGAAATCAGCAGGATCTACAAATCTGGTCAGTTTGTGATTGCTTAAACTATCTTATCATCATTGTGATTATCTGCTTCTACCCTAAAGCCCTTTTTGTAAAACTTGCTGGAAAGGTTACCATTTGTTGCTGCCTGCTTGTTGCAAAATGAAACCATTCAGGGCTTGTTCTCATATTTGCATGACTTTAGCACAAGACACCACACATTCAAAAATAGTTAATTTCCTTAAGCCTCTCCTCCCTCTTTTCTCTCAGAGTATGGAAAGTCTTTGGAGGACTCCATTAGCGGCGACACGTCTGGTCACTTCCGCAGACTCCTGGTCTCCCTGTGTCAGGTACGAACAGCGGTCTCTACAAATGGACTTAGATCACTGGTTCTCAGGATTTTTCACCCCAAGTACCACCACAGAACATATTAGGAATTCCAAGTACCATATTTAACTGATTAAAATTGACCTAAATTGGGACTAAATCAGGTCTAAACCAAAGATTAAAATAGTGATTTAATCTTAAGACTATACCGGGATTAAACTAGGCCTGAACAAGAACAAAAGCAGGACTTAACCTGGACTGACCTGGGCCTGAACCAGAACAAAAGTAGGACTAGACTTTGACTAAACTGGGTCTAAACTAGGCCGAAACTGGACCAAAATCAGGCCTAAACCAGGACTAAACTTGCCCTAAACCAGGACTAAACTGGACCAAAACTAAGCCTAAACCAGGACTAAAGTTTGCCTAAACTAGGTCTAAACCAGGACTACACTGGGCCTGAACCAGAACAAAAACAGGATTAAACCTAGACTAAACTGGGTCTAGACTAGGTCTAATCCAGAACAAAACTGGGCTTAAACCAGAATAAAAGTAGGACTAAGCTGGGTCTAAACCAGGACTAAACTTGGCCTAAAGTAGGTCTAAACCAGGATTAAACTGGACCAAAACTAGGTCTAAACCAGGACCAGACTTGGCTAAGCAGGGCCTACACCAGAACAAAGGCAGAATTAAACCAGGAAAACAGATGAGCACTTTCACTTCAAAATTACCAGGACCCAGGAAATCGAACTAAACTGGGCCCAAACCAGGACTAAACGTGCCCTAAACAACTAGTGCAGGCCTAAATAGGATTTAACCCAGGATTAAAACAGTCTAAGATTATCTATTCAATGAATTCATCTTAAACAATTCCAGACATGCCTGAGTACCACCTGTGGTACCCATACCACAGTTTGAGAACCACTGTTATATGATCAGCACACTTTTTAGTCCTGCTTTGGTCCAGTGTCACTGATCTAGTTTCCAGCTGCTGCGTTGTCTGTTCAGAAACGGGCTCAACTATTTGGCCAGTTTCTTTAATAGCAATGCTAAACTTCTGTTACACTGCAGAGCTGATACTGATGGAAATGTGTACTAAATGTGGTTTGTCACCTTTTGCAGTCAGGAAGCTTACTGCATCTGGTATATTTTTTAACTTTTTCATATTTAAAACTGATGTTAGACCTACTCCAGATGCAAAATATATCAGTTGTCCTGGTTATATGCTTAAAATTCACACATCCCATCTGAATAAGACAATGCAACAAAAACAATTAAAATCTTATATATATATTTTTTTATTAATTTAACTTAGTTTGCACATCCTCCCCGTGTTACTGCGGGTTCTCGTCTTCCAAAAGACATAGTAATACATATTTTTGAGATGAATTAGTGAACTAAATAGCCCCTTGTGAATGAATGTGAGAGTGAACTGTTGTCTGTCAGCGTGCGCAGGGATGGCCCAAAAGCATTAAATATGATCTTGTCCAAATCAAGGCCTTAAAAGTATTAAATATTACGAGTAGCTATTAAGTTTTCTTCATCTAGGTCTTAAAATTTGTCAAAACATTATGTTAATATTACAAAAAAAGTAGAGTCACCGCAATAACAAAATATATTTATTAAAGAAATGTTATCATTTAAATGCATGATTCATTTATTCATGATTTTTTTTTTATTATGCAGCGCTGGAGTTCTTACATTTGTATTACGCTTTTAAAATAAAACCTTTCAGTTTATTATCCTCAATGTAAAATTCATGCTCATTCATACTACTTACTCTGGCATTAAAAAAGTAATTAAAAAGGTCTTAAAAATTTCACAAGATGGTGTACCTCTAAAGGCTGATCAGAAAAGGCTACACTGACTTCCCCTGGGCTTTGAAAATACTCAATAATGACAATAGCAAAATAGTAATAATAATATATTTTTTCTGTTTCTGATTACCTCAACATACTGTATCTCTCACTCTGTAGGGTAACCGTGATGAGAGGGAGACTGTTGACATCTCCTTAGCCAAACAGGACGCCCAGGTAACTTGGATTTGTTAACTTCAGCAACTACCACAATGCTTTTCAGTGCTTCTTTGTGACCTGTCCTGCGTTGTACTAGAAACTGTACGCTGCCGGAGAGAACAAAGTAGGCACAGACGAGTCCCAGTTCAACGCCATCCTCTGTGCCCGCAGCAAGGCTCACCTACGGGCAGGTTTGTTTTTAATATCTTATTCCAACTCTTTACGGAGACGTATTCTTCCATTGTTGACGTCTGAATACTTTCCCCAGTGTTTCATGAGTACCAGCAGATGTGCGGCCGGGAGATCGAGAAGAGCATCTGTAGAGAAATGTCCGGGAACGTGGAGTCTGGCATGGTGGCAGTGGGTACGTACATGCATTTGAACCAGGCTTGGTTGTGTAGGAGTATAATTGTTATAGTGTATTTTTTGTTTGTTTTTTGTTATCTCATTCTTGCATTGCATAATTTCTTTATGTGGAGCTCACCAGATGTTTTAAGGCTAGGCGATATTCATCTTCTCTTTTATTTATTTAAATTCAACTAAATTGTGGGTGGTCTGTCAGCAAAGAGGGAGGTGGTGGGTTAGATCCTCGGTGCTATCTCTCCAGCTTCCTCCCTCTGTCCAAAGATAAGCACGTCTTAGGTGAAATGATGTAAATTGCTTCTAGTGAATGAAGAGTGAATGGTTGTCTGTCTGTATGCCAGGTTTCTGACCTACTGGCTACTGTCCAGAGTGTACCCTGCCTAAAATAGCTGGGCTGCAACTAACAATTATTTTGATAATCGATTAATTTGTCAATTACTTTTTTGATTATTCAATTAATAATCGGACAGAAAAGTGCGAGTAAACTGGTTAAAAACTTGTTGTGTTTTAAAGTTCTTGTTAAAAATTGGTGATAATGCCACCAAAAATCAGTTAATTTTTCCAAAATTAAACCGGACAAAGCTACAAGTATGCTACTTGAGGACGTTTGCATACAGCATAAAAACATCATATACATAATGCATAATATTTTTAATCAAAAACACAAAATGTACATTGTTTTTAACTGTTTACTGCTCTGTCTAGGTAATAAAACTCCCCTCACAGCACATGGCATGTGTCAGAGTCTATTAAATAACCCAGTTGGTGATTATTCGATTACTAAATTAGTTGATGATTAATTCAGTAATCGATTATAATTAATAAATCTGATTAGTTGTTGCAGCCCTAGTCTCCAGCCACCTGTGACACTTAACAGGAATAAGTGGAAGAAGATGAATTAATGACTGAATTATGTGATAACAGTATAATAATGCACTGTATTTTGTAAGGTAATAATAATAGAGATTTTCCAATGGTCACATAGCAAACAGCTGCTGAACACCAACATGTAATTAGAAACATTGTGCAGAAGTTACACAAGGAAACCTGTTGGTTGTGAACCAAAAAGTAGGCGTATACAAGAGTCAACATGAGTCACAGCTTCAGCAGCGTGATTCTCAGGCTTTCCAAGAAAGACTAAAAATACCTGGCAGGTAATTTGGATATTTCTATGACAACTGGCTTCATGGCTGCTGTCTCAGATACTCGGCTAAATAATTGCAGGGTGTGAAACTGAAACCTGAAATACAACCACTCTGTAACTCCTCAGTCAAACAGTATATGGCAACTTTGCTTTTGTTATATTATTTTCTATTTTCTTTTTGCAGAGGTTTAAACTTTATTTTAAAATCACCTTAATTTTGATGGCAATGCAACAATATTTCAGTGAGACAGCTGAGGATGGTTATCATCATTTAGGTGTCTAATATGATTATACCTTTTTTTTTTTCCAGTGAAATGTATCAAGAACACTCCGGGCTACTTTGCAGAGAGGCTGCACAAGGCCATGGCGGTAAGGACCGCTGTTTTACTGAGCTATCATTTTCAGTGCTTTTTGTGACTTACCTTAATAAAATAATTACATCAATAATAGCACCTCTTCAAGTCTTCAAAATCAACTTAAGCAATTTAGCAAAAAGGGCAATGAGATGATGTTGTGCAGTTATTGTTGCATGTAAATAGTTGAGTTTATTACAACGATAATAGATCAATTCATTTTGCACTAAACTTGCCACAAAACACTGAGGTTGATTATAAATCCCAAAAAAATGGTTTGTTTCATAATCTGCACATCAGAAAAACTTCCTTTGTTTACAGTTTCTGTTTTGTAGTGTTATCTTTTTTGTTAGTGTGCAGGACAAAACAGTTTTCATCTAAAACTCCTAAGCACATGTACAAATATTTCAGTTATTCCAAAGAACAATATATTATCCAGCCAAAAGGGCTCACAAACCAGTGAACTTTTTGTGCTGGTCCCAAGCCCAGGTAAATAGGTTGGGTCAGGAACCTCTCTACAGTAACACGTATGCCAGATAAATATTCAATTTTTTTTTCACACAAAGAGGCCGGTAATTTGCTGTGGCGACCCTGGAGGGAAAACCATATAAGGAGAGGAGATGTGTGTTTTTTTTTGGGGGGGTAATCATTTTTATTAAAGATTTGGCCATGACAATAACAGCAATCACATCATTAGTAATTTATTTACAATGCTGCATTACTTGGTATTTTGGTTTAGACAAACAGAAATACAATGATAAACAAAGAACAATGAACACAGCTTCTCTTATCAACAAAGGTAATCCAGCGCTACAGTAATCTTTAGAGTAAATGTACGTAGAGTTGAGGCATGGAACTGTAAAGTACTCAAAATCAGAAGTTTGTCGAGTCTGTTAGGTCTAAGTTCTTAATAAAGTTGATAAAAGGTCCCCAAATCTTTTCAAGTAAATGTTGTTTTGCTTTGTGAATATGTTATTGTTATTGTTTTGTCATATGTTATGTTAAAGGAAGGCTTGACAACATTTGCTTCAACCACTGCGTAGCGCAGTTAGGAGTGTAAATCACCACTTTCATCACGATACAATATTATATCGATACAGTGGAACTGGCGATACCTAAGAGACTGCCACGATATGATCACAGTATGATGTGATATAAGGGCCCATGATCGATGTATCAGTGTTATCCGCTTATTTAACCAAATATTTAGTCTAAATAAAAAGCTATTGGTATATTTAAGACTAAAACAGAACATTCAAATTAAATTTAAATATTTTTATTAGTGTTTTTAATGTTTTAAATGGTTCAGATCCAATTAGAATAAAGTGAACATTTAAAGAAATTGCTGTGTAGTATATTTAAGTTTATAAAGTTGTAAATTGTTCAGTTTTAGTCCAAGCTTTAATGAGGTAACTCCCTCAAAAGCTGCTGTTAGTCATCTGTAGTGTCATCAGGCTGACACACAGTAACTCATGTGGACTCACCGGTTCATCCCTGTGTTGTGTCAGGCTTGTATTTTAGTTCAAGAGTTTTATCCTGAAATAGTCCAGATCTCCGTCACAGCAGATGAATTAACTCTGAACTATGTTGCTCTAAACTTTAAAAACACACAGGAATGAAGATTTTTTGCAGACATTTCCCTCACTAATTACTTCACACTCTGTAAAGTTAGGCAGGGAAAGTAGAGAGATGTAGTGCGCCGGTTTCAAAATAAGAGCACACCTTGTTGATGTTTACATTTTGCATCGATACAATGCGATTATGGGTAATTATATCGATATATTGTTGCATATCGATGTATTTTTACACTCCTAGGCGCTGGGTCTGTTAATGTTTTTCCAAGCCTATGCTATGCATCTTTTTGCAGTCAATAAGCTGAGATTATAAATGCACATTCTAATATATGGACTAATATATTACATTGCATGCTTTAGGAGTTGAATAAATGGCATTACCTGTATTAGTAACTGATGCACAAATCACACATTGTCCCATGTCATGTCTTCACAGGGAGCAGGGACTAAGGACAGGACCCTGATCCGAATCATGGTGTCCCGCTCCGAGGTCGACATGTTGGACATAAGAAAGGAATACGTGAAGACCTACGGCAAATCACTGTACACCCACATCTCAGTAAGTACAAGCTCCTCCATTAATATTGCAGCAGAAATACGCTCAAGGAAAAAAGAAACGCACCACTTTCATTTTCTCAATTTGTCAAAAAATATTACAGCCAGTGAAAAATTACAGACTACAATGAGTTTAGTTCTATTCTCAAAATGAAATGACTGTTTTCCTGGTTCCGGTTGATTTTGATGAGCAATAACAACTGTATTTTTGTATTAATCACCTATGTCTGGGTCATGAGTAAAACTCAGAGATGAATTGGACCTGTCCTCAATTGTGCACAACCATTCCCTATAAAAAGACATCAAAATGGAAAAAAAAGCACATTTGTTCACAATGCCACGACTCCTGCAACCAGAGAGAGATTGGCAGCCATTGGCCTGCTTCAAGCTGAAGGAGCACACGGCTGTAGCCAGGAGTTTGGAGTCCATCACTCTACTGTTGTACGCCTCGCTGAGCGTTTCCACACCACTGGATCCTCCAATGACCGTCCCAGATCTGGTCGACCACATGTCACAACTGCTGCATTATTATTGTTTGGTCATGTTATTGTTATGGAAACTGTCATAAGCATTGATTAATTGGGTCTGAATATCAGGGACGGGTATATGGTTGATGTGCACATGGAATATTTCCATCAAAAATAAGTAACCAAACAAAAATGTGGTAAAAAAGCAGTGGTGCGTTTCTTTTTTCCTTGAGTGTATGAATAATATGACGTTTAAATTTATATCTCTTCTTTTCTTCAGGGGGATACTTCCGGTGACTACAAGAAGCTGCTGCTGAAGCTCTGTGGAGGCAGCGACTAAACAAAAAGACAACTTCTCAGTAAAGGACCAGTTTAAAGCAAGAGTATATCAAGAGAATATCTTTATGCATGCAGTTAATTTTGTATTGTGTCACAAAAAAAAAAAAAAAAATAGATGAATGCCAAATAGTGAATATATTTTATATTTTCAGTTTTATAAAAACATAGTTGGATAGCTTTAACAATCTTCACTATAGATGGAAGAAATTACTAACTTTATTAGGTCCGTCTATACTAATTCTAATCTAAATTAATAGCATTTACAGCTAAGTGGAGACACAAGTTTCACATGCAAGAAAAGAAATGATTGAAAAAAGGTCTTGGAAAAAATTAGCACTGACATTATAGACAGTACAAATTAATGGACCAAGCGATCAAATGTAAAGACTGGCTAACATGAACTCTTATTAAAAAGTATTGCTCGTAAACAAGACCATAGATTAAAATTTCATTGGTGTTTCAGGTTTTGACTTTTGTAAACACTTTTGTCTCATCTATTTGTAAGATTATAGTTGTGTTAAACCTTTATCATTTCTTTGGGCAAGCCTTTAATTGACAGAGTGTGTAGATGGACAGAAAACGGTGGGTAAGAGAGAGAGGGGAGTGACTAAATCAACCCAAGCCAGATTCAAACCCGGGGTAGCTTTATGATTTTTTTATACAATTAGGACTAAGACCCCAGACATTGGTCACAGGTGCCTAGGTTAGGACTCTTTACTTGCTACAAGTTAGCTTAAAAAACATACTTAAAAGCCTACATTTTAAGGAATAAAGACTTGCTTTGTGGGGTGCACGGTGGCAGAGCGGTTAGCGTTCTCGCCTCCCAGCAAGGAGGTCGTGGGTTCGAGCCCCGGGCGGACCAATACACACCATCGCACGAACTCTCTGGGTGGAGTCTGCATGTCCTCTCCGTGTTACCGTGGGTTCTCTCCGGGTTCTCCGGCTTCCTCCCACCGTCCAAAGACATGCATGTGTTAGGTGAATTGGTGACTCTAAATTGACCCTAGTGAATGAATGTGAGAGTGAATGGTTGTCTGTCTGTGTTCGTCTCTGTGTCAGCCCTGCGACAAGCTGGTCCCTGTCCAGGGTGTACCCCGCCTTCGGCCCAAAGTTACTGGGATAGGCTCCAGTCACCCGCGACCCCTAACGGGAATAAGCGGTAGAAAATGGATGGATGGATGGACTTGCTTTGTTTACTTTAGCTTTACTTCTTAACCATTAGCATCACTAGCTACTGCATCTACTCCAGCTGTAGCTCATTTTGTGGCCACCATACCCCACTTTTTCCAATATTTTTGAACTCTTTCCCAAAATGGCCGTCACTTCTGGCTCCACAAACTTTGACTTCCAGTTTTTCACAGATCCATTCGGTGACATCATGATCTGTTGGTCCATTATTTTTACAGTCTGTTCTTTATTCTTTTATCTCCATGTTTTTGACAAAGCCAGTGGTCAAATATTTCAAATTTCAGACAACTTTTACAGCCTTTTTCTTCACACAAAGCCTTTGAGTGAACAGTAATAGTAATCCGTTGGCATCGCCTAAATGTCAAAATATATGAAGTAGCATGACACCTGTTTGTGTTTAACTAACCATAATGTTTTTGAATGTAACTGTGTCAAACATTTAGCACTGAATACAGCAAGTAGCATAATTTTTTTCCAGTTTTTTTTTACCATTTGCAATTGCGTTTAATGCTTCTGCTTAGTAACTCATTAGCAACTTTAAACTTCAGGCTGTAGTTTGAATGTAAAGCAATCGTGAATATTACGATTATCAGCGAGTACAGTATGAAATCTATATCTGAACAATCCAACTTTTTATTCTATCAATCACTGTTTGATACAAAAAGCGAGAAACACCCAAGATTAATCAATATTTTATCCTTTGTGCAATAAGATCAGAGGTGGGTAGCCAAAAATGTTAAAGTAAGACATTTGTGGATGTAAAAAGTAGTCATTCAAATATATATTTAAATGTATTTGTTACATACACATAAATTACTTTTTTATTTAATCAGGAAAATCCCATTGAGATTAAAAACCTCAGGTCCTGGCCAAAATAGGCAGCAACAAATACAAAAATACACCTACATAATTACACAGGCAAAGACAAAGTAACAGGAGTAACTGTCTGGATAATGTCTGATTTATGTTTTAGTTTTGATGTAATCCAACTGTAAAATCATAAAACAATGTGCAAATTCTGATAACAATAAATAAAAAATGTAAAAATGTATCTCTATAGAATAAAATAAGGGACAAAATACACAAATTTCTAAATCTTTTTACAACATAAAGCTTTTGATACCGACACACATAACATATACACAAAAGAGTATTATTACTTCAAAAAAACATTATTCGAGTAGAATTAAAATGTTTGTTGTAATAAACACTGTTAGTACAAATTATTTAAGTAAATGTAACAGTAAATGAAACTCATATCTACCTACCTCTGAATAAGATTAATTACAGACAAAACTAAAATCATACAATCATATAATTTACAGTAACAATATTATCTTAACAAAGCTGCAACGGCTGAATTTAAAATGACATCTTATGAATTTTTTCAAAAATGTTAAAATCAAAAAATATAAAGAGATATTTGACAGAAATTATATTCCCTACATTATTTCTGTGTTGCTCGCTGCTTGATGATCTATGCAAATTTGTTGTCAATGTTAAGTGTCTAGTCTTTATATAAAAAATATATTGAGCAATGTGGCCTTTTCGTGAATGCTGCATATCCAAAGCTGCAATATTGTCCCTGCTGTGCCTTTTGCATTGGAATGAACTAGTGAGACTCGTACTTAAAAACACATATTATCTTCTGAATGTTTTGATGATTTTTTTTTACATACTTATGATAATTAGTTAGACAAAAAATATATTTTTAGAGCCTAATGCTAAAATATCCTCCATTATATTACATAATTTATAATAAATTCACCTTTTAGTTTTGTTTACATGCACTATTAAAACGCTTTACTATGTCCCGCCAGTAGAGGGCGCTTTGAATCACGTTTTTTCCACTGCTGTACTATACGTCTCTCTATGCACTAACCCAACTTGTCCTTATAAAAGTGTAATATTGGATCTAAATATAAGCCCTTTTAGTTCACTAACAAGATTTGGAAAAAGGCGGATGTCTTCTAAATAAAACATTTTGGTTCGATGTTGTTTTGTCTGTGTTAAAATGCAACAACACTGCGCTTGTGTTTTCCACTGAGAATAATTTGCATTTCAAACAAAAGAGGTGGAAGAAGTAAATGGTCAAATTTATAAAGAGCTTTTCTGCCTCCATGGACACTCGAAGTGCTTTACATCAAGAAACCATTCACCTTTTCACTTTTACATGCATTCACACATTTACACAAACACTGAAGTCAAGGTAGATTAAGTGTCTTGCCCAAGGACACAACAACAATATGCAATGGTGAGAATGGGGTTTGAACCACTAATCTTCTGGATAGTGGACAAATGGCTCTACCAACTGAGCTACTGTCAACCAAATACCTAAACCCAAAATCTGTAATCATGTAAAAGTACTCTTACTTTAACATACTATTACTTAAGTAGAAATGAAGGTACCCAGCAAAATTGTTACCTGGGTAAAAGTTAAAAAAAAAAGTAGTGTGAAATTTACAGAGTTTACTGCCACAACTAGTGCTGTTACTTACGACTACTACTGCTACTACTATTATTATTACTAGTACTACCACTGATTCTATTACTATATTAGTACTATCACTGTCACTTTGCCCCAGAGGTAGATATTATAAAATATCTCAGGTCAAAGTAATGTTATTTCAAGATAATACAGTGTGTCAAGTTTACAGAAGAATAAAGTACATACTACTGCTAGCACTACTATTTCTGCTACTACTACTGCTGCTTCTGTTACTACATTACTATTAGACATCTGTGTAGGTTCTCAGTCATCCAGGAGAATTCAGTAAAAACAGTGAAACATGAAGGTCATCTGGACGAGGTTTGTTTTTAGAAGATGTTTCACCTTTATCGAAAGCACTTAGTCATATCTACTGGGTGGTTCCTGTAGTCTGCCGGCTTCCTGGCAGTTTTCTCCAACTCGCGCAGCAGTTGCAGGGCATCTTTCCAAAGTGGGTAGCAAGTAAAAATTAGTCCTTTGTATAAAGAAACTAAACCTTGTCCAGATGACCTTCTTGTTTAACCTTTTTACTACATTACTATTACCAGTACCCACTCTTTTTCTTTGTAGAAAAACAATCTTTGAAGCATTTTTTTCCCTCAAGCAAAAGTATGTCTCAAAAAATGTTACTTGAGTAAATGATCTATACTTTCTCTGTCTGCATTTCAAAACTAATTTAGTTTCTTCACCTTCAGCCAGAGCTCAGAGCTGTACAAAAGCCCGCTGCTGCTAAATTGTGTTACAGCTTACATAAGTGGTATTTCTGTCCTCTTTGTGGATAGATGGATGGATAAATGGGCAGTGTCCAGGTTTGCCGTGACTTCTCTCGAGGCTAAAATTAGACTGGCTCTAGCTCCGAGAGAGAGATGTCCTGGTGTTGACTTGTTCTGGCCTTTGAGCGTGGTCACAGAGGGATTGTAATGGGGAACAAATGACCCCACTGTAGGAGCACTTCAGCAGAGGACTGAGGACGAACAAGGAGGGATACAAATTTAGCTTTGCTCTGATACTTCCAGAAATTATCCCAACGTAGTTATGTCTGTGTTGTGTTTTAATTCACGTTTTGCTGCTCTACTACATTATAATTAAGATACATCTAATTATAGTACATTATATGCCTTGTATTTCTTTTAAAATGCGATAAAACCTTCCCAAACACCAAAATGTGACCATTAAAGTGTCCTTTAAGTGGTAATAAAGTCCTAGAAGTGTGAAAACCATAGCATTAATCAAAGTCTGACCTTCACAGCTCCACAGCTCCACAGATCCATCGACCCACACTAGTCCCATAAGGCCCCATGTTACATCTAACGTAAGTGTAAACACTGCGCACGACACTCACAGCATGTTACCATCACTATATACATGGATAATTCATGTATTTTGTCTAGAATTCAGGATTGGGGAAAGTGTTATGGTGCGTCTCAAAAATTTAAAAGCAGTCCCATCCCCCAAACCCTTTCTTCATTTCCTTTTGACCCATATATTTCAGGAGATATCAGAGCTGTGGGGAAATGCAGACACATTAAATATTTATATCACAATGTACTTTAGACTTGAAGCCAGTGAAGTGAAAATGGTCCGAGACACATGAACATAATGATATTATTCTGAGGATAAAGATTTTTTTCTTTTTCCTTTTGGCTGTTGCCTTTCAGGGTCTCCTCTGCATCATCTTCTCTCACAGCAACTAACTTTATGTCCTCTTCCACCACATCCTCTCATTAATTTCCTCTTGGGTCTTCCAAAGAGGATCCTTCTTCCAATTCATTGACGATTCCTCTGTACATGTACCAAACCATCTCAATCTGGAAAATCTGATTTTATCTCCGAAACATCTAAAATAAGTTGTCCCTCTGTTGGCATGAACAAAGAGAACCTCAGCTCTGTGACCTCCAGCTCTGCCAGAGAGCCTCTGGTTGCTTAGTCGATTAATCGGTCAGTGAGGTCTTGGTCGACGAAAATTTTATTGGCAGGTTAGTTGGATACACTCTTTGCTTAAATAAAGCTGGTCTAATTTTTTACCCAACAACTTTTACTTTCATTTTATTTAAGACAGATGATTATAGATAACTATATATTTTACAGCCATCTTTTGAAAATGTTTTATCACCTAATTAATGTGACGTCACTTGTTTGTATAAGGCTCCACATATCCTTTGGTCTATTTCGGTCGATTAATCGCCGTCCTGGGCATAACTTTGGCTGACCAACAATTTCTTTGGTTGACTACAACTACAGCCCTAGGTCTCACCTTTCCTTTCATTTTGCTGAAACTCTTTTATCACACAAAACAGCTGACACTTTTCTTCACCCATTCACCTTTTCACCTTTTTTTCAAGGGCTGCACGGTGGCAGAATGGCTGTCCTCCCACTGTCCAAAGGCATGCTAAGGATTGGTGAATCTAAACTGCCCACATCTGTGAAGACTCTCACTCATCCAGGCTTGAATCATAACAAAAGGTTAAAAAGAAGTCATCTGGACTTGTTTTTCTTTTTTTCAAAGTTTAGGACGTTTCGCCTTTTATCCAAGAGGCTCTCTCAATTCTGAGATTGAACTGGTAAGAGAGTTGGTTTATATGCTCCTAGGAAGGAGGAGTTTCACACCTGAAACTAAATTCTGTTGGTTCAGGAGACTTAACCCCCCTGGGCCTGGTCAGCTGTGTGAAACTGGTTTGTTTTAAAAGACTGCTGTAAACAGATCAAAGGTTGTATCTGAGACCATTCTTTTTGGACAAAGATTGCTTTCTCAAACCATCCTTTCTTTCTGGCTAAGATTCGGACCTCACTGTCCTCAAAGGAGTGGTCTGTGTCCTTCAAGTGAAGGTGTACTCCAGATCCTGCAGTACACTTCTATCACTGTAATTAATATTATCAAATATTCTATATCTTTAATCAGTTTATTGCTATTCACAAGTTGTCCCTCTGTCCCGCTCCCCTCTGGGAGAGTGGGGACTGTTTCAGATGCCTGGCTGCTGGCAGATGTCCCAGTGATGACTGGATCGCAGCTGACCCCATCTGTGCTCCTGTCCCGACCTGTGGGCCCTCAACCTCACCTCCTATGGACTTCCTCGACCTACCTCACCCCCACTCCTCCGTCTGGATGAATCCTTACAGCGCTGATCTATGATGCTATAGATGAGCTAAAGGACTAACAACACATGTTGCCTGAGAGGATCTCTCCTTCAATATGGGCTCCATAAGGTTTCTTCTTTTCTTTTTTCTTCCCACAGCTGTTTTTTTTAGGAGTTTTTCCTTACCGAGAAGGAAGGTCTAAGAACAGGAGTGTTCTGGGTCTGTTTAGTTTAGTGTAGTTATTGTTTGTGTTGATTGTGTGTTAAGTCTGATTGTGTGTTTATGTTTGATTCACTGTTTATGAAGCCCTTTAAGGCGACTTTTGTTGTGATACTGGGCTATACAAATAAAACTGAATTGAATTGTTCCACTGGAGTTTGTCCTGCGAAGCTGGTGCAGAGGTTGTTTGGCTTCTCCAAAACCAAAAAAAACCAAGTCCAGATGCCTTCTTGTTTACCTTTTGTTGTAAACTGCCCATAGTTAATGAATGTGAAAGTGAATGGTTGTCTGTCATTGTGTGTCCCTCCGTGCTAGCCTTACAGCTAACTGGCTCTTGTCCAGAGTTTACCTCACTTATAGTTGCTACAGAGATGGACTCCAGCCACCTGCAACCTATGACTGGAATAAATATATGTTGTCTATATGTTACGTCAATCGTTTGGACAAGTGCATTAAACATCGGTGATTACTTTACTACTGCAATCCTATTTACTGAATCCTCTTATCCGACAATACATTTTAATTCATTGCTTTCCTATAGTATTACTACGTTTCCATGTAATCACTGAAAGTATTGACCGGAGAGTTGATTTGTGGTGGATTTTCTCATGAGGAATGTGCAGTCTAAGTGACATTTGGTTGCCAGAGCTGTAATCCCGCTTTAAACTTCATGAGTGCATATAAGCAAATTACAAACGCTGGGATTAGACCGTCGTCACATAATGAGATGTAGAGGCAGATATATCAGTGCGGCTGTATCATGTGCTGTTTCGCCAAATAATAAACCCATCCAGCCTGCTCCATATACTGTAACAGTGTGTGTGTGTCCTACTAAAGAGGGTTAGGAGGAACGATAGAGGAGTATATGTCTAAAAATATCCCTTAACTGCAACCCCAATGTGAAGATTTTTATTTAGTAAAGGATGGAAGTTACTTTTGCTGAAGAAATGGCATCACGGTGGCAGAGTTGTTAGCATTCTCACAGCAAGAAGGTCCTGGGTTCAGTTCAATTAGTCTAAAACATCCACAAAATTCAGAAAGACAGATATGACAAAACAAAATGTGTACATGGTTAAAGCTCCCATATTATGCTTTTTCAATCTTTTTCAAATTGTTTCGGACACCACTGATTTAGTATTTTAAAGTAAATTAATTCAGATAATCCGTATCTATGGAAAATTTGTTCATTTGGGGAGCAGTAACTTTGCAAAGAATGCTTGGTTTAGATGCCTTACGCCCCCTGCTGGCAACAATGGGAAATGTATAAAGTATTAAATGGCTAATTACCATGACTATTAGCAACATGGCATTAACAGATAGATAAATGAGCTGACTACTTTATAGTGACGGCAATTTTAATGCTGAAATAATCAGAACGAGTCCAGGGACGGTGTATGGGCTTTAGAAACGCGCAGGAGAACTTCACGTGTCCACAAAGAGCGGTGAAACCAAGAGTTTTCAGTCCTTGCGAAATGGTAGGGCTCAGAATACAGGAGCATGAATGAAGCAAAATACTACTCCAGGTATGCTTTTGAGGAGGAAACAACATTATAACATGGTGCAAAGTTTAAAAAAGTGGATTTAGCAGAATCAGGGGCCTTTACGCAATTAATAGCTAGATTGATTTGGATTGAAAAACATTCAGATAAAAGAAACAACTGGAATTTAAAGTGTGTATTGGTTCTGGTCTAATTGGCAATTTTATCTCTATTTTACTACATTTTTAAAACAGAATTTAAATACTTCTAGGATGAAGCTGCTACAAGAAAAAGATTGAGCTATAGGCCCTTTTCACGATGACGTCAGACAACTTCCGTTCTGAGACGATGGGATGTATCTTCATTTCCAGTGCTGCTGTTCACCAGTAAGGAATTTACTCGGAGTCTTAAAAATTTGCCAAATATAAGGCTACATGACGTACAGAGATTTGCTGATGAAAATTCACTGACAAAACGGTCAAAACTCAAAAAAGGATATACATTTTTCATTGAAGGTTACTTATTTGATTATGAAGGTAAGTGTTTTGTCTTGTAGCTAAAGCTAGTAGTTGTTAATGCTTAGCTTTACTAAATGAAAATATACTGTAGTACTACCCAGTGGTATTTCCTGATAAGCAGATTGTCAAATATTCAGATAAACTCAGATCATGACATGATCTAACACTGTTTTATAGCGCAGCTCTATCACTTAGCCATGTTGCTAACGCTATCTAGCTACATAACAAAGCACTCACTTCATAATCCAAGTATCCTTCGTTGAAGAATTAATATCCTTTCGCAAGTTTTGAATGTTTTGTGGGTAAATATTCATTTAAAAATCACTGTATATTGTGTAAACTTGTAAACGTCAATTTAAAAAAAAGTCTGGGTGAATTTCTTATGGGAGAAGCGCGGCACCGGAACTGAAGATACATCCCATCGTCTCAAAACGGAAGTTGTCTGACGTCACGTGAAAAGGGTCTATTGGGCTACCTGATTGGCTTTATTATCAATATTTTATTAGATGAGTCCACAAGAAGCATTTGCAAAAGAAAGTAATTCTGGTTCTGAAATATCTCACAAAAACCCAGGTGCTACACAAGGTAAATGTAGGATGGCCATTAAAACCAAATCTGAAATCAAGAAACATGCACATATTGTATATTGGTAATGCATTCATGAGATGGCACTAAGACCATAAACAAAAGTAACTTTGTTTTAAAACTGTATCTTCTTACGTTTCAGCTTTTTTCTTCAGGGGTCACCACAGCAAACCATCTGCCTCCTGTGCAGTGATTTGCATAAAGATATGGCATAGTTTTTACTCCAGATGCCCTCCTTGACACAACCGTTGCCATTTTCCCAGCTTTGAACCAACACAACTAAGTACACTTGTGAGCACTGTGGCTGGCTTCAACTTAGCTTTAATATAATGCATTAATATTGTCTATTTTGTAAATTTGTAAACACTTAAGCCTAAAGCTAATTCCTTCCTTCCGTCCTTTCCTTCTTTCTTCTTCTACTGTACTTTATCTCCAGGGCAGTGTGTGGTGAAAAAGACTCATCTGTGTCATTACATAACCACCTACATCGTTAAAGCTGTTTGGTTTTTTTTTAACTTAAGTGTGGAAATGTATAGGCACGCTGTGTACTGCATTAAGCTTTTTAAATCCCTCATGTGTGCACAAGCCCCGAAGCTCGCAGTAAAACCAAAGTATTCATCCAACAATCCCAGACAATGAGCTCTTGTGGATTTTCAGCATCTTTACATACTGATATATGGAGATTACCTTGAGTCTTCCACGTCATTTGTTTCTTCAGGATGATGTTGGAGGATTATATGGAGCAGAAGGAAGAGGCAGAGGTGCATAGGCAGAGCGGAGTAGCTAAAAAGAAAGATCCAATGAAATATATGTAACTTGTATTTGATTAAGCCAGCCATTCCCAAAGTCAGGACTGTCGTGGCCCCCTTAAATTTCCAAAAATCCCTCGCGGACCCCCAACGATAAAACTTCCCTCTATTCAAAAGACTCTGCCATGTTTTTCCCCATATGTTTTTTTTTTTTTTTTATAAAAACATTACAAGAACACTGATTATTGACTAAAAGTTGTTTTAAAGTAATATTTTAAAACAAGTATACAACTGTAATTAATGTCAAATGTTTTTTATGGTACTTAATATTAATATTTTCATTGACTTTTTATATTTTTGTATGTTTTATTTGTTTTTATGAACCAAAACCATGTGTCTGAAATAATAATAATAAAAAAATATAATAAATTGAAATTGAAATTGAAATATAGACAGCCTCTTGGGGCCCCCCTGTAGTACCTTCGCGGACCCCCAGGGGGCCCCGGACCCCACTTTTGGAACCACTGGATTAAGCAATACATGGAAAAAATCATAGCGACAGATTTTTTTAAGAACTGTCATTTAGGGCATGTGTGTTAATGTTTTGCTCAGTAGTTTTACATCAGGCTCTGGCATTTCAGACATTGACAGATAACAGACTATGAATTAAAATATCAGTAGTACTAAATATTAATTTAATGAATGAATATGATAAAGAGGCAGGACAGTGGTTCTCAGTGCTCTGAGAGTAGGATCCAATTTTATCGCTAAATATTTTATTGTGATCCAATATTTGTAGTTTGTTTTTTATTCTAAAATATTACAATTTAACACATTATTGCGCATATATTTTAAAACCTGTTTCACAATTTCATGTAATTAAAACAATAGGGGAGTAACAATACAGTTATACTATACTGATGAATTGATTTTTATTTTTTGATTTTTGATTTTATTTTTTATTCCTACAATACAACTATATTGGTACGCATCACCTTGAATCGAATCATATAATTTTCTGTGTAGTCTATATTGATATACGTGAAAAAAATCTATAAGATCAAAAATATTGATATTAGAAATTTGCCTGTTAAATGTAATGTAATTTTTGCATGTTTTTAATGGAATAAAATGTTATATTACATACAACTTTTCTTCACTCTCTGTCTGCTGGACATAATCAACCCTGGCCACGATGCTGGATTTAAGAGTAAAAAGTTGCTGTATAGACTGTATTGATATGAAGGTATAGAATCGTGTTTAATTGTATTGTTCTAAATCATCTAATCGTATCGAAACAATTCTGATGCGTATCACATCGTTGCAAAAACACCCCTATAAAACAATATTTAGGCTTTATACTATAAGCTGAACATTGAAACTCCCATCAACACTGTTTTGGGTCCTGACCCACCAGTTGAGAGTCCCTGCTTTTTACTTTTTTATTTATTTTTATCTTATTAATAAAACAATTAAAAATGTCTTTTATCTACGCTTTTTTTGCGCTGTACTGCCTTTTTGTTTTTTTAAATAAATACACAATAATAGTTTTCAAACTGTTTTATTTTTCCTTTCTTGAATTCTTTATTTTTTATTTTTTTGCAATTTATTTATTTTTTTATTTTATTATTTTTTTATATTTACATACTTTTGAGTCAAGTCAAAACCAAGTTTACCAAGTCGAGCTCTAGTCTTTTGTAATGTCTCGTTATCTTAAAATAAGCATCTATCTTGGTCTTTTTATTTATTTATTTTTTATTATTATTACAAATAACACAAATAGGACAACAACAACAGAACACAACAAAAACAACCAAGATAAATAATAATAATAATAATAGTAATAAATAAAAATAAATTATATACAAACAAAACAAAACTTACAAGTACTGTGAAGTCTATTAACTGTAGTTGTATAATTTATATACATATTACATTTAGTAATAGTAATTGCAATTTATTAATAGACAATTTACAAACAGTTTATCATATTAGCTATCACTACACTATATTTATTATTTAATGTTCATATATCCCTACATTGTACTAGGCTACTACTACTTTAGTAATTTCCCATAACAGATTTGAGTTATTAAGTGATATATAATCTTCATATGACTGTAAATATTACTCTATAACCACCTGTACATGAAAATAACGTGAAAAAATAAACTTGTTTTGTGCTTTTACGTGGGCGCGAAGCCAGGTGAGCCGCGTTATTATTACCCAAGCCCCGCCCCCCGTTACCTTAAAAGGCCAGAGCGCGGGCTGTGATTGGTCCGCGGAGTTCTACAGCTGCGGCTCCAACAACGGTGAGACATGGCGGAGGCAGCGCTCAGTCAACGGACGCGGCTCCCGAAGAGTTCCGACACCTAACCGCACGTCCACCAGAAGTTTGTTTCTGAGGACCGAAATGTCTCCGTAACGCATGACGAGTGGACGTCTAACCGGGGGAGGGGTGTTTTGGGGTTTTTGTTTTGTTTTTTTGGGAGAGAAAGTGTAAGCGCTGCCTGGGAAAATGTGTTGTCATCTTCGGAGTAAGCAGCCTTGAGCAACAAACATGGCTACTTCTTCTTCTTCTTCTTCTTCTTGTGGATCCTTGCATGATTCAGGCTCCTGTTGTTGTTCGGGATTTTACACAACTAGCTCCGAAGAAAACTCTTTAAACTGGGATTTATCGATTTGTTCCGGGAGCTAATTTCGCTAAAGGAAAAAAAAAGTCTGTCTGAGCTGAAGGAAAAACAAAATCCCGAAAAAAAATGGAGCCTAAACATAAGGAGTTGTTGGAGAAATTTTACCAGAACTTAGTGGAGGATATCTCGGACGCGGACCGAGTCGTGGACGTCCTGGTGCAGTGCGGAGCTCTGTCCCAGGCGGAGGGCTTCGAGCTCGGACACAACTGCTCGTCCGACTCGGAAAAAGTGGAGCTGCTCCTAAAAATCCTGCTCAGGAAAGAGAGGGACCATTTCTCGGAGTTTTGCACGGCTTTGGAGACGACGAACCCTCACCTGCGCGCGATGTTACTGGACGGGACGGGACCAGTGGACCACACGACTGGTAACTAACTTTTTGAGCTTATTTTTTTGGAGCTTATTTGTTTTTCTGGAGCACAGGCATTGCAGACAGGGCAGCTGCAAGAAGCACCACGGAGCACAAGGCTAATTTTTTAGATTTATGTTCACAAAACAACAGTAATGACGCATATCTTAACTCAAAATAAGCAAAAGTCACTAAAAAGCAACGTAAAAATCAATATGCGTGCTCAAAATGGCTCTTGACAGCGCTTAAAGACACAGTGTGCAGGATTTTTAGGGAGGCTTTTGTAAATAAACGATGTCTAATCTTCTTTTAGTGTTAAATATAGGGAGATACCTCTTTTTAACTTGTCACATACGTAGTTTTGCTTACTTTTTGTTGTTGAGTTAAAGCTGTTGCTAAATTCTTAAACGTCCCTCCAATGTAAACAAACGAAGAAAGTAGTGAAAAAATATATCATGCAGCAAGAAGTTGGTTTACTGATGCACTCAGGCTTAGTTTTGTTGTATTTATTAGAAAATCCTGTGGGCTATATTATTTTTTTTAAGCACATCTAATAAATACACAACATGGAAATTACCATAAACATATCCTGTATGTAAAGTGAATTAAAGATCTTTAAGTCTCCATTACAATAGAGGTAGTCCCTGATTTGTAACTTAAAAGCCATAATTATGTAATAGTCTGTGCATTTTTTTTCTTTAAAACATTTGACTAAATACAGTGATTCTCAAACTTTTCACATCAAGTACCACAGAAATGATTTGGCTTTCCAAGTGCTATCTTTGATGGACTAAAATGAACCTAAATCAGATCTAAAGCAAGGCATAAAATATGTATCAACAGAAAAATGCAATGCAAAACATGGACACAACAACAGGTCTAAACCAGAACTAACCATCAAGGACTAAACCAGGTCTAGACCAGACAGCTCAAATTGTTTAAATGGATTGATTTCATGACATTTTTGTGATCCCAGTTCATAATTGCATGAAAAACATAACATTAGCTGAATATTATAGGATTAAAGTTGAAAAATGTCATATGGTAAAACAGTCCCTATGTAAAATCAGAGAAGAAAGACATTTGCTCGTATAAATGATAAAAAACATAAATAAAATCATTAAGTTTTGTGTTTGGCATATTTTTAAAAGTCTTGAGATAGACCTGGAAAAGATATACTGTAATATACTTTTAAAAAAACTTCAGTATAGTATTTTAAATGTCATCTGGCAAAACAAAGATAAGAGGACATTTTGAACTATAATCTAATGGCTTTTGTCATGTGACATGTGATGACCTCATTCACTGGATCCTTGAAGATTTAAAGTTAAAAAATTTGCTAAAATTAAGTTCATTTCACAAACATTAAAGGTCCCACTAGGCATTGAAACTTTGAAATTTGTTTATACCCAAACCCAATTACAAATCAAGGACTAAACCAAGAATAAAACTGGCTCTAAATCAGAAGAAGCCAGCATTTGTACCTGCACCTTACCACAGTTTTTTAACTGAGCTGAGAGATGAAGCCTCCACCTTTCCATGTAAACAAAGAATTATGGTGTCAAACATAGGAAGTAGGTTGGTCTGTAAATAGCCATGTGTCATTTTTCTTTCTTAAAATCAATATTAACATTATTTTAACCAGATAAAGTGTTGTTAAGAAGAAAATATGGATTTGATGTGCATTATGTTCACTAATTTGCGCACAGTCACTTACCATAAGCCATAATTATGTCCTAATATAGTATAAAGTTTCCAGTCTGTGTTTGCATTGCTGTTTCATCCTTTACTTTGGTTTGAGTCCAACTTACATTCGATCCAGCTCTAATCTAACTAAAAGTATTGACCAAATGACAACTTGATGCACACTGACTTTTTTTTTTTTTTCTGGCTAAGGGCAGAGTAAACACAGAGGGCTGTAACACCACCGCAGCCATCACCATCATGTGACGCTCTCTGCTTATTTACCCCTGCACACTGGAGAGGTTGTTTTCTCTTTTCCATGACACCAAAAAGCACACACACACATCTAGCCTGCTCTGCCACTGCATGTGCAAGCCTTGTGTCAAAGTACTTAATGGACCTAAAAGGGGCCAAAACAATCGATGCATAGACAGCATGAGAGCGTGTAAAATCAATAGCGGCACTGTCAAAGTCGAAACGAACGAGGAGAGAATTAAATGACTAATAATGAATACACAGCAGGCATTTAATAGACCAGGACAGAGGAAAATAGTGAATGCATCTAGTTCAAAATGACTTCTTTCTCATCTTTTCTTCATTCCTTGTTGAAAAAACCCACAGAGGGATTCAAATGGTGCAGAATCAGTTCTCTCGGAGGTTTGTAATTTAGTTGTCAATATTGTGGTTGAACTAACGTCTCCCCAGTGCACTCCCCCATCCAGTAATAACACTGTCCGTGTCATTTGGATGCAAAAGTCATCATCTTGGTCCACATTTTATTTCTTTGATGTGCTTGTGATGTGTCTTCAAACCACATGAAATATTCAAAATGCATCTTGTTTATGGCTGATTAAATATAGTTAAATTTTTGCAAAATATCTAGGAAAGTGAGGAGAAAATTGGGTCCTGGGCACATATGACTTATTCTTGATATAAAACTTAACTTCTTTATGTGCTTATTGTAAGTCATGGGTGCAGTTAACAGCAGATTTTTACATACAATTAACTCAAAATGGAATATACTTTATTATTTATTTATTTATTTTGGTTAAGAGATTTGTTTGGGGGGGAGCATTAAAGGGGTCGGCATTAGGCAAAGTGTCGGAGTCCGGACTCGAACACACAACGTCAAGGCAGGCTAAAGTTGCCTTGCCTGGAAATTCCACACTCACCGCTGGTCGCCTTAGAATCAATTTGATTTCTAGGGCGGAGGAAACCCGAGTTTACAGACAGCGGAGTTAGCCAATCAGAAAATGGCGGACGTGACGTTAACAAAGCGACAAGAAAGTGAGAAAGTAAACAAACGGAGTAGTGAAGCCACAAGGGAGGAACGAGGGAGTTATTTCAACATTACCGTACCATACGCTGAATGAAACAAACTCTCGGCTCCTCGGTGCGCCATCTTGATTGTTGTCGGTGAGGAGACGCGTACGAGTGACGCTGCTCGCGAAGAACACGTGACTTAAATAAACCAATCAAAATGCACGGTACGGTTGGGATTTGAGTAAACCACTGCGGACGGCGTGGTGACCAGACTGATATTTCTCTGTAGAGTAACAGAGACATATCAGTCTGGATTTTCCAGGCAAAAAGTTGCCATGCATGTGCGCCGCTGCTTTACCAACTGCACTATATCGCAGTGAACAATATTTGAATCTTAATGGGCAGTTTTGTATTAAAAAAGCAAAATGTCAGGCTAATGTTAATTTCAGCTTCAAAATACTGTATTGTAGGCTTAAGCTATGAATGTGATGCATTCTGCCATTGTGTCCTTGGGCAAGACCGTTCACCCACCTTGCCTCCTGTGTCTGTGGCACTGATGTGTGTGTGATTGGTAGTGGTTGGAGAGGCTGAAGGCGCAGAATGGCAGCCACGTCTTTGTGAATCTGCCCCAGGGCAGGTGTGGCCACAGAAGTACAAGTAGCAGAAGTAGAAGAGTGTGAGAGTGAATGAATAAAGCACCTAACTGTAGTGATTTTGAGTGTCAAGGAAAACGATATACAAGACTGATCTGATTAATACATTTTTCAAAATTGATTATCATAACAATCATTAGCAGGTGGCACAATGCGGTCATGTAACACACAAGCCCATTTTCTGTTCATTTTTGGCAGTTTAGTTGTGAATTTTTGCATAGATTTAGGTTTAGGTCAGCATCAGCTATATGCCACATTTATGTTCCACGTGCAAAACTGCAAAAGGGCAAGCCTCACTCACACAGTCACTCTGCCTCCTTGCTTTCTGTTTAATAATCAGCCGAGTTTTTTTTTTTTTTTTTTTTATGCCGTAGGGCAAATGTAATGTGCTAAAGAGCTATGTAAAATCCATACTAAAAATCCATACTTTTTGTGCATTTACTGCTTTGCTTACACTTACATTATCAAGTTTCTGTAAGCTCCCATTTATGCTCAACTCTTTTCACCTCTATCACCGTTTTTTGGACAAGACTGAACAAAGAATAGAAAATATTGCAACAAAAAATAAGCATGAAGGCCTTCTGGTGCGTTTTGTGTAAAGATACTTGTGTATGGGGAAACTACACCAGCTGATCGCGTAGCCTCAGGACTTTGCAAACTTTGTACACAAACAAGAACCATTTCAAACCATCGAAGAGCACAAAAGAAGACTTTGATATTTTTGATGCTCCTATATATAAAGCCATGGTTGATGCACAGGTGTTGCGTGTTGGAGTCACAGGTGCAAAAGGCAGCTGCACTTTGCTACGGGACTGAATCATTTATCGTCGGAAACTATATCTGGGTTCAGTGTCGCATGCGCTCACATTTGCTTTGTTAGTTACTTTCTTCTCTTTGAGCCGTCGTGTCATATCCTGTGAGCCAAATCCAGACGTCTTAATTATGTATTTATTATGCCCTCATTATTTATAAGAGACCAAGCACTCTCCCATCTTTCTAAGCTTTCTCAATTTTGCGGCGCATTTCACAATAAAGCATTCAGTGGAAAAATGTCCACTGATATAGCGCTGTTCTCTTACTAATATTGCAATATTTGCCCTGTGTTTCTGCTTTATTCCAACCAACACAATACAAACTGAGGCGGCCTCACAGCAAGAAGGTCCCTAGTTCAATTCTCGGATTTGTGGGACAGTGTGTGGAGTTTGCATGTTCTCCCTATGTCTAAGTGGGTTTCCTCTATTAACCTAAAACAGGGGTCTGCAACCTTCTAATGGTAAAGAACCACAAGTAATTTTAATGCACAAATGTTGCTTAGCCTATAACAGAAATCTAGCTATGGATGGTCATTAACTATGGCAAACTAACTAAGAACAGTCTTAAATACTCATAGCACTTAATTATCTTCTAATAGGCCACTAAACAGCAGTTTCATACAGGAGCCATGCATACTCCGAGAACTGAAACTACATCCAGTAACTATTTATTGGTGCTTTTTTATTAATTTATGTATGTTGCAATAGCCAATAAAGGCTACAAACAGTAGTTTATTATACGTCCATAGCATATTCTGGAAATTTTAGTTTAAATTGACAAATTGCAGGTTGTTTCAATGTGGTATACGTGTTCCTTTTATTGACTTTACATAACCACATGTCAGATGCCCAAAGAACTGCAAGAGCAGGGCTAAAGGGCAGTGTAAGGTAAGGGATACTTTATTCCCCGTAGGGAAATTCGTTCTCTGCATTTGACCCATCCCTCAGTGCTGCTGGGCACCTGTCAGGAGCAGTGGGCTGCCACGGTGCAGCGCCCAGGTATCCTTCTCCAGATCTTGATCCAGGATCCTGGTCAGGAGTATCTAGCTGGAGGTCTGTTGTGCATGTTTTAGGTTGATGGGGCAAACCGGACAGACATGGGGAGAACATGCAAACTCCGCACAGTTAAATAAAGGTAAAAAAAAAAAAACTACCCACCAACCTATATAAACCAGCTACATTTTCTTGTACACCAAGCAATCCACCTACAAGGGGTCAATCCAAACAGCCCCCAGCCTGGACAAATACAGAGGATTGTGTCAGGAAGAGCATCTGGTGTAAAACCTAAAGAAATCCGTATACAAATCAGCTGCACACTAGCGAGGCAGATGTTTTGCTGTGGCAACCCCAAAAGGAAAAAGCCAAAAAGAAAGTAGAAATTCCTGTAGCCCAGACCTGTGTATTATGACATGTCGCATCACTCACTAAAATAACAAATGATTAGCTTTTGTAGACTCGTTTGTGGCTCAATTAAAAGAGCAATTACCCTTCAACTAGAAGATCTTTGAGTTTCAGTCCAGGTGTGGGCACTGTATCTTTACCATTGTGAGATAGGACAAGTGCCTTGGCAGAGGTCTATGCTTTCCGAGTGAGTTTTGATTTTTAATTTTTGTGTATTTTTCTGTATATTTAAGACGCAGTACTGCACAGTATTTTTTCTTTTACTGCACTTCAGATGTGATTAATTGTTCAGCCCTACACTGAGTTTTCTTGCAGCACGGTGAAAGATAAAGTAAAAAGGCTTGTAAAAGTTAAAAGCAGGTAGTTGTAGTAGTTTGGTGAAGGATCCTTGCTGTTGAAGTCAGAAATGGGCTGAGCTGCTTTGCGCTACTGGGCAGACAGGTTCCTCCACTGCAGCAACCGTGAGCCGAGCCCAGAAACTCCTCTTCAGCTTTAAAATAATACGCTCTGTCAGCAGCCTTGTCTACTTATGGTCAAGATGGGGTCGGGATACTAATTCATACAGAACAATGGCGGAAACAGCAGAGTGTGAACATTTTTTTGCCAGCATTGTACATTACAGACTCATTTATTACCTTTTTATAATGTAAGCAATAATATAACTGGCTTTTCCCTTCTGGGGTTGCTACGGCAAATCATCTGTGTCCTTGTGTGCAGAGATTTGCATATTAATTTGTTAGTTTTTACATCGGCTCATATCCTTCCTGAGGTTGTTGAAAATGTTATTATTTGATCAAAAACATGCATCTGAGTTTCGGGAAGGATTTGATGTCTGTTGCAGCGACGGTTTCAGCTGCACTGAGAAGGTGCCAAAGCCTTTTGTTTTAGTTCTTGCGTCACAACTGTGGTGAATCACAAATACCCTGTTTTAATTATACCCTAATTATCTAGAAGTTATTTTGATGAACATAAACAAACATCACAGCCATTGTCTCATCTTATTGGGCTTAGATGACTGAGGCTGTGTCCGGACGTCATCCCTAGCCCCTAACCCCTCAATCACTATATAGTCCTGCAGCATATAGCGGACTATATAGTGCACTAATTTTGTGACTGATTCGGACGCTCGCTCACTATTTTTCTCTCACCTGTGATCATGTGACTCTGGCTTCTGTGTAAAAAAAAAAAAAAAAAAAAAAAAAAAAAAAGTTTGGGGAAACTCCGCTGATAATGTTCTTCAGTGATAAGACTGACCACACTCACTTGATGTATGACTATTATTTATCTATAAATACTAAAACGTGTGATATTGAACATGAATTATTTAGTCTTTAGGCTTTAGACTTTATTGTCCCAAAAGGGAAATTCTTTTTCACAACACTGCACTTGATTGACAGAATACAACAAACAGACAAACACATCAGCAATAGACATTAAAAAAAATGTGAAAAAAAATGAATAAAACTGGACTGGATTATTGCAGCTCTGTGCTAGTGTTGTCACGATACTAAAATTTCAATCTCTATTTCGCTACTCGATACCGATTTTGATATCACGGTAACAAAAATGACCAGTTTTCATTAAATGTTTGAGGTAGTACATAGGCTATAACCACCCCCTTTACTGTCACCATATTATTCAAACAATATTCTGTATAGAATAATATTAGGCTACTACTATATATGTAACATACTTCTTACATTTTTCAAACTTATATTTTTTATGCAAGCAGTGGTTAAAAGTTCATCCTCCAACAGAAGTCTGATGCCTCTGTAGTCCACAGCTATGTAGCTACATGATGATCTTTTATTCAACACATTGCAAAATAATACTGTAAGTAGTTTGTATATGTGATCCAAAATTACTTTAGATTATGATAATCAATTCTTCAAAGGTAAAGTTTAATTACAGTTTACCTGTTTCCATTTTCTATAACTGGTAGTAGGTTATTAGGCTGCAGTAGCCATGGTTCATATTTATATTATGATTGTGTGATTTACTGGACTGACTTTGGCCCCTGGACCTCAGGTTTAAAATGTGACCAGTGTCTGTGGCTGCAGTCATTGACAATGATGGGTCAGACAGAGTCAGGACCACAGCAGTGCTCCTTTAAATATGGCCGCTTTGCTAACGCTAACAGCTCTCTCCTTGCTCCGCTGGTAACGAGACATTTGTAGTCACAGTTAAGCTGTTTTATATTTGTTTGGAATGATGCCACTGAGCAGTGACTCCCAGATCAGGGCGCACTCGGTCCGCTTGGGACGTCCCACGGAAACTCCCACGGAAAGCCCGCTGCGCTCGTGCAGCGGCACTCCAGGTCTTGGCGCAGCGGTGACAGAGGCGAGCGAGTGAACACCTTTTAGTAAATTGTATTTAAAGAGCAGTTTTGATGGAGGAAAGTTTAGTGCTGCGCTGACTGAGCCTGTCCTCCTCCTGTACTCCTCACTGGAGGGGAGGGGCCTTGTTTCTGCAGCGCAGGTAAAGACGTCACATTATTGATACTTTTCCAAATTAATATCTAATTTCGATACTCGTTTTAGTATCGATTAGTATCTTGGTATCGTTTTTTTTTTTTTTTTTGACAACCCTACTCTGTGCCTTACATGGGGAGGCTGAATGCAGGGTTAGCTAACGTTAGCAATTTTACACTGCAACGGTTTATTTAAGAGCTTTTTATTTCTGATTACAACGTGACAGAAGTAAAAAAAAAAAAAAAAAAAAAGGGCATTTCTAACTGGTTTCATTCAGACGTGTTGTGTACAGTTTAAAGTCCTGTCGTGGTCCCGCTGTTCTCCTCCGAAACTCGCAAAGCATTCTGGTCTATACTGACCTCTAGTGACCATCGCTGTCCACTACTTTTCAAAATGCATTGTGGGAAGTTTTGAGTGCACTGTTTAGGGCTGCACGATATGGAGAAAACATGCGATATTTGATAACTATGTTGAAAATTGCGATAACGATATTATTGCGATATTTGTAAATAGAGCCTACTTTTCGAACATAGGTTAAATTCACTACATTTCACAAAAATGTAAGTTCCTGTATTTACAGTCAAAACAGCGACAAAATCAAAACTTAACACAGACTAAACCAGGAATAAAACAAGGCTAAGCTGTCCCAAAATTAAATTGCCACTAAAACTGGACTTTTTAAACATTTTTATTTAGTCACAACACATGTTCTTTTAAGGCTCTGGTGGAAAATGATTCTTCAGTGTAAATCTCTGTCAGATGGAAGACCACAGCGTTATTGTGATATATTTAGATTCTTACGATACGGATATTGCATTTGCTGATATTGCGATAACGATAATTTTGCGATTATATTGTGCAGCCCTAGCATTGTTTTTTATCCATTAGGCATTCGGACACCACTACAAAATAGAGTGACCACTATATAGGGATTGGGGAGGACGTTCGGACACAACCTGAGTTTAAGTTTGTAGACTGTTGCAAGGAAAGTTAACTTTACTGATTTGACTAGAAGTTGAACATGGCTTCCTTCTTTCTCCTTGTATCCACTGCTTAATGGAGAAGCAAACGTTCTCTAGGAAACTGTGTCAAATAACACGCTTTCACTTGGCATCGGAAAGTATCAAGGCTAACGATGAAGATATAGGAAACTCATGTAACAAACGAATTTGCCATCACAAAATGCAAAGATCATTATGCCCTTGTGCTGAAAAGCTTAAAATGGCCTTTTTGAGACAAGTTGAAGGAGTGCCTCAGTGTTCTTTTATTTCTCCACTCTCCCCAATCTCCTTTGTTGCTAAAAATAAAATGCAAAAGAATTGGAAAATGACCTTGGAAAACCATTCAAAAACTTTTACATTGCAAGGCTTGCTCACTGGCATCTGGTTAATTTAAGTTCTCTATTAAGCAAGGTCAGTAACTAAGAAACAAAAAATTAGTTGGGAACATGAATCTACTAAAAAAAATAATCTAGTGAGCGCGTCTTTTTAGAGACAATGATTTCTTGACACCTAGAGTCTTAAGTCTAAGATTACTTTTATCATCTCTTCTCAAATTTGACTTAACGGGGCTATATTAGGCACAGCATTGCATGTTTTACAACCTTTAAAAAAAAAAAAGGTAATCTTCAATCCAATAATAAAGCTTTTTACATCCTTAAAATTTTTGTATGATGCCATTTTACAAGAAAAAAATGTAGCTGTGAGGAATCAGTGGAAACAGAGCTGTACACTGTTTTTTGGATAAATGAATGAGAGCAGACTGGATGTAGAGGGCTTGTTGATTGGTCAGTGCTTCCTGAAGTGGGCGGGGGTTTGTCAGAGGGTTCTGAGACCTCAGAAACTCAGCGCCAGATAATACAGGATTACTCAGATGTGAATAAAACAAAACACAACTCCAGTATGTTTTTGATGAGGGAACATTGTTATAACATGGTAGAAAGCTCAGAAAAGTCAGTTTAGCAAAATACGGCCCCTTTAATCACACAAAAGGCAGACAACTTTTCACATAAAAAAATAAAATAAAATAGGATGCCCATTTTTAGCTTGCTTGTTGTTTTTGCATTTGGTAAGAATCTTAACATGTTATCTATGGTTTCAACAATTTCCTTTTTTATAGATATTTTTTATCATACATTTTAAATTTAGGTTCTCTTAATGCTTTTTCTTAAATACCTATTGCTCATATTATACTTATAGATTTGCCTTAAATAATATCTAAATTATAATGACCAAAATAGGTGAAAATATAGCCTGTGCTCAATTAATTCTTAAGAGATTTAATATTATAATCTGAAATTCAATGGTAGACTTGAATGGAGGCAATAAACCTTCTGTCTCAAGGAAGCACGTCCTTTTCCACAGATATTTTTTTCCCCCTTTTTTTTTTTTTTTAAAGCTCAGTGTAGTTGTTGTCTTCCCAGAGCTGCGGGGTTACCAGCAGACACTTATTGTTTACAGCTTGTTCTCTTCTTTTGCGTAAAGAACAATGAAGTGACGGCAGCACACTGTATCTTCAGGGCGTGTTTCGGCTCATGTGTTCAGTGTTTTTGTGCTGTGTCAACACTAAACAAAAGGAGTGTTTAAACTCAATGGAGGCTGGATACACAAGCCATTTTTCTATAAAATCAACTGGTTTCATGAGATCATTTAACATTCATAAGTGTTGCATGGTTTCATTCATTCAGTGATGGCCGTGGGAGACTGGAGTGTATAGAGAGATCCCAGGCCCAGCTGCTTGTAAACAAACATTTTCTTGAACTATGGAATCCCCTTTGGCCTTTTTCTAAAATCTGTCTAATAAATTTTTCCATATACAATAATTTGCTACATAAAGCATGCAGTGTTTTTGAGTTTTTACAGTGTTTAAGAAACCTTTTCCCCTATTGGCAATGCCTGTTTTATAAGTTTGTTGGTTTTGGCCTGCATTAGATAGAGATAGTACTAGACAGACAGGAAATATAGGTAAATGACACAGAGCAAATGGGCCGAGCTATCAAACCCAAGCCACTCCAGTACATCCAATGCAGTCTACCATGTGAGCCACCCAGGCACCCGTTAATAGAGGTCGACCGATATCAGTTAATGGCCGATAAGCACTGCTGCATTAGTCCTACTATAAAACTGTATCGAATTGCATTGTTTTCTAGGTAGTGTATAGGGCTGAAAACATGCAATATTCGATAACTATGTTGAAAATTGCGATAACGATATTATTGCGATATTTGAAAATAGAGCCTACTTTTCGAACATAGTAAGTTAAATTCACCGCATTTCACAAAAATGTAAGTTCCTGTATTTACAAGTCAAAACAGCAACAAACTCAAAACTTAACAGAGACTATTATTCTTGTTTGTTTTATCTTGTACAGCACTTTGGTCAATGTTAGTTGTTTTTTAAAGTGCTTTATAAATAAATTTGCAGTTAACAGAGTCTAAACCAGGAATAAAACAAGGCTAAGCTCTGACTAAATTCATTAAATTACCACTAAAACTGGCCTTTTTAAACATTTTTATTTAGTCACAACACATGTTCTTTTAAGGCTCTGGTGGAAAATGATTCTTCAGTGTAAATCTCTGTCACATGGAAGACCACAGCGTTATTGCGATATTTAGATTCTTACGATACGGATATTGCGTTTGCTGATATTGTGATAACGATAATTTTGCGATATATTGTGCAGCCCTAGTAGTGTATATCGATATACATTGAAATTGATTGATAATATTGGAAATATTGAAATTAGAAATTTGCATGTTAAAGTAAAATCAGATATGTCTTTTTAGATGTAATTTTTGTGTTTTTAAAGAATAAAAATGTTATGTAGTTGAATGTTATTCAACTGTCCTTTGCTCTCTGTCTGCTGGACATAATCGGCCCCGGCCATGATGCTAGATTTAGAGTGAATGTTTATGATTTTTGGCCAAAAGTTGCTTTATCGATTTGAAAGTGTTGAATCGTTCTAATTTAGCCAATATTGTTCTTGAATTGTATTGAAACAATTCTAATTGATACGTATCGTATTGTTGCAAAAACATATGGTCATACCCCTAACAATAAAAAATAATACCCTCAGCAATGATTTTTAAGTGTTAGTACATTTTAACCACATTTATTGACATTGAGGTTACAGTAGAGCACCTTCTTGTGGATTGAAGCTAATGCTGCAGGCTCACAAAGCGTTCAAACAAAGGTCCTTCATAGTCATGTAGTCGCATGAATGAGTGCCTGACCAAAAATCTGCATTAAAACATTAAAAATGAACAGGCGCACGTTTATAAATTCATATAATGTGAAAAGTAAAAGTGTTTCAGTAGTTTAATTTAAGAGAATTAAAGAATTAAAAAAAAATTGCAATATTTCTACTGGGGATTTCACAATATCCAATTTTAGTTCATGATTATTGTGAGATGAAATATTGTGATTTTATTATTCTCATGATTGACATTATAAAAGGAAACACTGAGCGTTTTTTTATTAAATGCTTGAATCACACCTGTAACCAAACTTTTAATACATTTTTGTTTACTTTGTGCTCACTTGTCAACCTGCCTGACCCAGTCTTTGACATTTTAATTCCTTTTTATTTTATTGATTATCCTGTACTAAAAGACTGGGGAAGAAACCTCATCTTCTAAAATTCTTATGATAATCTGACCGTGACATTTATAATTGCCGACTAATAGTAAAATTGAGTACTGATACTATTTTCATTGCTGAAATCCATTAAAATAATGTTTTAATACTCTTATTTATTGACGTGCACCGTGTTTTCTAACCCTAACCAAACAATAGCAGATTTGAGTATCTTCTATGTGTGTGCAGTTTCTGAACTGTTGCTTTTTTAAAGACAACCTGCCAACCTTTACATTTTTATTTCCATCTCAGTTCATTCCAGTGTGAACAGAATCCTAAATGGAATATTTACTAGGATCCTAGCTCATCTAATTATATGGCAGTTTGTATGATTGTAAACCTAAAAATGGTTAAAACTTGAGGCCTGTCAGTAGGGCTGAGCGATTTGGCAAAAAATTTTATTACAATTTTTATTTTTTTTATTTTATGTTACAGTTAAACTAATAATAATGGCTTTGATTCATCCTTAGATTTAGTTATAGGAATTATGCTATAGGAAAATGGGAGATTTAAGTAGTCGATCATTGCAAGGCTTATTTTTTTAATACAATAATAACAATTTAAACAAATAAGGCTGAGGCTGGTATGTTGTAAGTTTTAAACAGCTGAAAACATCTTGTTTCTTGCTCTGTTGGAGAGCAGCTGCTCCATTGATGAGAACAGCAAAACTCCTGTCTATTTCTATAGAGCTGTCCTGTCTCTCCACACACTTCCATGACCTAGTTCTCTCATTTTTGTCGGACTGTTATCAGTAAAATCACCAATTTTAAACTCCGCGCTGATCACAAAACCGTTTCAAGGAACAAGATGCGACATTGATGCGTATCATGTGATGCACCGCAGCTGTGCGCTCCTTTGGCTTTACTGCAAACCACGGCATGCGCACCCCGTTTCCAGAGCCCTGGCGGTGTGGACAGTTTTGCCCGATTGCCCAATGAATTATTTGCAGCATAAAACGAGCAGTATTGACTGTTGTTTTTGTGGATCACGGCAAATGCTAACGTTAGCTTAGCTCTTCTATTAGCACTGTTGCTGTTGTTGCTTGTATTTAATGCTTATTTTGGAATAGAATGGGTAGTACCTTTTTTTTAGGTGGTTATTTCTATAAACTCACGCCTGTTTTCTGTTGCTCAGGCTGTAACAGGTGGGCAGTAACTAAGCGCGCCCCTCACACACCGAGATCAACCCTATACTTAATCGCAATTCAACTTTAAATTAGATTTTTGTGCACGATGTATTTTCCCCTAAAGCCCCAAATGTCATGTTTTGAGCCAACAACTGAACCTTGAGTGTTTTGGTGGTGGACTACTCTCTGAGGTCTGGGTCACATGACTTTCCCCCAGCGCTGAAGTGAGCAGTGACACAGTGAACCTGGCCTATTGAGACCGCCTCTGCTCAAACACAGTCATGGGAAACTTAAGCTCTAACAGGACAAAGGCAGCCTGATCCATTGGAGGCACATCTCTCTTTTATGGTCTCTCTCTCTCTGGGAAAAAAACACTGGTGACATGTTCTCTGGGCAGTCTCCAGTAAACTTTAATCAATCCTACACAAGTGATGGAGCCTGTGGGAACGTTTCCAGCTCAAGGATTGATTTAAATGTCTGAGGAGAGGGAGAGTGAAGTTATGTTGCCTCTCCAAGTCGAATGTAGACTTTGTCTGTTTTTGCATATGCAGTGTTTGCTCGTGAGTGTTTGCTCCCATGTTAACAAGTTCTGTAGTTACACCTATTTCAGCCAATATTAGTCTACCAAAGTAAAGTGCATTACTGTATAACTAGGTTTTGCAAGGTGTCTTAAATGTCATAACTGACAAAAGAAAACTTTTGAGCCTCCAGAATTTGATCAACCACCCGCTGATTAGTCAAACAAGAGGTTATATCCTATGAGGAATGGAAGAATCAGAAGATTATTGATAAAACCTCCACTGAACAAGAGGCAGACCTTTTTCTTACAAAAGACTTTATAAGATTTGAGTGACTGTCAGCACAATATAGTTGTCTTGATATTGCAAGAATGTTTTATAGCAGCTCAACTCTGTCTGCTTCTGTTTTTCTTGGGAAGACTTATTAATTCATTCACACAAACAATTTTTGGTTCTTTTAGGTCAAATGTGTTTGGCGTTCAGCATGTCTTATTTTAAACTGGCAAAAAGTTAAGTTTTTTTGTTGTTGTTGACAGCAGCATTTGAAGTAGGAGTTTAGACTAAAGATAGCTTTGTTAATTTTTAGGCCTTATTGATAGGACAGAGTAGTAGGAAATCAAGTAGAGAACTTGACCCGACAACGCAGGGGCAGGCTGTAGTTACCCTGTATGCATCACAACTCAGGCTACAACAATCTGAAGTGCCCATCCAAATTGGAAAGTGAATTTCAGCCCTGTGTGTAAAATTGAAGATGAAATAGCAGTTATTATCGATGAAACAATATGGAGTATATTTTTTATGCATGTGTTTTCATACATTTTGTGTGGTGCTCCTAAATTTTTAATGGTGCTCCTAACCTTCCAAAGTTAGGAGCACCAGGTAAAGAAGTTAATTTTGAGCCCTGATTCTACCACTGAGTCATACGGCGGCACAGGAGTTTTAAAGTTTACACAAATCACTCTTCTAGACATAGAATGGTCACTGACCTTTTTTTTTGGCATTATTTGGACTGTGCTTTTTCACCTCTGTAGAACTTGTAGTTTCTTTGACTCTTGTTGTCTTAAAAATTGCTTTAAAAAACACAAACTCTTATCGATAAGAGAATTGTTGATAAAAGTGGTGAGGGAACTCTAAGGTCCTGTCAGGATGTAAGGCAAAATTTAACTTGCAAAAAAAAGTGTGTGATGAAGTTTTGCTTCTTCTGGTTGTGTCATGGAAATTAAATATAAAATGTTAACTCTATATACGTTCAGATTCTTGTGTAAAATTAAGTTTAGTTTTAATAAAAAATAACTTTCCTCTGTGTTGCCGTGAAGCCTTTAAGCTTTAACTCCGGCTCCTCTCTGTACAGTTAATTATGCACGAGTATAAAAGAAGGGGTTTTCACAGGGGCCTCTCTGAGCAGATGAAAGAGGCCCGGTCCCTCTCTGTATTCATCCCGTCGGTGGATAATTAGCCACACTGTGCTGTCATCCCAAACCGGGAAAGTCCCACCTTTTTATTCCAGAGCCACTGCTTTTTTTACCAAATGTAACTTAAACTTGGGCCTTGATCTGCCGCACAATCACCTGTCGACACTGGACTAAGAGGACAGTGGGTCAGCACCTGAAGCCAAATGGAGAATAATGTCTTAAAGCTGTTTAAAATGGTGACATACATGGGAGGGGAAGGAAAGCAAAGTAGAAAGAAAAAAGTTGGTTTGCTGCTAGTTGTTACGGGCTAAAATGTCAAAGAAGTTATGTTTTTGCCTGTTTTTTGTTTGCTGTTGTTGGTCTGCACGATACATCAAAAAGTAAAGGTTGGATTTTGACAAAATGGTCAAGAAAGAAATCATTAGCTTTTGTTGTAAATCTTCATCACTGTCGATAATTTTTAAATGATTTTGTAACATTGCGAGAAAGGAATATCCATGATGATACCACCTCCAGCCACAAGGGGTCAGTAAAGTAACTAGAGGTGTAATGATAAACTAAAATCACAATTCATTTTGGTTCAGTTTTTTGGAGGGTTCAGTACATTTTCAGTACAAAAAAGAAGAAAAAAATAACTTGCAAAATGTTTTTTTTCCCTCGTAGCCATGACATTTACAGTCGGGTGATGCCGTTTTAAGTGTGTTAACAAATTGGACATGTTGCCTGTAATATACCCGATCTCCGGAGAACAATGTCGACGCACAACTCTCGTCTTATCCTCTCGTCTTTGCCGTCATTGATTCTGACGGAGAAGCCAAACTGTTCCCATACAGGAGAATGTAGTGAGGTGGGAGGGTCTTTGAGCTCTGGCTTTGCATTTGCATTAACCATGGTGATGCCCGAGTCATGCTTGCTTTTACCAATGCAGTCCAAAAAATCTAAAAAGGAAGTACTTTGCACATCTTTTACTGAAGACAGGTGCGTAGGAGAGGGCGCGTAATGTTAACCAAGAAAACAAGAATAACTGTCAATACAGTCCGTCACTTAACCATTCACCTGTGCAATATTGTTTTAATATTGTTTTAACTGTCAGCAACTTCTGGAAACCTGTGCAATATTTATATTATTATGTGCCATAATTATTTTCTTTTACATGAAGCACCTATTCACAATGCACACTCTTTACTTATGGTACTTTGAATATCCATACTCTGTCAGACTATATACTGTACATATTTATTATAGTGTATTTAATTGCTTATATTCTAATTTAGTTTATTTAGCTCTGCTTGTAGTTTAGTTTTTTAGTTAATTATCTTTGGCCAGACTGCTCTCTGATACACTTTGTGCTCTTGTGTGATACCACTGTGTGCTAATGCTAACTGTAATTATGCTGTTGCAACAATGCAATTTCCCCACTGAGGGACTAATAAAGTTTTTTTCTTATTAATGGTGTCTGCGGAAACTCCCGTGAGAAATTAAGTTCGCCCTAAATCATTCAATATAAATTAGGGATGCACGATAATGCATTTTTGAACTGATAAATTGAAGCTTCTTGCAACAGATATTGATAATAAACCCAATAATTCTTAAATAGGCTTTTATATCTAATTTTTATCTTACTCAACCTGATTTTGAGAGAAGTGCAATTTAATTTAACAGTATAGCTCTTACCAAACTTCATTAACCCTCAGCTTACTTATAAAACCTGAAATACATTTGACAAATTTCTGAATATGGAGTAAAATTATTTGATCTGACTCAGTATGGATATCCAGCCTTTTCATAAGCTTTACACTTACACTGTAGGATATGTCCTACTGTGACCTGGTAATGTATCAGAAGTCACACATTACTTATCTCTGTGTGAATCGGTCTTTCATTTTGTCAAATATTAACAGACAACACGCCCTTTTGAGACCAGACATTGTTTATGTGTTAAACGTTTGAAGTGGCGACACATGCCGCTCAGCTCTGTCTGTGTGTTAGACTGAATGAAAATGTCAATGAGAAAACCACAGGGCGAAACAGGTCAGGCTTATAATTATCAGACTTATTATTGGTTGAATCTTTAATTATCAGGAATTATCTGTATGACGTCAGAATTGCCAATTATCGGCCGGATATTATTGTACATCCCTAATATAAATACTATTAAAAGTGGACCAAACTGAACATGGCGAAACACTAAAACCATGTGTACCGTTACACCCTTAAAAGTAACATAAGGTTAGTTTTTAAAAATTCATTGCCGTTGTGAGATAGAAGGGTTTTGTGGCTCAATGGAAAGAGCTTTTACGTCTGAACTAAAATATCCCTGAGTCCAGGCCTGGGCACTATATCTTTACCATTAAGTTCTATAAAATCGTAAATGTCTGTTACATTGCAGGCACATCTTTGCAATTTAGTTATTGTGGTTGCTGATATTATAAATTCAACACGTGCAGTATTGTGTAGCCTTTTATGGTGGCATCATAAAAGCTCAGCAAACTTAGACCCCTTGTTCCCTGGAAGCAGTTTGGAAATGCTGTAAGCGTAAATCCAACATTGGTGTTTGCATAGCAGTAAAATCCATGCTAAAGTTCACTGACTATAATCGAAATGTTGTTTATTTTCTGCTTAGGCTCCACGTACAGCGTCCTGTCCACGATGCCGTCCGACTCTGAAAGCAGCAGCTCCCTCAGCAGCTTAGGTGAGTCTCTCTTAAAAAGTCACGCGTTAAAGCAACTAAAATATTTTCTATTTTGTCCCCAGGGCCACAACAATAAGCCTTTTTCTGAGGAAACCGAAGCATGTATTAAAAATAAAGTCACTCTTTGGTCCCTCCCAGTGCAGACCCAGGGCACATGCAAGTGATTACACAGATGTGAGAGGGATTTAGACACGCTCCCGAGCTCATGCAGCACACACGGGGCTATTTAGGTTTAGTACTGTACTATAGGCTTACAAGACCTGCAGTAACTTGATATTTGGTTTCTTTTTCAGGTACATTGCAGTTTTAGATTAATATCTTAAAATGATTTCCCTTACCAACCTTTTAAACTTCTACATCTTGCATCTATAATAATAATAAGCAATAAATATGACAAAAAACAACACATGAACAACAGGATACATAGAAGTAAATACAAAGATTTTTAAATAAAAAGGGCAGTCGATAAAAGTGGGTTTTAAGAAGTGGTTTAAAAGATGTTACTGATGGTTCCAGCCTTATCTCCTCAGGCAGGTCGTTCCAGAGACGAGGAGCTCCGACTAAAAAAGCTCGGTCACCTTTGGTCTTGAGTCTTAACCCTGGAAAAACTGGGACCTGCCCGAGAATCTAAGGCTACGGGGAGGCTCGTATAAATTCAAAAGCTCTGTGATGTGGCTCGGGGACCTAAAAAAGAGTTAAAAGTAATCTGTAAAATCTTAAAAACAATTCTAAAACGCACAGGGAGCCATTGTAGTGAGGATAAACCAGGGTGATGTGTTGTCTGATAAAACCAGTGAGAAGTCTAGCTGACGCATTTTGAACAAGTTGGAGACGCAAGAGCCAAGAGAGAGACAAAACCAATAAAGGTCCTATTTATTTAATTTTTTTTTGCAGGCTTTTTGAAATGGTTTTTGGACACCTTTGTATTAGTATTTTACATTTTCTAGCTTAAAATAATGTATATGTATGGAAAACATCTTCTGTTGGGGATTTTTTTTATTTTTATTTTGCAGAGCGCTTGGATTAGGTGTCTGTTGCCCCCTGCTGGCAACAGTGGGGACTGGACAGGCCATAAAATGACTTTTTAGCATGGCGTTTAGCAACACTACGCTAACAGATTAATAAATGACCTGACAGCTTTGGATAGACGGCAATTTAAGCGCTGAAATTATCAGAATGAGACTGGGGACGGCGTACAGAGGAACACTTCCTGGTTTCGTGTGTCTACATAGAGCTGTGAGAGCATTTTCAGCTCTTGAGAAGGGGATGGCCTTAGCAAACAGGATTACTCAGACAAGCATGAATGAAACAAAATATTCCTCCAGGTATGTTTTTGAGGAGGAAACAACATTATAACATGGTTAAAAGCCCAAAAAAGGCAATTTAGCAGACTAGGGGACCTTTTAAAAGAAAGAAAATGAAATTGTTTGTGAATATTTGAAGTTATAACCTAGATAGATTTCAGTTCCTATGCCAGCGAATGGAGTTCTATACAAGCCCTGTGCTCCCTGGACGTGCAGTGTGTGATCCCAGTGAGCTGAAGTTGAAAACCAGCCCCATGCTCCAGTGACATGCTGACTCTCGTAGGTACTCCCGCTCAAGCCTCGTCCCCTCCTCCGGCGCTCATCGACAGTCACCTGGTGAACGAGAAGATGGAGACCGTCCTGTTCCAGCTCAGACACGTGACCCGCGAGAGAGACGAACTCCGCAAACGGCTGGCTCTGTCCTCACCCGGGACCACCTTCGACGACTGCAGGTACTGGACTCAAATACAGCAGGGCAGTTACAATATGACTAGAAATGTTTTAATGTAATATTGAAAAGCTAACTGTGTGTCTTTCTTTTCTTTGCAAGGCCGAATTCCAAAACCGGCCACGACTATGAGCGTCTGAAGCTGCAGTGCATGAAGGCGATGGCCGACCTCCAGTCCCTGCAGAACCAGCACAGCAGCACTCTCAAACGCTGCGAGGAGGCCGTGAAGAAAGCTGACTTTTACCAGTGAGTACACACCCCCATCTTCTCACTCAAAGTCCCTCGTCAATATTTTAACAGCTTTTGTCCCACTCTGCTCGGGTTCGCTGACATGTTCACGCCAGATTGCATAGACCAGATTTCACTTTTAGCCGGCGCATGGGGATTAAGCATTTATAGGTGTTCCAAAAGTTAAGTTAAGCCCGTGTTGGTTAGTTTTCTTCTCTTCTCTTTTCTTCTCGAACTTGATTCTTGATCAAAGCTACTAATGTTAGACACAAGTGGTCAGTAAAGGAACAAATGATTAGTTTTGGTGGAGTCTTTTAGCCTGGCCTGCCAGACAAACTCCTTTCCTATTCTATTCAAAGAACTTAGTCTGGTACCCCTTGGCGTAAGTTTTGTTTCTGTTGGCGGAACAATGACAGGCGAAGGAAACAATCAGAGAAACGAAGGCCGGGATGTAAGCTGTGCGCTGACCTGTTTTTTAAACAAACATGGAGTGTTCTTGCTGTTTTTTGTTTTGTTTTTTCATAAAACACCAGAATACGGCTTATTATGAGCAGCTCTGTACTTATTTCTGAACAGGGACAGCAGCAGAAGCCATTTGTTCAAAGAGTTGCGGAGGAAGTTGGGGTTTTTTCAATGTGGTCATTACGTTGGACATCAATAAGACTTTATTATTGTTAAAATGGCAACAAGACGGAGACAAAAATCACACAGAGGACTGGACAATAACAGACTTCAGCAGGTGATGAAGGAAAGCACTAAACGCTGTTAATTAGGTCAGAGAAGTTATGAAATAGGCTCGGTAGCTAGCACTACCTTGGATAGGTCTTCCATTTTAGTCCAAGACGCACTGCAGATAAACGTCTGTGATAGGCCAGTCCCACATCAACCAGCGAGAAATGCTTCGCTCTGAGAAGGGAACCAGCCTGTCCTGCTTGCGAAAAGCAAGTAGGGTCACCTCATAAGACATTATAATGATGTGAATGAAAGATAATGAGAATAAATGGCAAAACACATATATTTTAGAAAAAAAGGTATATTGTTACAAATATATTTGACTTTGCACAGATGAAATATGTGACTCTTTTAACACCATTGACTCTTTAACACCAGTATTATTCAGCCCTTAGCTTCAGTACTTTTTACAAAACCCTTGAGTTTCAGAGATTAGTACTGAAAATTTCTAATTGTGATAATTTTATACAGATTATTGTAATGTTATTGACGATGCTTAAAATTTCAATCTAAATGACAGTAAAAATGTCTTAAAAAGGTGGGTCTTAATTGTTTTTTGACAAAATCTGGAGCTACCCTGTTCTCACACCTCTTGACTGGAATCTTTGCCCATTCTTCAGCTGCAAAAGCCTCTCCCTCAGTGATGTTTGATGGCCTCTGTGCTGCAACTGCCTTCTTTAAATCCCACCAAAGATTTTCATTAGGATTTAAATCTGGACCCTGAGAAGGCCACTTCAGAATGTCCCTGGATATTTTTGCTTTATTGGAAAAATCCTTAATTGATAAATCCCTAAAATTGTTGGTGGGTTGAATGTTTCTGATTGTTTCTGATCTGTAAATCAACATTTTATATGATATTCTTTTACATTGCATGCTGATATTGTGGTTGCTGTTATAATGATAGAAATTTCCATACAAACCCTTATCTAAAAGTGCCCTCGTCAGTTTCTCAACAGCTTTTGTCTCACTCTGCTCGGGTTCACTGACATGTTCACGCCAGATTGCGTTGACCAGATTTCACTTTCGGATGAAGCATTTATAGCCGCCCCAAAAGCTGATAAGTTAAGCCACGCAAAAATCCCTATCAATTTAATTTCACCCAACTGTTTTCTCTCGGTATATTATTTTCTGCCCCTGTAAATCCCGGGATGTCCTTTCGGTGCAAAGGTTGGCACGAGGCTGAATTACGCATCCCTATAAGTCATCCATAAGTAATGCTGCTGTCATGCCAGTGAGTGCTCTCTGCAGTCATCGCTCCTATCCCGACACGAGCTGCGTAGCATCTGTGCCATGAGGATAATGCCCATGAAGCATAGCATTTGTCGACGGCCCTGAAATAAGCTGCAAAAAGGGAAGGGGGGGGAGTGGCCGGTGGTGGTGCATTTGTGTAATTTAATGATGCCATAGTGTCTTCAAAGTGTAGGGAACTAACATCTGGCCCAAATGCAAACAGACAGATGAAGGATTATGGTTTAAGCCGCGCTCTCCTTCTGGGACCTTACTGCGCCGTCCCAGGCTGCAATTTAGCCCACTCTCTCCAAACAGGAAGAAGCAATTCAACACATTCAAATATCGCAATAATATACTGAGATCAATAAGTCATTGATCCATCAGATTGGTAGTTAGCGCTCTGTAAGTACACTGGGTCTTATTATGGCTGCCTGTTTATGGAAACAGCAGCCACTGGTTAATCGCTACAAAGGTGATTTATCGGTGGAAACAATTAGCTGATTAGTCTTCAGCTGAATCTATTGGTGAGATCTGAGGCATTTGAAATAAAACTCCTTGGGAATAGAGGTTAAATATGAAAGTAATGTCCAAAAATCAATGCTAAATGAAGTGTAAATCAAAGTTTTCAGTAGGGTACACTTTTTTATTGTATCATGCTTTGCCTGGCTAAAATATTGGTCTGAACCAGAAGTTTATTGGCAATTAAAAGCTTTTACAGTGTTTCCCATTGATTCAGAAGATTACAGTGGCCCTCCGTAGCCTAATTTTGTCCCCAATGGTCTAAAACCTTTTTCTCCATAAATACATAACTCCCCATACTATTGATGCTACATATATTAATAACTTAAAAATGTATATAATGTGATGTTTACTGCATCATTTTTGACACCAATATTATAACGAAGCAAAATGAATAAAGATTAAAAAACAATAATAAAAAGCTTTAAAGTGGCTAAATATTTTAATAAATAATATAAGATGAAAAAATAAAAACGTGTTGATGGATTTGAAATGGCCTTCAAAAATTTACTCTATAGACTTAAAATGCAAGTATTCCAGTGACAAAAAATATTTCATTTTTAACATTTTTTAACTGAATTGTTTGCTTTAGCATGGCCAGTAATCCCAGAAATATTCTTCTAGACAAATTTAGCCTTAACATTTGAATGCATTTGGTAACCTGGTGAGCCAGCCGCTCCTACTTTATTTTGGAAAGCAGCATCTTACAAATGTGGGAGCTAACCAAGACTCTGGCTCCCGGGCGAATTTAATAACTTCTCTGACCTGATTAACAGCATTTAGCACTTTCTTTTGTCACCTGCTGGTTCTGCTGAAGTCCGCATTGTTGTCCAGTTCTGTGGGATTTTTTTTCTTCGTCTTATTTCCATTTTAACAACAATGAAGTCTTTGTTTGAATGTGGTCATTACGTCGACGTCAAACTGACTTTTTCCACAAGTCTTTGTGCAACTGGCTCCTGCTGCTTTCCCCAATCAGAAATAAGTACAGAGCTGACTTAATACACTGTATTTTGGTATTTGGCCCAGCGTTTCTGTGATTGTTCCACCCATAGAAACGAAATTTACATGAAGAGGTACCAGAAAACTTCTTTGTATAGAATAGGAAAAGAGTTCGTCCGGCCATTTTCTGTATTTGGATCGAAATGCAACCAGAAGTTAGGGGACAGTATATTTCCTTCTGTGGATTAATGTTGTATGTCAAGTTCATGGGCTGAGTCGACTTGAGTTCAGCTCAGGTTCACGGCTTTACAATGGCTTCCAGATGTTCAGCACTCCTGTCACTTAGGTTGATCCATTGGTCAGGTCAGGCAGGGACACACAGGCCTGGGACATTAGTATCTTTACTGCAACTGTATCAGGGATGATAGGTCAGACATAAATAAAACAACATGCACTTCTGTTTCAGTCTGTCAAATGTTTTCTTGAGTATTAAAAATGTAAAACTTGCCTATTTCAAACTTCACTTGACTGTTTTGTTTGCAGTCTCTTTTTGTCCTCAGTACCCTCCACAGTCGGATGGTGAGCGAACACGCCCAGATGAAAGACGAGCTGGAGTTACTGAGACAGGACAACATCCAGCTGGTCCGCGAGCACAACCACGTGAAGCAGGCCTGCGACGAGCTGCGGAGGCTGCACGACGACGACCAGAGGGAGGTGGCCGACATGAGGATGCTCCACCAACAGGTACAACAACAACACGCCTCAAAGAAACGTAGTCTGCCATGTTTAATCAGTAATCCCTTTAATTATGTGACATGAGATTTGCAAAACATGACGAGAACAAGAAGAAACATCATTGGGCAAATAACTATTACTATGATCAACTTGTATAATATGGACTTGAGTGTCATAAGTAGTGAAAAAAATTACATTTAGCATGATAAGACCAAAAAAACAAGCAAAAAGTATTCCTAAGATACAAAAGACGGCACATAATATCGGTACATTGTTATTAGATAGTATAGCACTGATCCATGCTTACCTAGTCTTGTTTAGAAGAGTTTGTAGACCCTTGGGTAGTTGTAGTTCAGAGATAAAGATGTAAATACACACAGGTTTGCTAATTTAGAGTGTCCTGTCAGCGGCTTTTTTAATCTTAGCAACTAAGTTCTGGTGTTATCGGCTATTTGGGAAGAGATTTAGTTTTTGCAGTATCATTATTGGCCACCTGTGAACAACAGTCAACAACATAACCTTTAGAGGCACTCTGTAGCTTGTTTCTTCCCTTTTTTTGACTTTTTCCCTACATTTTGGAGTAAAGCACTATCGTAAATACTCACACCAGACCGGCTTGATTCCTGTATACTCTGCTTTACTTTTGTTTTCCCCTCTATGTATCCATACAGAGTTTTTTTTTTTTTGCCCTTTATCTGCTCTTCCTTGGCTTTATTTCTCCATTTTTGCCATCATTAGCTTGTTGATTTGCTAACTTTCTCAATGTGCCATTTTCTCGCAAGACTTGAGACTTCCCTGACACAGGGTTGGCAATGCTCATATTTGCAATTAGAGCTGCAACAACTACTCGAGTTAATTGATTATAAATGAATATTAAAACAATATTCAACTAATTTAGTAACTGATTAATTGCTAACTGGAGAATATATAGGTTTTCAAAATATACAATGTGCTGATTGAGGGGGTTTTATTATCAAGGCAGTGCAGTAAATTAAACAAAACGGTAAAAAGAGAATGTAGATTTTGTGTTTTTTGTTGAAAAAACGACTTATATTCTCTATCTAAAAAGTCAAGTGGCACTGTTATAGCTTCATCTGAGTAAAATTTTGTAAAAAAAAAAAAAAATCACACATTCATCCAGGCTTCACTATCCAATTATTAATCGATTCATTGATCAGTTTTTTTTCTCCAAAATAATCGTTAGTTGCAGCCCTACTTGCAAGTGTTTTTTTTTTTTTTTTTTTTTTTTTTTGGCCTGAGATGGCAGCGGGAGATACCAAACACTTAATTCGCCCTGCAACAACTCATTTAACGTCACACAGACTCAGAAACAGTTGATTTATGATAAAAAAAGTTACTGAGTTCTGCTTTAACATAATTTCAGTCTTGACAAAGCTATTTTTTTCCCTAATGCCCATTACTTCCTGGACATCTTTAGCAGTGAGGGTCAGCCACTCTCATCCTCCTGCTCATTTGTCCAAACTTTTCCTTCACATCACATAAAAGACCTCGTTGAGTCACCGTTGACTAACACACAGCAGTGAAAAGTCCAGCTCCTGTCTGCGCTCCCTTACATAACCACGCCACAGCTCCACACTTGATAACAAAACTAAATGGCTGTCTATCTGAAGGTTAATGTCCTGATTAGGAAAACTACTGTTCATTTAAATTAGATCAGCACTGGCAGGCCAAAGATAACCCTTACTGTAAAAGTTGTTACCAGTGACACACTGCAGGCTTGTTTGTTCTCTGCTCATGAAATGGATGGTAATTTAGAGAGTGATGTTACAAGGTTTACATAACAGCGGCTTGGCCTGCTTTGAACTCATGTCCCAGGAAGCTGAAGTACAGGAGTGAGCCTGTTCTCCACAGGATAGCACTTGTACCAAACACATGCTTCAGTGTAGAGTAATTTATAAGGTGTCAGGAGCTGCTAAACTTAAAAAAAGTTGTTTTTTAATTGGTTTTAGCTCAGAGGTGAAGTCTGTGAAGACTCTCACTCATCCAGGATAATCAAATCACAACAAAAGGTTTAATAAGAAGTCATCTGGACTCCTTTCAAGGCTTCTAAACCAATAGATTTTAGTTTCAGGTCATAAACTCCTCTGTCCTAGGAGCATATAACCCAGTTCAGTTTCAGAAATGACAAAGCGTCCTGGATGTAGGTGAAATGTCTTCAACTTTATAAACCAAGTCCAGATTACTTCTTCAGATACTAGTGTGTTTTTTGTAGAGATTAGTTTTAAGATTTAAACTACAGTTTGTAATGAAAAAGGCCTTGAAAAGACTTTCTGGCTCAAACACCCATTATTGGATGGTAGGACTATTGTTGGACTGTACCACTATAATTCATAATAATCCTAGACACAGCCGGAAAACAGGTTTTTGGGGGTCTTTCTGTTGATACAAAAACCACAAAATATTTTGTGACCCCATCGCTCGGCTTGACTCTTGTTTTCTCGTCTTCATATCCATACAAAGGTTTCCTCTGCCTTTTGACCGCAAGGACCAACACCTAAGAAATAAAGCTGTTGGTGGCTTTTTGTTACAGGATAACAAGGGTCTTAACGTTATTAAAACGGCATTAAATTTGATGGTGTCAAACTCAAGGCCTTAAAATTATTAAATCTATTCAGGACAGTAAATTTAAAATTTTGCTCAACCAGGTATTAAATTAGTCAAATTTAATCTATTTTTTTTTTAAGCTACCAGTCACCACAATAACAGTGTCTACAATATACTTATGAGAAATGTTTATGATTCAGTTAAATTTTATAATTTTTTAAAAAAAATGTTCTAAATGCAGCGCTGGAGGTATTTCATCTATATTTTACATTAATTGTTGATTGTTGACAGTGTTGGTATTAAATTTCATTCATTTAAACTTCCTAAAAAGATCTTAAATTTCACCTGACAAAACCTGGAGCTGACCTGCGTTATGTCTAAGCGGGACGGGTCGCTTTCTCTTGGGACCAGAGACTTCAGGGACACCGGGTCCGTTCTCCCATTCTTACAAAGCTGGTTTTTCACCAAGATACACCAGGGCGAGGTAACAGGGAGCTTTTCTCACCCTGCAACAAAGTCTTCAGCCATCACACTGACTCTGAAGCTGTTGAATTAAGTCATAAAAGTTGCATGGTTTGGCTTTAACTCAAGCGTTTTGTCTGCCCAGGTGATGAGAGAGGGCTCCTCCGAGGTACTCACCAAACTGTACGACAGCGCCGTGGACAAGTTCGAGGCCTTGAAAACGGACTACGAGACTCTGAGGAAACGGTACAACGACAACATGGCCAGCCACAACGCGGACCTGAGCCGACTGGACCAGACCGAAGAGGAGAACCACCAGCTCCAAAAGCAACTGGAGGTCCTGCTCAAGCAACGGGACGCCGCCTTCCACTATCAGCAGCAGTACTCCTCGTCCATACGGAGGTTTGTGAAGGGAATATCAACAAAGAAAACGCACTGCAAAGTATTTAATTCAAAGTACAATGAGATTAAAGTTGTCTTAATCCAGGACAGATGTGGCTCAGATGATTAGCAGATGTTTTCTCATCTGTAAATGTAATTACCTTCTGCTGTGGGCGTTTATTTAAGCTTCTGGCCCGGTCAACCATATAAATGAGTCTAAACTTAGTTACAAGCAGCTGATTCAAATAAGTTGGAGGCAATTGATGTTACTTTAATTATTAATTAAAATGTGCGTTTTTACATATTATATAATAGCTCCAACAGACCTATGGGTTCACACAAACCTAGTCTAAATTATTAAAGCACTTGATTAATTAATCTCACTTTACACGGCTGAGCAATTCGGGGACTTCAGAGGCCATTTTGAGGTTTCTGGTTCTGGTGCTGTGTGAACATTTTAGCTGAGCAGGCAGAATATGAGAGAGAATGTGTTTTAGAAGTGTCTTGTTACTGAACATTTAGCTCTGAAAGGTCCCCTATCCTGCTAAATCAACTTTTTTGAGCTTTTTACCATGTTATAATATTGTTTGCACCTCAATAATGTAACTGGAGTAGTATGTTGTTTCATTCATGTTTGTGTAATCCTGTATGCTGAGGCTGTCACCATCTCAAGAGCTAAAAACGCTTGGTCTCCAGCTCTACGACTCTACGTAGACACGAGAAACCACTTTCTAAAGCCCATACACTGGACACGTTAAACTGGACTCGTTCTGATTATTTCAGCGCTTAAATTGCCGTCACTATGAAGCAGTCGGCTCCTTTATCCATCTGTTGGCGTCAGGTTAATGGTTAATCGCGGTGTTATGCTCTGAAATGTAGCGTGTATATATGATGTATATGAAGCCTAAATGATGTTTTAATTCCTTGAAATGGTGAAAGAAGTAGGGTTCCTGTGGGGCATTAAAAGTCATTCAATTGATTTTGCAAAATTAAGGCCTTAAGATTGATTCCAACAAACATTTATTTTATTCGTGAATATAAATATGTATACAGTGAAGCCCGAAATTATTCATACCCCTGGCAAATTCTGACTTAAAGTTACTTTCATTCAACCAGCAAGTTTTTTTTGACCGAAAATGACACAGGCTTCTCCCAAAAGATAATAAAATGATGTACAAGAGGTATCATTGTGGAAAAAATATTTCTCAGCTTTTTTTTTTTACATTTGAACAAAAAGTGGCATGTTGGTTGCTTGAAAGTAACTACAAGTCAGAATTTGCCAGCGGTATGAATAATTTCAGGCTTCACTGTATATAAATAACAATTTGTCATTTTTTTTTGCCTACACTTGCGTGATAGAGCGGCTGAACGAGTTTACTTCCAGCAGGACCAAATTACCCAAACACCGGATGTTTGACTTTCAACATGATTGGTTCTGGCATTTAACCAATACTTGCAAATAAATTTTGATTATTTAAGCTGACATGTTTGTAGCATTAAAAATGACATTAAAGAGCATTAATTAGACTTGCTGATACCTGCAGGAACCCTGACTACAAAACATGTGCCATAAAATGTTGTAGGAAAATGATATCGGAAAATAACTTCCGTACAAAGTGGATCACAGTAAAACAATCAAACCACTGCTTTATGTTAAAGTCATTACCTTCTCTACTGTCTTTTTGTTCATGTGTACACAGTAGACACAACCTAACCCTCTGGTCTGCAGCAGGTTCGACAACACGCATCAGGAGCTGTCCAAGGCCACGGCTCAGTACAAGGAGCTGCAGAGGGAGATGGAGCGGCTTCAGTCAGAAACGACCCGACTGAAAACGCAGCAGCTGAAGGCTCTGAAGGACTGCGAGAAGTACAAGGAGGAGCGGGACTCTGTGATGAGCGAGTACAGGCTGATCATGAGCGAGCGGGACCAGGTGATCAAAGAGGTGGACCGGCTGCAGACCGGGCTGGAGGCAGCGGAGGCCAAACTGAAGAACAGCTCCTCAGAGAGACGCGTGGCCAGCGAGGAGATGGAGGCCCTCAGACAGGTACAAGTTACAGAAAAGAACTGCTTTAGGGCTGTGTTATTTTGGCCATGTAGTGCATATTTTACTGTATAGACTGAAGAAATCCAGTTGTTTGTCAGTTCAATATAAAGTAGATGTGCTTTTGTAGTGTAATTGGACTTTTTTTTTCCACTTGAGCTATCGCACTAGCAAGAGACAAGATGGCCAATGCAATACTCACAGGGACTGTTAAAGATGAATTGAACAAAACTGAAGAGATGTTGTGTTATTCATGTGTTTCTGGCTCTATGCAAAATAGACATGAGTGAATTTTGACAACAGTAGAGTTCTCATTAAATTAAGCTGGTGTTTTTTCTCTCTCTGCTTGTATCTCTCTTATCGCTCGTCAGACGAACGCAGTACAACAGTGATTTTAAGCAGAGTTTCAGCATTTACAGCAAAAGTAGGCCTATCTCTGGAGAATAACCCCTAAAGTTGCACTCGCTGCCACAAACTCTGTCTCGCTCAGTCTCAGTGAGGCTTGTCCTGACGAGACACGCTCAGAGTCCTCACTTCCGCTCCACATCCCACAGCTCCTGCTGCTGGCAGGGTTCTCTGTCTCTCGCTCCAGAGCAGGTAAAGCCAGTTCTCATCTTGATTGGTTTGTCTGATGGGGTTGTGGTTAGAAGAACTGCTGAAGCTGAGCGGCTGTGTGAGCTCAGTCTGCGCTGAGGGAGATCGTGGTAAACAGCTGCGGAGCACTCAGGCTGACCCCAGATCAACATAGTTTTTCTAAAATGCATACCACATTTTGCTAACAAAACAAAGTTTAGAGCTATTTAGGGTTTCTGCGGGGTCTTAAAAAGTCTAACAGTCTTAAATTTAGAAATTAAATTTTAAGGCCTTAAAAAGTCTAAATGCATTTAAAACTAAATACTAAACAGGTCTTAAATATGTGACATACATTGATGAAACTACCTTTGTTCACCTATCTTTCTTTTAAATGGCCACTGTACTGTTGCCATTATAAGAGCTCAGATCTTCTCTTACCTTGACGAATATACTTTGTGGCATTCACTGTCGAAAATAGTCACAAGTCAACGGTGCAGCCACTTTTACAACTTAGTCTTTTATACACTTTATGCTTATGAAATAGGTCGTAATTTTCTTGAACAATGGTTTTAAAAAGGCCCAAAAATGTCCTGAATTCTACTTGTTGAACCCTGCCGAAACCCAGGGTATTGTTTAGGCAGGAAAACAAATAAACAAACACCCTATATGTCTTTTTTTGGCTTTTGTTTTAAATTAGTATAACCAAAGCATAGCTCCTAAATGTAAGAATATCCTGCTTGTGTGTTCAGTAGTGTCAATGGATACAGGATTTCAAGCACTTATGCTCAATTATGCTTACAACCCTCATAAAGGATAAGCTGTCCATCACATTTAAATTACTCTTGTCTGTCTTGTCTAATGAGTCTTGTGTCCCTTTGACCCAGGAGTTGTCCTCAGCGCTGGTGGACAGGGACCGTGCCATCTGCGAGAAGAGCGAGCTGCAGGAGAAGTACTGCCACGAGGATGAAGGACAAAGCGGAGGCCCAGAAGGAGCTGAGCCAGGCCTGCAAAGACATCGAAACCGTCCGAGAGGAGAGAGACGTGGCCCGCAAAGAACGAACGGAGGCCATAATCCAGAGAGACCAGCTGCTGCGCGAGTACTACCAGGCCAGACAGGTACAAATCCTCTAACATTAGTGCAGTAAGTGTCAAACTTTTCACGTCAAGTACTCCCTCAGAAAATATTTGGCTTTCTTTAACAGACGAAAATGTGTATTGCCGAAGCCAGGTCTAAACTGGATCTAAACCAGAACTAAATCAGTACTAAACCAGGATAACTTCATGATCAAACCTGCTCTAAACCATGTCTAAACCAGAAATAAACAAGGACCACAGCTAAGTTTGACCAAACCAGCACTAGATCAGCACTAAACAAGAACTAACCCAAGTTTCAAAGTTAAGCAAAATATGCTTGTATTTATATTTTTAAACCAATCTTGGTCACTTCTTGTACAGCATTGCACCTTTAAACAACCCTTAAAAACATCATGTGACTAAAACAAAAAGGTTTTATTCATTATTTTTTTGTATGATGCCATTTTACTACAAAATGAAAAATAAAGGAAACAGAATGGATGTAGAGGGGTTGTTGATTGGTCAGTGCTTCCTGGAGTGGGCAGAGGTTTGTGAGACTGAGCGTTCTGAAGCCTCAGAAACTCAGCGCCAGAGAATACAGGATTTCTTAAACAGGCGTGAATGAAAGAAAACACAACTCCAGGTATGTTTTTGATGAGGGAACAACATTATAACATGACAGAAAGTCATAATTTTAAACCAGATCCAAACCAAACTGTGACTTTTTGAACTTTTGTTTTTGGTAACACCATATTATATTTCATTTAAGCCTTTATTTGACAGGCAGACAGTAAAATATTATTCAGTACTGTCATTCTGTTGAGACCTAGAGAGACCAGCTGCTGCCCCGAGTGTTACCAGGTCAGACAGGTACCCAGACGCACCACACCAGATTCACAAATGCAGAGATTGATTTATTCCTCTGACTATAATCCCTTCATCCCATCACGTAAAGACTGTTATTTTCAGCAGCTGGCGTCCGTCCACACATTGATTTACTTGTGTTTTATCAGCTGTAGTGTGCCAGATTAATCGCAGTAAAAGTCTATATATAACACTGCATTAGGAAATTACCTCCAATCACAGGAAAAAGCACTTCTTGGGCTTTGAAGTGCACAAAAAAACTGCTGTGTATCCGAAGCAGATAATTAGGCGGCCGACCTTAGAGTTGCAGTTAATTAATGATTTTGCTAAACTGGATGTAGAGAAACAAAGTGAGCAGAGGAAACCCTGATGAGGAAAAATTACAATACGTCTGACCCACAACCCTTCATTAGAGCCGCTTTGTAATTCTAATGAGTTTATTTATGGATAAAGGGAGTTTGCATTTTTGAGTCCGGTGTTCTCACGGTGTTGTCAAATCATCAGTCAAAAAAATGTAGTCCTAGTTTAGACGTGGTTCAGTTCTGGTTTAGTCGTGGTTAAGACTTGGTTTACACCTGGTTTAGTTCTAGTTTGGTCCTAGTGTAGTAATTTGTATTGATTTAGCCCTTGTTTTATTGGAGCATGTTGTATTTCTGCCTAAATTAAAACTTAACTTATTCAAAAAAGGTATCCAAATATCGCTTGTTATATTGTTGTCGAAATATTTTTATATAGTTATCGCTAGGGCTGCACAATATGGAGAAAACATGCGATAATCAATAACTATGCTGAAAATTGCGATAATATTATTGCGAATATTTGAAAATAGAGCCTACTTTTCGAACATAGTAAGTTAAATTCACTACATTTCACAAAAATGTAAGTTCCTGTATTTACAAGTCAAAACAGCGACAAAATCAAAACTTAACACAGACTAAACCAGGAATAAAACAAGGCTAAATAAATTAAATTACCACTAAAACTGGACTTTTTAACCATTTTTATTTAGTCACAACACATGTTCTTTTAAGACTCTGGTGGAAAATGATTCTTCAGTGTAAATCTCTGTCAGATGGAAGACCACAGATGTTATTGCGATATATTTAGATTCTTGCGATACAGATATTGCAGTTTGCTGATATTGCGATAACGATAATTTTGCGATATATTGTGCAGCCCTAGTTATCGCTTTTTTTTAATTTTTTTTTAATATCATGCAGCCCTTCAGGACATTCCTCTCATACAAGAATAAGTTGTCTGATATGAATAAATAATTGTAGATGATATGCAATGTACAATGACAATTTAAGGGCCTAGGAAACTTATAAGCTACACAAACATGTTAATATGTAAAACCAACATTGTTCACTGTTCTATTCAACGTCTTCTCCAGAAACAAGACTCGGCCACTCTGGACATGGAGCGGGCGAACAAAGAGATCGAGATGTTGAGGAAACAGTACGAGGCCATTTCTCAGGAGCTGAAGGACGCTCTGCAGGAGGCGGAGGTGGCCAAGTGTCGGCGAGACTGGGCTTTTCAGGAACGGGACAAGATCGTGGCAGAGAGGGAGAGCATACGGTAACCAAATAATGTCTCTACGCCTGCCTTTTGCTTGTTAAATTTTCTGTCATATATTGGAATGGCGCTATGGCTTTACGTCAAGCTTTTGGAGTAACTTGGTTTAGATAGAGGTCTATAGTATGGCCAAACCTGAATCTAAATCAAGGCTCGACCCACACTAAATCAGTGAATAAACCAGGAGTAAGTTTTGGGGCAAGTCGGTTCCAAACAAGGACTATATTTAGGACTAAACCAAGTCCAAACCACTTCTGTATAAGGACGAAAATATTAGGAAACACCATTATATTGTGATAAAGGCAGTTTCATCCAACATGTATATATATTTTTAATGGTAAATGTGCGATAAACTGTACAAACATAGTACTTAGTGAACTGTTCTTTAAATGGTTCAAAGATCCAGCCACAATACGAGACAATACTGAGGTGACAAAACACTTATCAGAGCTGTGAGACTCATGTCTAACACCAGATAGTTGTCTTGTAATAGAGGACAAGTTGTATAGCAGGTGTAGGATGGTGGAGGTCAAAGAAAGTGACATTTTAAAGGCTCCAGAATTTAAACTAGTTATCAAATGGTATAAACATTACAAATAGTGAGTGCAATCAATAGGCAAATGTATATTATATGAACATGTTTTGTCTCCTTGTGTCAGGACGCTGTGTGATAACCTGCGGAGGGAGCGAGACCGAGCTGTGAGTGATTTGGCCGAAGCTCTGAGGAACCTGGACGACACGAGGAAACAGAAGAATGATGCTGCAAGAGAGCTTAAAGAGATAAAGTAATGCATAATCTCAGTACAGTTAGTTTAGTAGAACAAGATTATTCACTGTTGACATGTTCAGGAGACTTTCCCAGCTAATTTGAATACATGATTTAGATTATAAACTGAGCTTTTGTTCCATCTAGTGGACAAACTACACATTACATTTTACCAAATAGTAATAGACAAGCAAATAATCACTGATCCTTTTCACAGTGCTTACCATTCGATCTGTGAAAGCATTGGTAAACAGAAACACTGCATTACTACAATATGGTAATGATGCCTCAAATATGAAATTAACAAATTAAATTAAAATGTATTTGTTGTAGAGAAAAGATGGAGAACCAGTGGGAAAAGGAGGCCAGGTTCCATCACCTCATGGCTCACAGTTCACACGACTCGGCCATCGATACAGACTCCATCGAATGGGAGACGGAAGTGGTCGAGCTGGAGAAACAAAGAGTAAGAAAGAGCCTAGATTTTTTAAAATTCAAGATAAAACTTTATTAATCTAACAACGGGGGGGAAGTGGAAATTGCTATGGCAGGATACAAAAATGTGCTTGCAATCAAAACATGAAAATGTGCACCCAAATCAAGGCCTTAAAAGTATTAGATCATATGGGAAGGTATTAAATTTTGTTCATCTAGATCAGCCATTCCCAAAGTCAAAACTGTCGTGGCCCCCTTAAATTTCAGAAAATCCCTCGCGGACCCCCAACGATAAAACTTCTCTCTGTTCAAAAAACTCTGCCGTGTTTTTCTCCATGTTTTTAATAAAAACTTTACAAAAACACCGATTATTGACTAAAAGTTGATTTAAAGTAATATTTTAAAACAAGTATACAACTGTAATTCATTTCAAATTACATGTTTTTTTATGTACTTAATATTTTCATTGACTTTTTATATTTTGTATTTTTTTTTTTTATGAACCAAAACCATGTGTCTGAAATAATAATAATAATAATAATAATAATAATAATAATAATAATAATAATAATAATAAATTCAGATTGAAACTGAAATATAGACAGCCTCTGGGGGCCCCCCTGTAGTACCTTCGCAGACGCCCAGGGGGCCCCGGACCTCACTTTGGGAACCACTGATCTAGGTCTTAAATTGGGATATGCAAGTCATGTTTTTCAGCATTGAACTTGTTAAAAATATATTTTATTTTTTTCAGAGTTGGATATGAATTTGGCAACAACTTCTATCTTAAAGTCACTCACTCCATTTTGAGTAAGATGTATTTGTTGCAAAAACAGCCCCACAGTACAGTAAATGCTTTTACCACTGAAATTAATTATTCCGTTTTGGTATTTTTCATGCAGAACTGGAGTTATTTCACCTGTATTAGACTTTTAAAATAAAACCAATGAGTTTCAGAGAGTAATAATATTTTATTGGCCTAAAATTTATACAGATTAAACTTAAACTAGCAATCTTGGCATTACATTTTATTCTAAGTAAAAAGTCTTAAAAAGGTATTACATTTTACATGAAAAAATCTGGAGCTACCCTGTAAAATGATGTATGCGGCATTTTTTTATATTAATATTTATCCACATTTTACGTACAATAAATATGAATAAAAGTATATTTTTGTTTTCCAGGACATGGATTTGAAGGCACTAGGGTTTGACATTGCTGAGGGGGTAAATGATCCTTATTTACCAGGAGACGGTGGCATTTTTGTGAGTAAGGTGGACAAAGGAAGTATCGCAGAAGGAAGATTGAGGTATTTAACCACTACTTCATTTTTGCCCCTGCAAAGTATATGAAGTTTTGTAAATAAACGTCTGTCCTTTTGGCAGAGTGAATGATTGGTTGTTGAAAGTGAACGACATGGACCTGACCAACAAGGACAGGAAGCAGGTGATCAAAGCGGTGCTGAGTGGAGAAGGAGTTTTAAACATGGTGGTTCGAAGAAGGAAGTCTCTGGGAGGACGAGTCGTTACACCTGTGCAGATCAACCTGGCTGGAAGCAAAGGTCAAAGCCATAAACAATTATTTATGTATATTTCTAAATTATAATACCCATAGCATAGCAAACTTCCTACATTTATTTACCTTAGTTTCACTTTGAGTTCCCATTTTTCCTCATATTTTTTTTTAGATTTTTAGCTGCAAATAAGTCACTCTTTGTTATCTGGTGAGCCTTATTCTGCCTCTGTGTTATGTAGTGTTGCAGCGCTCGAGACTGGTCTTATGATCTTGGTCTCGTCTCGGTCTCGGCTGAAGTTTTACTTAGTCTTGGTCTTGGTCTCGAATCCAATTTTACTCGGTCTTGTTCCAATCTCGGATGTGGCGGACTCAGATTTAATTTTTTTTAAGGTTTTCTCTATATTTAGTGTTAGCTCACAGGGTTTGGTCTCAGCCTGGTCTCGGTTTGCCTTTGTCTCAGTCCCCTTAAAAGTCTTGGCCTTGTCTTGGTCTCGGTTAGTACAGTCTTGACCAGAGCACTAGCATTAAGCAAATAAGTACTGCAATGGGCCTAGTTGCTTAACATTATTACTTATCAGAAAAATCTTAACAGTAAAGCCTGGATGACATCTCAAGCTTATAAAAGCCATTCCCATTGCATCACATTCATAAGTAATTTTCCCAGTATCAAGAAAATTTAAAACTTTAAATGGCCAGTAAAATTTAAAGAAAATCCAATAAAAATGATTCTGCATATGTCACTCAATAAACCAAATACACACAAAAAAGCAGAGTAGGGGGACTTCTAAATACATAGTTTGGTGATTGTGAACATATCTTGTACCTTTTTTTTTGTTCCAGAAAGTGGTATTGGTTTAGAAAGTGGCGTGTTTGTTGCAACTTTGGCTCCAGGAAGTCCAGCAGCCAGAGAAGGAGCTCTGACCATTGGGGACAGACTGTTAGCTGTGAGTATCCAGCCCAAAGCTATACTCAGACATTTCTGTACAGCAGTTATCTTGTGCCCTCTTGTGCTCAAAGCTACAATTACACTGCATTACTGATACCCATTAGTTATTTAAGGTTATTTGTTTGATGCCCTTAAGCGTCCAGCTAGCATTAACATATTTTAACATGCTAATTACAGGGTATCCCCATGGTCTTAAAAGCATTAAATAGGTATTAAATTTGATTATGAATGATTTAAAATTATTAAATATTATGAGTAGGCATTCAATTTCATTCATCTAGGTCTTAAAATTTGTCAAAACCTTCCGTTAATGTTACAAAAAAGTAGAGGCACTGCAATAACACAATATATTTATTGAAGAAATGTCAGTGAAATGCGTGATTCATTTATTCAGGATTTTTTTAATGCAGCACTGGAGTTCTTACATTTGTTTTAGACTTTTATAATAAAACCTTTGAGTTCCAGAGAGTAGTACGGATAATTCCTTAGTGTAAAATTCATACAGATTATTGTTCTATTGTTGATGATCCTGACATTAAATTTCACTCTGTGGCATTTAAAAGTCTTAAATTTCACAAGACAAAACCTTTAGATCTTGTATTATTACCTTGATTTATGTTCAAGTGTCTACTTGTTTCATGTTTTCTGTGAAACGTTTCTTCACAGATAAATGGAATAGCGCTGGACAACAAGTCTCTCTCTGAATGTGAATCCTTGCTGAGGAACTGTCGTGATTCTCTCAGCGTCTCTCTTGTGAAGGTAAAATCATTCAACATGATCAGCCCCCCACTGTCAGACCAGCTGTGGACCACAGGGCTGAACAGTAAGGACTGCTAAAGATGTGCTAATGTGACAGCAGTCTTAATTTAATAACCCTCAGGCCCTCTGAAAAAAATCATGTTCTTCCTCTTAAAGCCTTTTTAGGTCACTGGGTTACAACAAAAATATAAAACATGAAAAAATCATTAACCCCCTGGCAAAAGTTGATTTATTTTCATATTTTTAACCCTCTAAATGCTTCTTTATAAACACAGCATGAATTATTTACTGTTTAAAGATCCAAAGTGTTTTTTGTTTGTGCAGGGATTACCCGTCCATGTTAGGTCTGATTAGCTTTAACATTGATTTTAATACATTTTTAATTTTGTGCCATTACAACATAATCACACTCTCCCTCCTGAAGCCCTAAAAGGTCTACGGTCACTGTTGTATAATACTGGAAATATAATGGGAATTATTTCACACAATGCAATGAGAAAATGGTGGATTTGGTGGTGATTTTTTATTTTATTTTTTTTCTTCCTGTGTATTTTTTAGCCTCTGACAGGGTTACAGAAGAATTAACATGATTTAACATTTCTGTATTTAAATAGCTGCAGAGAGAAAATAAGTGATTTTAATGTAAGTCAATGGGACCAAAAAGGACTTTAGGAGGATGAGTGTGAGTTTTTTTTTTTTGTCTAGACAGTAGAAGATATTGTAATAAATGAATTTTAGAATTTAAAAAATTATTAATGAACATCTCTGTCAAATATCATCACCCTAGCAAGAAATGACATAATGTGAGCAAAAAATATATTTGAAAAGCCTAAAAAGGGAGCCAGAGGGGCCTGAGGGATAAAGAATAAAATATTGAAATTACAAATTTGAAACAAGTGTAGACAATAAAATAATAAAATATGGTTTGGCCCATGGTTTAGACTTCAGGGGTAAACATGTTTCCTAAAAAGGCTGCAAAAATCTACTGTTTGCCATTTGCTTGCTTTTTTAATTCCTATTTTTTTTCCCTCTTTTCCAGATTTTTCCACAGAGCTGTTCAGGCCAAAGTCTATATGAAAGCATAAGGGACTCAGATAAGGTCCCCCGTCTTCAGTCGTGTGAGGTGCACTCCAGAAACTGCCGAAACTCCAAACACACCTGTCCCAAACCGAACTGCTCCAACCAGACCGAGAACTGCAGCTGCGAGCAGGACAGCAGCCACAGCAATAACTCCTTTTCAAACACCTTACATTCCCGGTCGCTGTCCCATCAAGGAGCTCCCGTCTCGCCTCATAGCCCCTCAGAGCCGCACCAGGACTTTGGCTACAGGAGGCAGGACGTCCCACACCGTCCAATGACTTTCAGTCCGATAGCCGCAGACTGTAGCCCTCTCCAAAACGCAATAGACAGAGCAAACGCGAAGCTCAGTGGCGGTACATGGCCAAAAGTTATGGTCGGAGCGCCTATCCCCGAATGCACACATCTTTCTATTTTCAAAAAGCCAAAACAGAGGAAGTCGATATTTGACGTTGCCACTTTTAGGAGACCGGACGTCCCTCCTAAGCTGGACTATTCGCCTCAGAGCTCAATCTCGGAAGCACCGCCCACTCCGCCGACGAGAAGCGATTCGTTCAGGTTCATACAGCGCAAACGGAACAGCTCGGCCTCGGACTCCACCATCACTACCGGGACGCCCCCCTCCACTCCGGCCGGAGGACACGCCCCAGGCCCACCGGAAGATGGGGAGGGGGGAGGAGGGAAGCAGTACTACTCGGATACAGCCACAGGTGAAGCACCAACCGGGGCCAAAAAGTCAAGTGAGGAGGACGGAGGGAGGCACAGGCCGGAGACACTGGTGCAGAGGGCGAGGAGGTACAGGCCCAAATCTGCCCCAGCTCCCAGGAGGAACATGTCGCCGCTTAATCTACCCGTCCCGATGCAGGTGAGGACCAAGCAGCCAGTACATGTGTAGTAATTAGAGATATTAGTGGTTTAGTACTTTTGATATTTACTTTGTCAGGGGTTGGAAGTTTGAGTCAAAGTATGTGGATTATTGTGTCAGGAAGGGCTTTCGGTTGCGGTTGTGATCTCGAAAAGAAAAGGAGCAGACGAAAGGGACTTTTTTTAGTCTAACCTAATTGGAAGAGTATGGATTTTGATCTTTGAAGTACTTAAAATCCATTCCTTAGTGCTATCTAATGAGTGCTGGAGAGAGATTGCAGGTGGCTGTTTTTAAATGTGCTGTGTAAATAAACTTTGACCTTGACCAGCTGAGAGCGCTAACCACTCTTCCACTGTGCACCTTGCATCTTAGTACAGGGTTCCCACAGGGCATTAAATTGGTTTTGTGACAATTAAGGTTTTAAATGGCATTAAATTTGATTCCAACAGGCATTAAAAATATAAAATAGTTTTGAAGTAAAGTCCCTGACATTGTTTTATTTGTGAATATAACTATGTACAGTGAAGCCCGAAATTATTCATATCCCTGGCAAATTCTGACTTAAAGTTACTTTCATTCAACCAGCAAGTTTTTTTTTGACTGGAAATGACACAGGCGTCTCCCAAAAGATAATAAGACGATGTACAAGAGGTATCATTGTGGAAAAAAATATTTCTCAGTTTTTTTGTTTTTCTGGTCAAAAAAAACCTTGCTTGTTGAATAAAAGTAACTTTAAGTCAGAATTTGCTAAGGGTATGAATAATTTTGGCTTCACTGTATATAAATAATAATTTCCTATTTTCAAAGCCTACACTAGCATGACAGATTGTTGGAACTAGTTTGATTCCAGCAAATAACCAAAAGATCAGATGTTTGACTTTCAACAGTTGCTGCTTAATGAACTGTAATTTTTACAATACATTTTGACTATTTAAGCTGCCGCGATTATATGTTTGTGGGATTAAAAATGTAAAATACACTCTGAAACCTTTGTCCGAAAAGGTGTACATAGCATTACATATACATTATCAGGACTTTTATTAAGCTATGTTTTATTTTTTTCAGGTACAAAGTTTTTCTAATGATGAACACTCCCCTGAACGAATGGACATATTGCGTTTCTCTCCCATGAGGAACAATCGGTACAGCATGCCCTTCTCGCCTCCGAACTACAGCACCATCTCTGGACGTAAGTCTGTGGACATGCACATAATACACCGCCTGGCCAAAAAAAAGGAATTAACTAAGTAAATAGGTAAGAGCCTCCCTGCAGTTGGTGAGGTCTGGGTTCAGCAGCGTTATGTGCCCAAAGAATGAGGTCAGCTGACTCCCTGCGTATACTGAATGACCAGGTTACTCCATCAATGGATTTTTTCTTCCCTGATGGCACTGGGCTTATTCCAAGATGACAATGCCAGGATTCATTGAGCTCAAAATGTGAAAAAGTGGTTCAGGGAGCATGAGACATCATTTTCACACATGGGCTGTCCACCACAGAGTCCAGATCTTAACCCCATGGACAATCTTTTGGGTACTATTAGTATTACCGTATTTTCCGCATTATAGGGCGCACTTAAAAGCTTTCAATCTTCTCAAAAAACAACAGTGTGCCTTATAATCCAGAGCGCTTTATATATGAATTTATTTACGGCTACCGTAGTCAGGAGCATCACGGAGTAATACATACTGTGCTTCACCATAATATTGCCGTAATCGCCCAACTGTTTAACTCAGACACTGAAGATGAAGAATTTGAGGGATTTGTGGACGAGGAATGAACTGAAAAAGTGAGTGCATTGTGTTGTGTTTTGTTATAACGTTAACTGAACAGTTATGAGTTATTGTGAATACGCTATCGTTTGATTTAGCCGTCTCAGATTGTGTTTTTTATTCACGCGTTACAACTGAACAAGTTTGGGAGTTATGGTGAACGCGTTGAATAAAGTTTGACTGACTGACTTATCTGACTGTTTTGTTTCGACTTTGAGTCCGGAGCGCTTTATATGTGAAAAAAGTTTGAAAATAGACCATTCAATGACAATGCGCCTTATAATCCGGAGCGCCCTATAGCGCGGAAAATACGGTAGTTTTTTAATTTTGTCCTTGTTTCTCAGATCCAGCCCAGAGAGGTCTGTCTCCCTGCTCTGCTGTTACTGCTGTGATAAGAAACCCAGTGTACACGGCCTGGAGCCAAGAGATACCATCAAATAACTGTCCTACATCTACAAACTCCAGTGTCCACTCACATTCACACACGAGGTACCGTCTTCAGCTTTTTAGTGCTTCCTGTTTTAAGTTGCGTGTTCTTGCATCAAGCCTTATGATCAGTCACAGTGTTTACATGAAAACTATACCTGGGCTAATGCTGCATCCATGATACATCGGAAACTTTGAAATTTAGATCTCCAACTTGGAGGAACAGCGTTGGTCTCTGAGTTAGCCGACATCACAATCATGGCGACTCCCTTTGTGACAGTATGGTTTCTGACGGTGAAAGAGGTTTTTTAACAAGAGAATGATGAATTAATGAAATTATTAGCACTCTACTCTGCAAAAACATCATAGACCATTAATTTATAGAAAAGGAAACCCCTGATATATCTCCATACCAACACCAAGCACTTCTAATAGCATATTTGTTTGTTTCCTATTAAAACAACATAGCAAAGTTTTGTTTTTGTGAGGTTCCTTGTTTGCTTTCCAAGCTGTTCTTGTCCAAAGTTGGCTTTTTTTTAGGATGTGACTTCTGAGTCTCTGCAGTTATCACGAATGCAGCGTAAATCCTAGCTCAGTTAGGTGCAACTGGACTTTTATCTGGTTAGTTTGCTTAAAGATTAATACTTTCTTTTTTCAAGTAGTTGCACAACTTAGTCAGAGAAACAACAAACTGTAGGACGTGTCACATGATTGGTGGCAGAGTGGTTAGTGCTCCTGCCTCTCAGCAAGGCAGTTGTGGGTTTTATACTTGAACGGGCCAACTCCAATCTCTCTGGGGTGCAGGCTACATTTCCTACCTGTGTTTTCCTCTTCTCTTCCTCCTACTGTCCAAAGACATGCATGTGTAAGTGAATTGGCCCGTTGTGAATGAATGAAAGAGGGAATGGTTGTCTGTTTCTGTCTCTGTGTCAGCCCTGCAAATAACTGGCTATTGTCCAGGATGTACCCCACCTAAGGCACATAGCTACTGGGATAGGCAGGAATAAGCAGAAGAATATGAATGAACCTTCCCTTGTTGATGTTTTTCTGGCTAACAAAATGCTTCAAATGTGCAGAAAAGTATTCCTCTGATAAACTTCAAACTGGCAAATTAAGACGCTGCTGCTGATGTTTGGTTCACACAACTTGCCCAGATCTCGCGAACAGATGGCTCTCAGAAAACTACATCTTCTCCAGACTGAATAATTGATTGCATAGGGACTGATCCAGGCTTTTTTTTTTTCTCCATTTTTTTTTTCCAGCCCCCAGCATCAAGGTCGTCTGAGCCTGGACCCGGGCCACAAACGCTCCGGAGACTTGAGTGAGACCAGCTGCAGCCAGAGCCAATCCCACAACTCCAACTCGCTCCCCAGCAGCAGCAGGACGGGTACGGAAAGACTAAGATGTAATAATCCTAATAATCAGCAATAAGTGGAAAAGTTGGTCTGTGTACTCTATTGTTTGTAACACATGAGCTGGGCCACAGGGATTCTTGCATTAAACTACCGTATTTTCTGCACTATACGTCGCTCCGGAGTATAAGTGGCACCAGCCAAAGAATGCATAATAATAAGAAAAAAAAAAGTATATAAGTCGCATTTTTTTGGGGAAATTTATTTTACAAAATCCGACACCAAGAACAGACATTTCATGTTGAAAGGCAAGTTATAGTAATAATAGAATAGAGAACAACAGGCTGAATAGGTGTGTGGTTTGCTAACGTAACACATTGATGGTTATTCAGCTCCATGAAGCATAAACAACGAACTGAATAGGTGTCTCGTATGTTAACGTAATATATTAACAGTTATTCACATAACTATAGCATAAAGAACATAATATAACAAGTTCACCAAACTCACCATCTCACTCCTAATCACTAAATCCTTTACATTCTTCATCCTCGGTGTCGCTTCTGAACAACTCCGCCAACTCCGGAGGTAGACGAAGCGCCGCTTCCTCCTCTGCGTGGCTGTCGTCAGACTCAGCATCAGTTCCATTTCCAATTATTCCGCTCTTTCTCAGTTGTCTTTATAGCCTAAGTTGTTAGTGGTAATGTTTACATTTTAAATTGTCAGTGGTACAGGTGCAGCAGATGCTGGTACACAAGCCTAGAGCGCCCTCTAACCAACACCTGAAATATTTTAATATATAAGTCACACTTGAGTATACGTCGCACCCCTAGCCAGACTATGAAAAAAGTGCAACTTATAGTCCAGAAAATACAGTATACTGTAGAAGTAGAAAAAAAAATGAAGAAACTAATATAACATTTGTAATTATGGCACTTGGTCTGACCATGTTAAAACATAGAGGTTTGTTGAATGCTTTGTCAATAGGCACGGCAGTAATGTTTATGTATCCTAGTTCAACAATATCCCAACAAAATGGCTAAAGATGCATTTTAACAGAAAATGAATATATGATTAAACTGGATTAAGGGTTCATTTTTTTAGTCCCCTGACATTAAAAAGGGCACAAAATCGATAATCGAATCTTTCATAGAACAAATGAGCTCAGTTTTCCAGACGCTAGCTGAGAATGTTACCATGTGTCTACATAGCTAGAAAATAAACATACGACAAAGGAATTATTATTATCATTATTATTATTATGTTGTTGTTAGTTGTTGTTTTGGATAATATAACCATGTTTTATTGTTGTTTACACCTGAAAAAGTATACTTGGAGTAGTATTTTGTTTCATTCATACATGTTTGAGTAATCCTGAATGCTAAGGCCTTCCCTTCTTACAAACTGACAACGCTCTGTCTCATGGCTCTGCGTAGACACCTGAAACCAGGAAGTGCTCCTGCGTGTCACCAGACTCCTTCTGATCTCATTTATCTATCCGTTAGTGTCATGTTGCTAATAGTCATGCTAATTAGTCATTAAATGCTCTGTCCAGTCCCCACCGTTGCCAGCAGGGGGCGACAGACACCTAATCCAAGCGTTCTCTGCAAAGTCAAAGTAACAGCTCCACAAAAAAAGACGTCTTCCATACATATACATTATTTTAAGTTATAAATCGTGAAACACTAACGTAAAGGTGCCCAAAATTATTTCAAAAGGCCTGAAAAAAGCAGAATATGGTTTTTCATTATTGAAGTAAGTAATGTCATGTTTGCCTTGTAGACTAAGATGCTGCTAATATTTGAAATGCTCACCCTTTTTAAGTATCTAGTTTAAACATGTTGTGGCCATAGCAAAGACTACATTTCTGAGCAACAATTGAAGTTTTTTCATTGCATAAGGAGTGAATATGAACTGAAAAAGCAGGTGGTGTTGCTCAGTGTCCAGCAGTTTAACAAACAAACGTCTGAACCAGAGTTAATTGCATTAGAAAAATCCTTATCTCTTTGGTCTACTGTTTCTAATATTCCTCAGCTTTATTGGTCACATGCTGTAGGCTGAACATGCCAGACCCAGGTCATCAGCCACATAATCTACAATTTAACACCATTAAAATTCTTCTGAATATTACCCGTTTGTTGTTCTAGTTGGTCTGAAATGTGATTAAAACCCTATGTATTTTAGCAAAGACACTCTTCAAATCTTGATTTTGTTTACACTGGCCCATGTTGGACGGTTGGATGTATTGAATAAAAATACATAATATTTCCAAAAACAAGGAGCAGATGAGAGAGAGCACAGAAAAGTTTATTGCATGACACAACAAACAGAGCTCATGTCCCGTCCCCACAAAAGCCCACGAGCTCATCCAAACATGATCTTGTATACTTTCTTAATGACACTAAATTCAATATGTCCTTGAAAATAACCAGTTCTTATTCGTCTAGACAGTTGCTACTCAAATTTAATTTAACATATTTACCATCCCAACTGAGCTGGTGCCAACCCCTGCTCCTGCTGAAGACGCTCAGTTTGTCACAGCCACAAAAGTTCATCCAGGTCATTATTATGGAGTTATATAAATCATTATGCAGTGGAAATTTACAACCCATAATGTAATGTAGGCAGCCTGTGACACGCTCATCATGTTATGTTCCCCTTTATTCTGATGTCATCAACATTTAACCACACCCACTAAACTGCACCCCCTAGTGGCAGTTACACTAAACTACAATCAGGAACCAAATTAAACTCTGTCCCTCTGTGTGTTTTATCTACAGTGAGGCCCAGTGTGTTTCCCTCAGTTACAAAGTCACACATTTCTCAAAGAATGCATGAAGATGAACACATTACATTATCCTGACACTGCAAACACTCACAGCACTGAAGTTTTTTACTATAATGAATATATAAAGATTATATGAAGCCTAATTATACCTATAACCAGCAAAATGTGAATAACATGCATAGATTACTCGAAGCTTGAGTGTACCTTTAATACTTAGCATAAAACCATAAGAAAACCAACCCTCGATGTTACCAGCCTTACAGTGACCTAAAGTAACAACATTTGTAGCTTTTTAACTCATTAACCTTTACAGATGCAGTGGCGTAAGGAGGTAACGTCCACATGTCATACTTTTAAATTAAGAAAGTACAGTGCACTTTTAATAAAGTCGACTAATACTTTCTTTAAAATATTCAAACCTGTCACTGCCACAAATAATTAGATGTTTATTTTTGTTCAACTAAACTGTGTAGACATTAAAGGTACTGTAAGCAGCATGCGCTCGTACTGGTCTGAAAACGGTACTGCAGTCTAAATCACAACAATGGTCTGTGAGTTGTAAGTCTTTTTGCTTTTCTGATTGGACGATCAGCAGTGCATGTTTCCAACCAACCAAAACAAAAAATGTAAACAAACAACTTGGCCATTATGTAAAATATATTTTTAACTGTTAATAACTCAACAGTACCACTGTTAGAAGTAAAGCTAATACTTGATTTAAACATGTTTACCTCATATCTTGGCACACATGTCAGCAATGTTGATGTAATATAAAAACATATATACTACTCAGCACCTTTTTAAGTAAAAATTATGAAGGAATTATGCAAATCATACATTTTTAATATTTTTTAAATTATAAGAAAAGCTTGTTTTTTAATGGAGTCATGGCTTCTGTGTACTGCCCAGACTGAACATAACCCACCTATTAGATTCTCTATGGGGCCCCCTCATGTCCTGGGCCCCAGTGCCTGACTGTTACGCCCCTGGTTGGATGATCAAGTCTAAAATGTCCCGACCAAAATCTTCAAGTATTAAAAATGAGTTTTAATTTGAAGGGACGTTTTAAACCAGCAGTAATTGTTGTAGCCTGTGTCGGTTTGTTTGTTTTTGTACAGCCTTGAGTTTGGACTCCCCTCAGAGACAGGTGCAGTGAAAGGCCTGAGGCTGTTGAGCTGAAAACTTAGTACAGAGAAACGAGAATTACACCAGAGGTCACTCCAACAGCTCCAGGGCTTGAGAAGTCTGTGGGTGGTTAGTTTGGCCTGAAGACCATCTATGTCTTTTATTAATACTGCTATGTTTTATTTATGTTTGGATACTTCACAGAGGCCCACTCCGCTGAATCTAAATGTACAACTTCTAAATAAAAACACCCGTCTTGTGTCTTTGCTCAGTGCACAGGCTGTGGATGAATAATTTACAGAGTATACCTAGCACTAACAAGTGTCTGGTGAGAGCTGATACAAGGAGACAGCTCTGGAGAAAAGTGTGAAGGCAGCTGCAGAGACAAACATGATCTGAGCAGGTCTGAGGCTGAGAAAAGATTAAATATTTGAAGAATGAAAAAGTTGCCCTCAAAAGCAGTGTGTTGTTACTAACAGGGAATAATACATCTGAACGTTTGACTATAATTATTCTCTACACTTTTTATATTTTCAACACAATAATCTTTAGTTAGGGTTAGGGTTGTATAGATTTGTCGGTGTCCTGAAGGCCAAAAAATACACAGACAGCATCTCCCAGTGGTCTACTCACCAGCGAAGCAAGATTTCAAACCACAAATGTTTAAATCAGACATGTCCAAAGTGGTTTCTGGTCAAGATTTCTCATGGCTCTGAGCTTCTGTGACAAAATATATTGCCTATGGATCACCAGTATTTCTATTTTGTACATTTGTGCAGCTCAGCTCCTTCTCTCTGCCTTGTGTTGAGAGTTGGTTGGAAATTTATTGCAGTTGTCTCTAGATTACACAACAATTTGTAGAAAAGGTCAGTGCAAGTTTTGGTTTTAGAAATTCTGTCTCATTACTCTTTGTGTTAAAATTAGTCTGAGCTAAAAATCTATGACCTAGTGGACTTTTAAGTATATGGCTTTTGAAAACAAAATACTGTGTGTGCGTTCAGTTCCTACTGAAAACCTCAGGAGAGACTCTCGGCCCTTGGACATTTGCTCATCTTCAAATTTGGAAAATGTTTGGATACCCCTGGTTTAGATCAACTTCAACAGCAGTGAAATACCCATTCATGTTAGAGCCACATTAAATACGTTCTGCCTTTTATCATAGGTACTTTGGCATGTGTTTATGCTGGATGCCCTTCCTGATTCAACCCTGCTGATTTACCCAGCCTTGAAACTGGCCTATACACGATGGAGCTCAACAGTGCCCCTCCTCCTCTGGTGCCGGAAGTAAATTTTCTATAGACTATTGACAAGTTTCAGATTTTTTGGATTGAAATTATTTGTTTTATGGTCATGAGTTACCTCTTATCTATTTAGCCTCAGTCAAGCTTTTAAACTCTTAATATATGCATTTTTCAAACTGTCTCCGGGAAAATGAATGAACAGTTTACTTCAGGCACCAGAGGGGGGCGGGCACTGTTGAGCTCCATATTATATTTGTCTGTAAATTAGTGTTAGCCCTGCATATAACTGACCATTAATCCAACAAGTTTTAGAAGATGAATGACTTATACATTGATTCACTATTGACACAAATTACAATGTTATATGTTGGTTAATAACAGAATTTGACAATGGTTTTATTCAAGACTTGTTATGATGTCTACTAGAAAATGCAAGTAATAGACCTGTTTTTTTTATTTTTTTATTAAGTTTTCTTTCTCTGTGACACTTCTCAGGCACCTCTTCAGGGCCGTTCAAGCGAATCAATATCCCCCCAGTGCGTTATCCGCGCTCCGCTGGCTCTGACAGAGGTACTGTCTTACTTCACCACCTCTTTTATCAAAACCTCATAACCTCTTGCTCCTCATCTCTCTCCATTTTCCTCCCATTTTAGGCTCCCTGTCTCGTTCAGAGTGCAGCAGCCCGACACCTCCGATGTCTCCCGTAATTTTGGACACTTCTTCTTACAGCAGCAGCCAATCGCAGAGCTCGATTTCGCCCCAGCCGCGGATATGTGACAAGAGGAAAGATGGGTACGCCTCGCAGTCGTTATTTACCACCACACAGCACATTTCGTACCATTCATCTCCACTCCTGTCGACTACAAAAAGATTAAGTTGCTGAGTGGTTGCAGACAAAGCCGTGCATCTCCATTCCCTTGATATTTTTCATTTTCATATTTTCTCCTGTGATGTGGGCGATCACTCTTGTATCCCTGTATAACGTTTTGTCTATTGCTACTTTTGCTTCTGTCAGACATGCACAGGCCTTTCATCCCAAATTCTTCTCTCTAAGAGGCTTGAGGTTGGTTAGCTTCTTGTTCCAAATGACGTTAAGCTTGAAGCCCTGAGAACCCAAATCCACTTTTGAGATAAAATGCATGACATAAATTCAAACAACAGGGAGACCGCTACAATTTCCCCTTGCATTTACTTCTAATACTTTGAAAGCTTTGCATAAACTAAAGCTGAGTGATGTAACCTATGTAAATCTTATTAATGATTTTTGGACACCTTTCTAAGTAATAAAGCCATATGATCTAAAATATTGACAATTTAAATGTACTCTATTATGCAAAATCGATTTTTTTTTTTTTTTTTTTTGAGCTTCTAAGCATGTTCTAATGTTTGCACCTCAAAAACAGACCTGGAGTAGTATTTTGTTTCATTAACACATGTTTGTAATCCTGTATCTTGAAGCTGTCTCTTTCTCAAGAACCGAAAACGCTCACTTTCATGGCTCTTGTCATTTTATACTCTGTCCATCCCCATTGTTGCCAGCAGGGGGCGACAGACACCTAATCCAAGGTTCTCTGCAAAGTCAAACCGACAGCTCCCCCAAAAGAAGACATTTTTCTATACATTATTTTAAGTTATAAAATGTGAAATACTAATGCAAAGGTGTCTAAAATTATTTCAGAAAGCCTGAAAAAGCATAATATTTGATCTTTAACAATCCACAAGGTGTAGTGTGTAGTTTTTGCCAGCATTTAGTTGCAACATTTGACATCACAACACTGTTTCTGAAGCCTGTGAGCATCTACAGTCAGCCAGGTTTTTCATCAGTGAATCAGTGCTTTGAATGTCTGGTATTATCAAGTTTGACCAACAGTAACTTTCTGACAAATTAAGACCACTGAACCTTTCTCTTAACGTTTCCACATACAGCTCTGACGTTCCCCTGCATCTTTTTTTTTAACGCTGTGATAAATCTTGTGTGATGCGAGTTCACTTTGGCTCAACCTATACACTACAAGTATTGCAAACAAAGCCGATATATCTGCCTGCGTAGACCTTTAACCTGCTGCTGATGCTGATGCATGTAGAATAACTGAAAGCATTGTTTGACGAGATTTTCTTTATGCACTTACTAGGTGTCCTTGAGATTTGCATTGCATATAGACAGAGAAGAAGCATGAAAGTGTAATGGTGATGGCGTTTAATGTTGGCATGTAATTCAACCTGCATGGTCTTAGTTTTCATACAAGAGTCGAAATAATTAATGACTAGAATATGTTAACCCAAGTCATCTATTACATCCCAAAGCTTTTTGTATGATGCCATTTTACTACAAAATAAAAAACTGCTCTTGAGCAATCGGTGGAAACAGAGCTGTACACCTTTTTTTTTTTTTTGGATAAATTAATAAGAACAGACTGGGTGTAGAGGGCTTGTTGATTGGTCAGTGCTTCCTGGAGTGGGCGAGGGTTCATGAAACCGAGAATTTGAGGCCTCAGAAACAAAACACAGCTCCAGGAATGTTTTGATGAAGGAACAACATTATAACACGGTAACAACATTATAACACGGTAGAAAGCTCAAAGAAAATTGATTTTGCAGAATACAGGGTTTGTACAGTCATGGAAAACCTGGAGAAGTCATGGAATTTTAAAATGCAATTTCCAAGCCCTGGAAAAGTTTTGGAATTTTATATTTTGGTGTGAAGTTTTGGAAACAAGGACATTTTTTTTTTTTACATCTATATTTCGTTCTGAACTTACTCAGTGTAATTATTTTTTAATTAGTAGTGTGTAGGCTATAAGTCAGTAAAATTAGTAATTAATATATTTCTGAGGGTAGAGCCCCAACAGTTTTTTTTTTTTTTTTTTTTTTTTTTCTTTTTCCATGAGACTGATTTCCAAATTGAACAAATCAAATTGCAGCAAAAGTATGTTTCTAATGTACCACGTTGGATATTTTGAGTACTATTTATTAATGTGTAAGTCATTCTTCAGGTCAAAAGTTTTGGAAAAGTCATGGGAGGGTCATGGAAAATTCTTGGTTAAAAAAAAAAAAAAGTGTATGAACCTTGAGAATGTATCCCCTTTTAATAAAACACCAAAAAATGGTCAGAGAAGCAACAAATTTTAATAGGTAACTGTGCATTCTTTACCGTGGCTCAATGGACAGAGCATTTACCCCTGAATTAGAATATCACTGGTTCAAGTGGAGGTCTGGGTACTACTATAGTTTAATCATTGCGGTTTAGGCACAGTGTTTGTTGAGGTCTTTCTCGTGAGTGCTTCTAGTTTCCAAACTGACCCTGGGTTTAAGTTCATCCAGGGTTTGTTTCTTTATATTCTAAATTAATTTAACTTCTATGTCAAAAGGGATATTCAGACATTGCTGGCATAACTCGTAATTGCAATAAACAAAACCGTTCCGTTCCTAATGGCAGAGTTACAAGGCACTAGTAATTTCCAGCTTTTCCACACATTACCTTGGGTTCTTGACAGACTTTGGTAAAAATTATGCTTTTTTTTTTTTTTTTTTTTTTTTTCCATAAGACCGTACTTGGAGGAGCCTCGTAACGTGACGGTTCAGAAAGGAGCCGAACCTCTGGGGATATCCATCGTGAGCGGAGAAAACGGCGGCGTGTTCGTATCTAAAGTTACAGAAGGCAGCATCGCTCATCAGGCACGGCTCGAGTTCGGAGACCAGCTGCTGGAGGTGCGACAACCACCACCACTCTTCATGAATGTTTAAATATTTCTGTTGTGTGTCCAAGTTTTACAGAGTTATTTTTTGATAATGTCTTGCAGTTTAATGGGATAAACCTAAGGAATGCCAACGAGCAGCAGGCCAGGCTCGTGATTGGACAGCAGTGTGATACGGTCACCATTTTGGCTCAGTACAATCCACAAATGTTTCAGCTGGGCAACCACTCGCGATCAGGGTAAGAGAGGGCGCTATAGTGATGACTCCTATAAGATAATATCAGTTAATGCCAGGTGACGTCACATGTGTGTATTTTGGGTCGTTGTCGCCATCTTGGGAAGCAAGTGACAGTTTTCCCTGAGCGTATAAGCGACAAAGACTCAGTGGTCTCAGCTCTGAAAGCTCCAAATCTCCTCAGTCTCTAAACTCTGTTACTTTTGACCGCAGCACTAGTGCACTGTGTTCTGAACGGTTTGGACACTGATGCTTTTAATCACATGATGTTGGCGTATTTGTAGGTAAAAAAAAAAAAAGTTTAATAAACTCTATGGAGCATGGGCTTCTGTAATAAACGAATGCTGTTTGACTAGGCTATTTATAGATAAGTTAAAAACATTGTGTTATGTCAATAAATATTTTACTTCACACGATCAAAACGCTCTGCAATAATGCAGCTGCTTTAAGATGGAAGCTATAGCTAGTTCAGACGTAAGAAGTCAAGTCAAAGTTTATTTGTATAGCACATTTAAAAACAGACACTACTGCCCCAAAGTGCTGTACAGTGTTAATAAAATAAAATAGAATATCAGTAAAAATCCAATAGCTACAAATAAAACAACAGAATATAGCTAAAACAATAAAAACAAAAATCAAATAAAAAAAACAATAAAACAATGTTAAAAATATTAAACAGTAAAAAATGTCCAGCTCAGTTTGTGTTAAAAGCCAGTGCAAAAAAGTGTGTTTTTAGCAGTGATATGAAACTTTCAGTGGATGTAGCAGCTCTAATGTTTAGGGGGAGAGGGTTCCACAGTTTGGGGCCTGCTGTGGCAAAAGCCCGGTCTCCTCTGGTTCTCAGTCTGGACCTCGGGCAGAAGCTACATTAAGTTACTTTAGCAAAGGATCAGATTATTGATATATATGACCTAGTAATGGCCCACAGAATACAGCATGAACTGTGTAAACAGCTTATTATGAAAGTGTCAACAGCAGATGATCATAGTTATATTAGTACCACTGACCTACAGAGTGAGTGTGAATGGTTTATTTGCAACAGGGTCTGAGAGCAGACTCCTGACCTGAATAACAGTGCAGCTGTAGTCTTGTTGTCTCTAAAGCTCTAACAGTAAAACTAGAGGATGTAGGATGTACTCGCTGTTCAATACTGCTTTACATTAGAGTTGGCATTTGTTTACATTCACTTTACCCTCAATATGGCGGCGGGGGGCGTTTTAGTCACGTGTCTGGCAAAGACTGATTGTGAGATTCTTAAAACATGTTTAATACACCGATCAGGCAGAACATTATGACCACTTGCTGGTTTACTGTTCCTTCCTTGGACCACGTTTGACAGATCCTGACCACTGCAGACCAGGAACACGCCACAAGAGCTGCAGTTTTGGAGACGCTTGCCCATTTTCACTGCTTCTAACACATCGAGTTTGAGGACAAAATGTTTACCTGCTGCCTAATATATCCCACCCACTTAACAGGTGCTGTGATGACCTGTCAGTGGTCATAATGTATTAAAATATTATGAGTTAGGGGTGGGAATCTTAGGGCATCTCACGATTTGATTTCAGCTTGGATTCAAAAGCGATTCATCAACGCAACACCTTTCTAGTTCATATCAGCATTAATTATTCAACAATAATTCATTTTATTTGTATATTTTATATCCTAAACGTAATTTTAAACACTTTCTACTCCAAAATCCAAAACTAGAGAACTAATAACTGATATGTTGCAGTAGCAAATTCTGTTAGTATTTGCCTGAGCTGACTCTTTACAGCCCAGTAGCATGAGATTTGTATCGGACACAGCCGACTTTACTAATTTGTACACTGTAAAAAATATCTGTAGATTTCATGGTAAAAATCTCCACAGTAAAAGACCGTAATTGATATATGGGTAAAATACTGTTTTGGTTACGGTAATTAACTGTAATATTAAAAATAAGGCAAAATTGTATTTTTTAGTTTTATTTTTTGTAATTTATACAGTATAGCACTGTTAAAAAAATTTAGTCCAGTGTTTTCTACAGTTTAACACCTTTTTTAAAAGATAACTTTAAATTTTACAGTAAATGTTGATTAAAATGTAAACTGTAAAATATACAGTTAATCTATTTTTTGAAAGATTAATAACTTAATTTTACAGTAAAAATAAAAATTCAAGTCAAAAACTGTAAAAACAACATTTGATAATATTATACTGTAAAATGAAATAAAGGCCTCTTGTAATTTTTACGGTAGAATTCTGGCAACCACAGCTGCCAATTTTTTACCGTAAAATTTACAGATTTTTTTTTTTTGTGTAGTCTTTACAAAATTCAGATTATTAGCTTTTATGAATTGATTCAGAATCTTTTTAAAGAAATGATCAATGCATCGGAAAAATATTTTTTTCCCCATTTCTATTATGAGTAGGTATTAAATTTTGTTAGGCCTTAAAATTTGTCAAAACATTATGTTAATATTAAAAAATGTATTGTGTCAGCGAATACATTTTTTTCAATATATATATTTTATCTTTTAAATGGATGATTCATTTTTCATGATCTTTTTTTAATAGAGCACTGTAGTTCTTTCATCTGTGTTAGACTTTTAAAATAAAACCTTTTTACAGAGTAGTATGGAACATTTCTTGCAGATTATTGTTCTGTGTGGCATTAAAAAGTCTTAAAAAGGTCTTAAATTTCACAAAACAAAACCTGGAGCTACCCTGATTTCAAATATACTGTCGCTGTCATTCCCCTCTGAAGAACTTGTAGTGAATATCGAACACTAACGCTTTATGAACATTTTCTTCTTCTCTTCTCTCCAGTTCTCGTATGGAGTCCATCAGTAACCAGCCCACGCCTCACGACAGCGCCGCCACGACCCCAGACAACCTCTCCACCGTCGACGCTCTGAGCGAACAGGACGAGGGAACCATGACCCCTCCGTCAAAGCAGACCACTCCTGCCACCAGCCCACACAGCTCATTCAGGTACCGCTCTGTGATACACGCCAGGTTCAAACAATTATTACTATTTTGTTGTATTTTTCCTCAAGGTGACTGTATGTAGGTGCTCTGTATTGTGAAGAAGATTGAGTTGATTCAGTGAGATGCAGAGAATTTGTTGCCATTATTGTCCGTCTTTGTCTTTGGTATTTTGTAGGGCTGCAATTAGGGATGTACCAGTATCGGGTATCTGTACCGATACCATGTCCAACTACTCTTACTCGTATTCATAAAAGTGGGCCGATACCAACAACCGATACCACTTTACAGCGCGGTCACGTGACATTCCCCTCTCAGCTGAGCAGTGATAACAGAGTGGAAGGATTTCAAAGTGAACTGTATGGAGATAAAAGCAAAGCTGGCTCTACATTCTGCTCAACCAGACTTATCCCAAATCATACGTGAGTCCTGAAACTTAGGCAGTTGTCCTTTTGTTGTCCTAGTTGTCCCGAAAATGATATAAGCGCGGCGTATGAAGCAATTGTTGTCTGATAAAACATAAGAAGTACCGTTGCTAATTGTGTTAGCTGCTGTATGTCTTGGCGAATCTCCGCTGGTTATGCGCAGATGCTCATTCTGTCTTTAAAATGACTTTAGCGACTAAATAAAGGAGAATCTAAGCTTTAAAATGAGGTATAACAGGTCCATATTCAGCAAATTTTAGCCATGGTTAGCTGTGTTCAAACCACTCTGTTGTAAAAATAACTTAGCATCGCAGAGCGGGGATAGACGGCCAAAAGACGACACGGTATGGGATGAATGAGATACAGCAGTGTGACTGTATAAACTATAAAGTTACCCCTATATAAGTACTCGTATCGGTACTCGGTATCGGCGAGTACTCAAATGGAAGTACTCGTACTCGTATCAGTTTGAAAAAAAGTGGTATCGGTGCATCCCTAGCTGCAATATATATCGCAAAATTATCGTTATCACAATATCAGCAAACACAATATCGCACGAATTTAAATATATCGCAATAACGCTGTGGTCTTCGATCTGACAGAGATTTACACTGAAGAATCATTTCCACCAGAGGACACTATATCATCTAAATAATTGCAGCCTTTGCGATTTGCTAATTGCGATTTTGTTTCGATTTGTGCAGCCCTTCTATGAACCCCTAACATCAATAAATCAGTCAATAAAAAACATTACAGCCAGACCCATTACTTTAAAAACTTCAACAGATGACTTTTTTTTTTTTTTTAACAAACCAACTTTACTTTCAAGAACTATCTTCAGAAAGGAGGTTTATTCAGACAGACCAAACATTACATGCGTTTTTTTTCTCTTACAAATGTTCAGAAAACTTAAGTTGGCAATTACTAATCTCAAGCTTCCTCTTATCGTCCAAAGACATGAATTTTTCTAAATTAGGGAAGAAATTTGGTTGTTTTTCACTTCATGTCTTGAGTTTCCTTTGTTGTTTTTCTTTCAGACTTGGTTCAAGTCACCACAGATCTGCAGAAATCCGGTTTGTTCGTCTAAAGAAGGTCCAGGTGGAGCTGGGAGTCCAGGTCTGTGGCGGAAACCTTCGTGGAGTTTTTGTGGAGAGTTTGGACGAGGACAGCCCCGCGAAGTGTCCCGACGGTCTGCTGCCTGGAGATCTCATACTAGAGGTATCTATTATTTACAGTAAGGCGCAGGAAAACCTTGTGTGAAGTGTTTCTTGTGTTGCCATTGGCTTTGACAAAACTAAAGCGATGTTTTTCATTTAGTTTTTTATTGGAAATGAGTCATTCTGTGGGTGGCAGTGTAAATTAAAGTCTGTTCTTTTGTTATGTCGTGATTTCCAGTACAATGGCGTCAGCATGAAAAACAAAACTAAAGAAGAAGCTTACCTGGAAATGTTGAAACCGGCTGAAACCATCACTTTCAAGGTCCAGAACTGCGTGGACAAACTCACTGCTGTTCAAGAGTCGCCTGGAGACGGGTTTTTCATCAGGTACAAACTCTGAAACCTTTTGATTTTTTTTTTTGTCAGTAGAAAAGCATTTGCGTGAAGTGAAAGTTGAAATTGTATGGCCGTAGGTGTTTGTTTTGTTGGTTTTTTTTTTTCTAAGACGTACTCATCATTGGGCAAATTTAAGTAAAGTTGTTTCTTTAGCCTCGCCAGAAATACAGCTGAACAAGATGCATACTGGTACATCAAGAGCAGTGTAGGTCAGTGGTTCCTAAAGTGGGGTCCAGGGCCCTCTGGTGCGCCGCAGTGGTACTGCAGGGTGGCCCCCAGCGGTTGTCTATGATATTACTGTTTCCCAACTAAAGGTACAGGGATCCCTGGGGGCACCCAAGCACTTTGCAGGAGGTACGTGGGATTATTTCAGAAATTACTTCCTAGAATAGATGACAAAAAATATTTGATCTTTTCACATTGAACTATTGAAATTTATGACTGAAGAAGGTGAAAACTGCTAAAAAATATTAGAAAATTATATTTTGTTAGATAATACATACATACATAATAGCTTATTTGAAAGACTTATTGAAATTTGTCTTTGTGAATTTAATGATTTTAATTTAATGGAAATTATATATATTTTTTTATTTCTATATAGAAGTTTATTTTTAACAAAATACACAGTAAATAAATAATAATGTGTTAAATATGGCGTAATAGGAGTTTATATTACAGGGTTGCACGATATGGAGAAAACATGCAATATTCGATAACTGTTGCAAATTGCGATAACGGTATTATTGCGAAATATTATTAATTGAAAATAGAGCCTACTTTTCGAACATAGTAAGTTAAATTCACTACATTTCACAAAAATGTAAGCTCCTGTATTTACAAGTCAAAACAGAGACAAAATCAAAACTTAACACAGACTAAACCAGGAATAAAACAAGGCTAAGCTGTGACTAAATTAATTAAATTACCACTAAAACTGGACTTTTTAAACATTTTTATTTAGTCACAACACATGTTCTTTTAAGGCTCTGGTGGAAAATGATTCTTCAGTGTAAATCTCTGTCAGATGGAAGACCACAGCGTTATTGTGATATATTTAGATTCTTGCGACACAGATATTGCGTTTGCTGATATTGCAATAACGATAATTTTTCGATAAATTGTGCAGCCTTATATTATTATACTTTCATTTTAAAGGCAGGCAGATTTAAGTTTTTTTATCTTAAAACGTCTTTATTTGTGCAGCTATTTGAAGAATTATCAACATGTACAGTTATGAGTGAGAGCGTACTCATTGTATGCCAAAAACCAGGGAGTACACGCAACAAAAAAGGTTGGGAACCACTGAAGTACATAAAAAGAAATGGAGTTTGAAATTAAATACATTGATATACTGGTTTAAAAATATAGCTTTTTAGCCCACAGGCAGTGTGTTTTTGTGATGTTTTTATAGAAATCTATGGAGAAAAACATGACATGAGTCTTTTGGATAGGATAAGGAAGGATAGAGGAAGTTTTTTCGAAAATTTAAGGGGGCTGCAATACTCTTGACTTTGGGAATGTCTGGTGTAGGTAGTATTTGTTGTAGTTAGTGTTATGTAATTCAGCCACGGGGGGGGGGGTCACAAAGCTATAGATTAAATGTTTGTTCTGCATACGTTTAGTCAAATATAGACAGTTTTGCACCTTTTCTTTTTAAAAAATCTTAAAAAGTTATTCATTCATATTCAAAGTTGTATATTAAAAAGTATTCTTGATAGCCAGAATTTCAGTTGTCTTCATGAACACAGAGCTTGTATTGTTTGTTTTTATCCCTCCAGAGCACTTTATGAGCGAGTTGCCGAAGTGGACCAGGAGCTGAGTTTTAAGAAAGACGACATCCTTTACGTGGAGGACACTCTCCCCAACGGTAACTTCGGATACTGGACGGCCTGGCAGCTGGACGAGAACGCACAGAGGCTGCAGAGAGGGCAGATCCCCAGCCAGTACATGTGAGACTGGGCTTAAAATTCACTTTGAAATGATAAATGTTGACGCAATTAGGGCATTTAGCTTTTAAGTCTTTGGTGCTTAAAGGGAAAATGTCAGTACTTTGTAAAAGAGGGTCTATGAGATACTTAAATGCTTATAAACAGGGTTTGTGCAGTCATGGAAAACCTGGAAAAGTCATAGAATTTTTAATAAAATTTCCAGGCCCCTGAAAAAGTTAAAAGTTAACGTCTTTATACCAGCTTAGTTAAAAGGCATTTGCTAAAGCACAGAGCGCTGTCTCATGCACTGATGATGAATCTCAATTTTTCTATTTGTCAAACTCAAAGTGAAAGAGAAAACTAGAAACTCTGTTTTCTTGGCCACGTTCTCACAGCAGGAAAAACTGACCTTTTATCTAATTTTTCTTAGAATATTTGAACTAAATAACTTTTTACTGGTCTTGGCTTTTGGTTTTGGTAATGCTTTAAAACAGAATAGATGATTACTTTATATGGTTATTTACGTATGTTCTGAACCAACTTACTAAGCATAATTATCTTTTAATCAGTGGTGTGTAAGATATAAGTCAGTAAAATTAGTGGAATAACATATTTCTGGGGGACGAAGCCCAACTGTTTTCTTTTCTTCAAGTGCATGGGTTTTTTCTTTTCAATTTTACCAAATTAAATTGTTTCTAATGTACCGTGTAGGCATTTTGAATACTGTTTATTAAGTTATTTTTTCCGGTCTTGGAAATTTAGTCAAAGTTTCGGGTAAAGTCATGGTAACTTCTTGTTAAAAAAGTGTATGAACCCTGTATAAAATGGGTAACTTTTTCCTCTACAGTTTGGAGAGGTGCAAACACAGGTTTTTCTTAAAATAATACAAAAAAATGCCTGGCTGCTAATCAGGGGAAACACAGGAACTAACAAGGCTTCTGAATTTCCAAAAGCTACTATTAGTGTTGTATTCTGTTTCTCATCTGCATATAGCCCCAAAGGTTTGTATTTCTTTTACAAGCACATTTACATTTGTCCAATTAAAGGGCAAAATATGGACATTTTCTAAGCAGTGATTGTGTTTCAAATATTCCCTATGGACTAATGTTCAAATATTAATATTATTGTTTGAAAAAAACAGTTTTTATTGGCCTTATTCTCTGTGTTTCTCCTGTCTGCTTCTCCAAACTGGGAGTGTCCTGACAATCGAGGCAAGAAGTATCTCGTTGAAGCGCAATTTGAAAATACTGAAATATATTTATAGGCGTTAAGGATCTTAAACTGTGCAGCCTTAAAAATTATAACTATCCAGCCAAGCCAGTGTACGCTTTGTGTCGGCCCCAAGCCTCAATAAACTCACCTTAAAACCCAAGCTTACATATAGCTGCAAGCGGCAATGATAGGCCCTCACCTGCCGCGCCCAGTGCTGGGGCAGATTTGACAAAACTTGCCAATATTTTTAGTTGTGGCTCTTTAAAAATTTACCAAATGTGCCATAATTCTGTGGCTCCATAGGATTCCCAGTGGAATATCATGGGGGGTTTCTGACATTGCCATAACAAAACCATGCAAGGTAAAGCATGAGTCCAATTGACTTTTTGCATTGTTTTGACCTCTCTGCCAAATTCCATACATTTCACAGAAAAAACATGAAATTTGGGGCTCGGGCCTAATTAATCTGCAAATCACTGCATGTGGAAACAAGAAGACCTAAAAATATAATAAATATAATACTACTGTTTTTTGTTTTCCAGTATGGACCAGGAGTTTTACCGCAGACACACTCCCGACAGTAAAGATGAAAATGGCACCAGTAAAAGTCTGTCGGCCGCTGCTCGAAGATCGTTCTTCAGACGACGGCAGAAACACAAACGCAGCGGCTCGAAGGACGGGAAGGACGTGATGGGTCTGGACTCAATCAGCACCGAGTCTTTCCCCATCACTGAGGGTGAGAGAGAAAAATTACAGTACATGGGATTCACCTCTAGTTTCTACCCTAGACTTTTTATAATATTTGCAAAGGGGTATTTAAGTCAATTAAAAACAATCAAGGACAATTGAAAGTCTAGGTGTTGTTAAAGTTGGTATTGGAGGTTATTAAAAAAATAAGTAAAGAAAGCAAAATCTTAAAACGTCCTGTGAGTGATGTTCCTGTCCTACAAAACAAAAAATTTTCCAGTCATTCAAAGTAACAGTGTTCTGGAATAATAATAATATAATAAAGTGTCCATAACCTCAGTGGGATTTCTGACTTTGAGTTATGACCCTCTGAGGCTGCTGTAGTTTTGAAGCACACAGAAACAAAACTTGTTATAACCCTGATAAAGTCACCATATGAAGTAAAAAATAAACAAAAAAGCATACAGATCTATATTCAGATGTATCAAATCTGCATGTTATGTCATCTTGCAACTTTTTTTCTTGTATATTATAATGTGAATTTGTGTTAATATAAATATAAATAAGCTATTTAATACATGTAGACTGCGTATCAGGTCTTGAAATAACTTAAAACAGGGCAGCCCCAAAGTCTTAAAAGTATTAAAAGGATATCAAATTTAAATTAAAAGTATTAAAGCTTATGGGCAGGTATTAAATTCTGCTCATCTTGAAAAAAAAACTGAATAGTTTAAAGCAGTATGTCATAACTTATAAAAGTACAATATGTCTTATTTGTGAGTTGGAATTGGGCATTAAATTCTATAATAAGTGGTTAAAAATGTTTTAACTTAACCACTTGAATGGTCCTTTAGTGTTTACATTTCTGAAAGGCCCAGTGTTTATATATGAGCTCCATAATGTTGCAATACACATACTGAAGAGCTTTTATCAGTGAAATGTAAGATTTTTTTAATGCAGAACTGTTCTTTCCGCTGGATTACACTTTGAAATAAAACCCCTGAGTGTCAGAGTTGTATGAATATTTAATTAGAGTAATATTCATACAGATAATTGTTTTTGTCGGCGATCCTGGCATTAAATTTCATTCTAAGTGGCATTAAAAAGCCTTCAAATGGACTATAAAAACTACAGAAACCTTTAAAACACTGTTTCTTCTTAAACTCTCAAAATCCAATCTTGTATATCCGTTTTTAGATGGCATGTGTCTCGTGTACCAGCGCGTCTTGAAGGTGGAGCCCTTGTCCCCCCGTCCCGTCCTGGTTTTGGGGCCGTTAGTGGAGCCCTGTAAGGAGCTGCTGGTGAAGGAAGCTCCTGCCAAGTTCTCTCGCTGTCCGCCCGGTTCGTCTTCACACTTTTTATTAATTCATGACACACCGCTGTTTGGTTTGTATCGAGCTAGTTTTACACACACGAGCTGCTGTCGGCTCACGCTGTCGCAGCCTAATTACAGAAGAGGTAGGGAAGTTGATTTGAAGGTGGATTGTTTTTTTTGTTTTTGTTTGGTTTAGAGGTGATGAAGGCGTCTCAACAGGCCATAGAGAGAGGAGTTCAAGATTGTGTGTTCATCGACTACAAACGGAGGAGCGGCCATTTTGATGTGACAACTGTTGCAACAATAAAAGAAATCACAGAAAAGGTATAGTTCATAGTAAAAGTACAAAAAGCAACAAATGTCTCCTATATTTCTTAGACTTTTTACAGTGTACCCTAATGGTAAGTGATCAAAGTAATACGAGTTTGAAAAGGGCACAGCATGTAAGTATAAAAGTAACACCTATAAAAATAGAGACGCTTGAAGACAAACAATAAAACCTATAAATGTGAAACATAGGCTTTTTCACATTTTTCAAAAATTATTGAAATTTTAAATACCTAAATTGCAATTTGTAATTGGTATTTAACTCTTATATCCAGTTTAAAAAGGTTACGTTGTTACTGCTAAGTAAGGAAGCGCTGAACTGCCACAGTGAAAGAAAAATTTTTGCTAGTTGCTAGAGAAAGTTTCACATAACTTTTCTTGTTAAAACGTGATATTACGTTAAAACAAGATCATTTTATTGTTATAACATGATAACTTTCTCGTTAAAACAAGAAAATTATCCCTTTTAAAATGAGTTTACTTATCGGTGTAAACGACGTTCCTACAGTCAGTGGTTAAAACAGCTCATGTTTTCCCATAATGCCTCACGAAATGTTACACTTTGTCAATCAGAGCAGACTACAGGAGGATGGTTTAGTTCTGGTTTTAGACCTAGCTTTTCCTGGTTTAGTTCTAGTTTTAGACCTAGCTTTTCCTGGTTTAGTTCTGGTTTTAGACCTAGCTTTTCCTGGTTTAGTTCTAGTTTTAGACCTAGCTTTTCCTGGTTTAGTTCTAGTTTTAGACCTAGCTTTTCCTGGTTTAGTTCTAGTTTTAGACCTAGCTTTTCCTGGTTTAGTTCTGGTTTTAGACCTGGTTTAGTTCAAATTTAGCCCCTGTTTTGTCCTCCTTTCATAAGTTTAATAGTTAACCCCTGTTTTATCCCTCAGCATAGTCCTGGGTTAGTCCAGATTTAGGTGTATTTTAGTCTTTGACAGCCAAATATTTTCTGTGATGTGCCCATATACCCCTAGGGGTCCTCGTACCTCTGAGTGGGAAACACTGCTCTAGAAGACCTAAAATGAAAATCAGAATACTCCTGTACTCTAATACATACAATCTTTAGCTCTTTTTGTAGAAATTCTCCTAGATTTCTTATTATTTTCGGCATTACTCCATCTCCATCCCTCACGCTCTTCTCGTGTCTCTCTCAGGACTGTCACTGTTTGCTGGACATCGCGCCTCACGCCATCGAGCGTCTCCACACCGTTCACATCTACCCAATCGTCATCTTCATCCGCTACAAAAACGCCAAGCAGATCAAGTGAGTAACCCATCTCCCTCCAGCTTCCGTCCATACGTTCATGCATGTTTTGAGCTGCTAATTGGACGATAACTACTACTTGGTAATTAGCCCTGTGTGCTGTTGCGTCCCGTGACAGTCAGGATCTGAAGGTGATGTGACAAAGGAAGGATTGTCCCTGGCATCAGAAGCTGTTGTTTACACCGTTAACGTTAAATAAACCAGGCGCGGTGAATAATGCAAGCCTCCCGGGAAAGTCTCCAACCTGAAAGAGGAGCTTACAGGCCACAACTAATTAAACTAAAACTACACAATTAAAAAGAACGGCACTCATCCTCAGCCTGGGGAGTGAGGACACTGCACAAGGCCGCCTTCTTTTTAAGCTCAATGCTGATTAGATACTAGACTTTAAAAATGGGAATGCAGCAATTAATACAAAACAGACGAGCAACATTCATTTACCAAGGTCATTTTATACAGAAGTTGCATTTTAAGACGCATACACACGACTTAAAAATGTTATTCCTTGTACATAGAATTACAGTCATTTCCAGTTTACCCCACACATGCACAGTACCATTAAGCATTGTGCACTTTCAAGTTTTTACAAGTTTAACCCTTAGAGGAAAATGCAATCACAAGTTATGATGCTCCATGTGTTTGTTAAAAAGGGTGGATCATATTCAAGTTTATCCAAAAAAGTCTGTTTCTGTTGAGTAGGGCTGCATGAAGAAAGCATGCGATATTCGATAACTATGTTGAAAATTCTGATATTATTGCGATATTTGAAAATAGAGCCTACTTTTCGAACATAGTAAGTTAAATTCACTACGTTTCACAAAAATGTAAGTTCCTGTATTTACAAGTCAAAACAGCGACAAAATCAAAACTTAACACAGACTAAACCAGGAATAAAACAAGGCTAAGCTGTGACTAAATTAATTAAATTACCACTAAAACTGGACTTTTTAACCATTTTTATTTAGTCACAACACATGTTCTTTTAAGGCTCTGGTGGAAAATGATTCTTCAGTGTAAATCTCTGTCAGATGGAAGATCACAGCGTTATTGAGATATAATTAGATTATTGCGATACTGATATTGCATTTGCTGATATTGTGATAACGATAATTTTGCGATATATTGTGCAGCCCTAGCTGTGAGCATGTTTTTTTTTGGGTGCTTTCACAGTGGTACTTTTATTCTTTAGCTTTTAACTGCCGTGAGCTGTGTGATCCTGTGTCTTTTATTCTTTTTGTTTTTATTTATTCTATGGTTTGCTTGTTTTTAATTATTTATTGTTGTTTTAGCCTGTAACTCTTATTTGATTTTACTAGTTTTTATTGTTTAAATGGGAACTAGTGAAGTTAAATTGAGTTTTTAGCTATTTATTGTTTTTATAATGTTGTGCAGCACTTTGGAAACTGTCTTTGTTTGTAAAATGTGCTATTTAAATAAAGTGGATTGGATTGGAAGTGTTAAGGCGGGACGTAAACCCACCTGGATCAGTAGTCTGCTGTCAAGTAAGCGATTCCTCTCAGCGTGCAGAAAAAGAAGCACCAGCCAAACACACACTGTATGAAGAGAATTTTTCCACATCCTGCTCTGAGTTCTACAGCGAAACACACAAAGCTAAGCTCTTCTTTTTTTGAGAGCGCTGTTTTGCAAAAGATAAAGCCTCTGCATGTTTCCCCATAAATAGTTTGACAGACCACGGAGAGGGGAAGCCACGCATTAAATACAGCGAAGCCCGAAATTATTCTGACTTAAAGTTACTTTCAACCAGCAAGTTTTTTTGACCGGAAATGACACAGGCTTCTCCCAAAAGATAATAACACGATGTACAAGAGCTATCATTGTGGAAAAAATATTTCTCAGCTTTTTTTTTTTTAACATTTGAACAAAAAGTGGCATGTTGGTTGAATGAAAGTAACTTTAAGTCAGGGGTATGATTAATTTCAGGCTTCACTGTAGGTGATGGTGCGCTCCAGTAACACTGTGAAATGTTGTGCTTGAGGCCCGTTGTCATGGAAACAAGTTGGTCGGTCAGCTGACTGGTTATCACGTGGTTTATGGTGCAGCGTTTGAGGCTAATGCTAAAAAAAAAACCACGTGTAAACATGAAGCAACTAACAGAAAAGTAAACACAACTGCATCACAACACCATAGAAATTACCTTAGATGCTAGTTTGTTAATTTTGCAGATTTTCTCACTTTCTTCTTCTCCTTTGGGGCTGTTCCTCTCAGGAGTCTAACCCACAATGAATCATCTATGCCCTCATCTAATCCTATCCTTCTCTCTCACACCAACATCTATAAATCTCCTTTTTGGTCTACCTCTAGGCCTCCTTTCTGACGGCTCTAACCTCATCATCTTTCTACCCAGGCATGTAATCACTATTCCTCCTCTGCACACGTCCAAACCATCTCTAAAAATCTGACGTTATCTCCAAAAACATGAGCTGTCCCTGTGCTGCACTCATTCCTCATTGCATACACATTCTACTTTCATATCTGATGACAAAAGCTTCCTCCTATTAATCGTCCGTTGCCATCATGTACACAGGATGTCCCCATGTCCTGCTGTCCCTGCTTCATAATCATATTTCTCAAAAGCCAATTGATCAAAATGATTGCATCAGATGGGACATTACAGCCTGTCCTCTTCCTCCTCCACCTGCTCCGGGTCCTGCTCAGCTCGGCGCCGCTGTTTTCTCATTTGCTTTAGGGGAGACGCGTAATCCTTTGTAAAAACTCCCTTTAGGTTTGGCTGAAGCCGGGACGCCACAGGCCGACGTGGATTGGAATTGTGCTAAGCTAAGCCACCCTCATCATGATCATCAGCTGAGTGCCATCTGTCCCGTGTCTGCGTCTCGTGGGTGGGTGTTGGGCGACGGACGGACGGCCCACCCACCTACGAGCTAACGCCAACGCAAACAGAACCAAAAAAATAATAAAAAAATACTCCTCCCACGAACGGGCTGCTGCAGCGAGGCTCAGGATTTGGGGATTTTTTGACAGTGATAGTCAGCGGAGAGATTAGATGTCAAGGCAGGACGTCAGTAAATGGGCTTTAGAGCTGCGTTTCCCAACCAGGGGTACGCGGGCACTTTACAGGGGGTACTTCCAAGATAATAAGAAATTATTTGTGGTCATTTCATTTTGAATTATTAAAAATGATGAAGGAAAAGCTCAGGTTTCTCAGTGACTGATGAGATTATTTGGTTTTATTATTTTTGTCACAGATGTTTCAAATAGGAGTTATTAAAATTATTTTATTTTTTCTTTGTAGTTTTAATATTTCAAAACTTACTTTATTAAGAGTTTTAATATTATTACATTTTATTTTTAAGTTATTTTCAATCTTAAAGGTGCTATGAGCAGTATATATATTTATATTTCATAAAAATTACCCACATGTCCCAAGAAATGACGTAAACATGTTTAAATCAAGTATTAGTTTTATTGAAATCAAAGGTACAGGCTGACTTATTAACAATTAAAAATATGTTTTACATAATGACATAAGTCATTTTTGTTTACATTTTTTGTTTCGTTCTGAAACTGCATCGCCGATCGTCCAATCAGAAATGAGATCGTTTTGATTTAGACTGCAGCACTGTTTTCAATATAAAGTACATTTTAAATATACAGTAAAAATAGCAAATGTAACAGGAGTTTATATTTCAAATGTTTATTTTAAAGCAGATTATTATTTTAATTTTTATTTACTTTTGTATTTTATATATATCTTGAGGTCATCAGCACAATAAACTAAAAAATGTCTAAAAAAAACACATGTTTTTATGAGCAATTTTTGAAGAATCATCCACATACAGTATATGAGCGAGGGAATACAGAAGACAAAAAAGGTTGTGAACCACCGCTTTAGAGCTCATAGGAAGTGGACTTTTCAGTATATCATGCACTGTTCACATAAAAATTGAAACATCATGTAACTTGAACTGCCTGAACCTACCATGATGTGAACCAAAGTCTGTTTTAGTGCATGCTTTTCTTGCTTTAATCCTTATTATTTGTGTAGCAGACCTGGTTTAGTCCTTAATTTGGTTCTGACTTGTTATGGTCCTGGTTTAGCACAAGTTGTACTATTGCTCTGTCATTTCCTAAACCTATACTGTCCATCACAGACACAGCATTGTATTATCTGCTTTGACAATCCTTCATTACATTGATGAGGAAAGCCCTTTTTAAACCCATCAGACAGTGGTTCTGCTGTAAACTGTGTAATAACTGGACAAGCAAAGATATTACATGGATAAAGCTACTGCTCTTCTATATCTCCTGTGTTTAGTGTATATTATTTTATACCAGATGGATATAAAATAGCTTTGCGAATTGAAAAAACAATGAAAACACAGTATATAGATATGTGGGACAATGTGTTTTATCTTGTTCCATATGACTTTAAAGTCTGCTATAAAAAGTGACTTATATCAAAGCTTTCTTTGTCTGAAAGAGTACATCACACATTTCAATAAGTTTGCATAGTACATTATGAAAATGAATACAGTTCTATCAAAGGCTGCACAGTATATCACTCATTCATCCTGCACTAGGGCTGATGGTCTGTGGGCGCTTACTTGACTACTTACTGAGGTCTTCGTCAACTAAAATTGTCTTGATTAATTGGTTTCATTCACTCTTTGCTAGGCCTGGGTACAGTTCAGATTTTTTAGATGCCAGTAGGGCTTCACAATATATCGCAAAATTATCGTTATCGCAATATCACCAAACACAATATCCGTATCGTAAGAATCTAAATATATCTCAATAACGCTGTGGTCTTCCATCTGACAGAGATTTACACTGAAGAATAATTTTCCACCAGAGCCTTAAAAGAACATGTGTTGTGACTAAATAAAAATGTTTAAAAAGTCAAATTTTAGTGGTAATTTAATTAATTTAGTCACAGCTTAGCCTTGTTTTAGTCCTGGTTTAGTCTGTGTTAAGTTTTGATTTTGTTGCTGTTTTGACTTGTAAATACAGGAAGCTTACATTTTTGTGAAAGGAAGTGAATTTAACTTACTATGTTCAAAAAGTAGGCTCTATTTTCAAATATCGCAATAATATCTTTTGCAATTTTCAACATAGTTACCGAATATCACATGTTTTCTTCATATCGTGCAGCCCTAGATACCAGTTCTTAAACGATACTTTTGCCTATGGTGAGCTAATTCATCTTCTACAATCATAAAAGACAATAATATTGAATAAAATACAAATTTCTGGAGCAAAATATTTAGCTGTAAGTTAAAACCATTAGTTTGTATGATTTTATTCTGTGTTATTTGATTCATGCAAAGCAACTTTAAAGGTCCCACTAGCTATCGAAAACTTGGTATTGAATAAAAACAATTTTTTGATACCAGTATTATCGTAACTTTTCTTTCAATACCACAAAAATATAATTTAACAGTACCCAACCCTACTCTTTGCATCAGTAAAGCTGGTCTAATTTATTACTTGATAATAATAAAACGATGAATAAAAGTTAACAACCATGGCATACCAACTTTGGCTGACTGCACAGTTCTTTTAAAGGGATTTCTAAACAAAGTGCTGTACAATAGAATACATTAATAACAACAATAGATAAAACATAAACGATTAAATAAATCAAAAGCACAGAGCCACTAAAACATAAATAAAAGCAAACTAAGATAAAAATCTCATGTTATGTTAAAAGCCAATGAGAAAAGGTGCACTTTGAGAAGTGATTTAAGAACAGAAAAGGACTCTTTTGGCAGATTATTGCAGAGTTTTGGAGCAGTGACAGAGAAAGCGCGGCCTCCACATAGTTTCCGATTAGTTTTGGGGACAGCTAACCGTAACAGATCTGCTGACCTCAGGGTGCGTGACTCAGGTCAACCCTGACACTGATTAACCATTTCTTTGGTCGAATACAGCCCCGTTTTCCATTATTGACAATTCCATTACTTCTAATATGAGTGTTTACCTTAGTTTTGCACATTTCTATTTCCAGGTGTCATGCAGCCCAATTTCTATCATCTATAGCTTGATAATCTGGGTATTTGTGTTACTATAGTTGTATATTTCTCTATGCTGTTGACCCTAAATTGCTCAAACAAATGAAATGAATCTGTCCTAAAACTGTTGTATGTTTTTGTCGTCCGCAGGGAGCAGAAGGACCCTCTGTACGTCCGCGATAAACTCTCTCAGAAACATTCCAAAGAACAGTTCGACTCGGCCCAGAAAGTGGAGCAGGACTTCGGACGCTTCTTCACAGGTCAGTCCGCAGAACAACCTGGAAATGAAAATGTACGGATTTTACCAGTTTCCGGTCAGTTCAGATGGTGGTTAGCCATTTTATTTTTCCCAAGTAGGTTCATAATTTCCCCATGCTAATATAAAAAATGTGCATAAATACATGTAACACAATAATATGGCATGAAGTTGTACATTAGAGCATCATCTTGGGAGCCAAAGTTTTCCCTTGTCATTTTGTTTTATTACAATTTTTTGACTATTTATTCAGATTTTCTTTCTCTTTTTTTTTTATTTTAAATGGAAGACAGCATTAGTCTTCATACGTTTGTTCACTTGCAGCACCTGGAACTCTTTTAGTACTTGGATTTCTTATAGACAGAGCAATATTTTTATGTCGTAGCTTGACATCTTTCGGCCGTGATACATCTAAGGAAGTCCGCAAAAATAGGTCAAGTTACTACACAAAAATATTGGTCTATCTATAAAAAAATCTACATATTTAAAGTTACACTGTGTAAGATTCCCGGTCTTGCGCCTCTAGAGGCCACAGGTGCCACTGCACCGTCGCAAAACATAAACACTAGGGCCCCTCCTCCTTCTGAAACTGTGCGAGCGTGCGTCTATTTCCATCATCGTTTCAACTTTAGTTGACCTGCTGCTACCTTTGGAAGTTTGGACTGGATCTTCTATAGAGTTAGCGCTAACGTTAGCTTATCAACAAATATCACGCAATGGTCGCAGTAAAAACAACTAATAACTGTATGAAAAAGCACGTTCTAAAGAAAAAATAAAGAGGCTAATTTACCTGCCCAACAATAAAGAAGCAAAAACGTGATCCGATTTGCAGCCTTCTCTGTCTCTCATCTGACGCCAGCGAGCAAAAGTCTGTCCGATGTTGACTCTTGTCTGCGATCTGGTGCGGTCCCTTTCACATTTTCTTTTTCTTGCCTCGTCCGACATTGTCTTCATCTTCTTGTGTCCTTCGGCCCTGACGAACTGGCGAAAATAACAACGCTAAAAGTAGCTTCATGGTTATACCTGCGCCTCAGGTATAAGAGCAGAAGGGAATGCCGTAAAGCAAGTCGTTTCCTGTCACGTGACTCTTCCTCAACAGTGGAGCGCTCCCGGCCAAGTTGCGAGGGCGGTTTCTCAGTACAGAAGCCCCGCTCGGAGCAACAGATCGCGCCTCAGGCCTTATAATCGCTCAAAAAATCACAAAAACAAGTCAGTATGCCCCACATATTTAGGAGAAAAGTTACACAGTGTAACTTTAATATTAGTAGAAAGCCAAATTAACCTTTTCTGATTTCTAGATTTTAGGTTTCTTTTTGGGCTTGCCTTCCCTCAGCTCTGGTCCGATAGCTTTTTTTCTGTCATGGCCCTCCTCATTGAGACCTTGATTATTGAAAGTCATTTATTTTTCATTTATTTCAATAATTCCAGGTTAGTTATCTGCTGTATGACTTTGAGAACTGCTCTTCTTACAAAATTAGCTTCTGCAACTGGCAAATCCCTCATTAGCTTCAGCAGTTCTGGATATTTTGAGTAATGTAGACTTGGATACAGCAGTTACAAAAGAACAAAATGGAACTAAATTTAGGAAGCATTAAAGTTTTACGTCAGGTTGTCTTCGAAGTTCCAGGTTTTAGGATTTCTTAATGACAAAAGGAAGAAAACCTGAGGCACTCAAGCAACACATTTCAAGCTTTTTATATTCTTTTATTGCGACAAATGCACAAAAAACAACTTAAGCATTCAGCAAGAGGCCACATGGTAACAGATGAGCGCTTCTTAATATGCCCACTTTTAAAAGTTTATTCACTGTAACTCGTAATTTAGGTTTTGATTGAAAAATTCCCTACACCGCTCTGTTTGGTCACATAACTCTCTTTCTGTGGTAGACCTTGGTTTCTCTTTAGTCTGTGTTGCTGATATGAAGCACATTCAGTTCCTTTTATGAATGAAATGTCCTCTGTAAATACTTGTTACATGTTCTTCTTGTTCTGAACATAAACTTTTGTGCTTCAAGGCCTCTCGGAAAACTCTTTGCTCTTTACTTTTACTGCTGCTCAAAAGACTTTCAGTACATTACGATGAATGTTCCACACCGAAATTAAAAGCATGAATGGCACTAAAGAGTTCATGTTCACTCAAAATTCATTAAAAAATAACTCTGTACATTTTTGTTGACCCTCCAAAGTTACAATAGTCGAAGTTTTTACTTTCCTAAGCTGCTGTAATTGGAGGTTTTGTTGACTTTTTGCTCATCTAAGCGTGCTATAGTTTGAATTTTTTGTTTGTTTATTGGTTTTTACAAAGATGGTATTACAAGAAGCACAGTCCTGATACAAACATTGAGCAAGTTTCCTTTTACACATGCTATGATTTTGTATACTTTTATATAGAACATGCAAAATCCAAGCAATATATAAAGGCAGCTGTAGTGCTGGGTTTTAAAGTGCATATCCACATTGATCAACATTAATATTATTATGGGTAAATATACCCACAAAAAAATGGAAATTTCAACTTCCTTCAATGTGTTTTTAAAAATGAAATGAAAATGTATATATGAAATGAGCTTAAATGTGTCTTGTACATGCCTTAGGTTTTATAATGCTTATTTTTTAGTTAATTTATTTTAGACATGTATTCGTGTGTATTGCCTTGCAGTGTGCAGTTTGGATGTAATTCGTCTCAACAAGCGATAATGTTTACTTTCTGATACAAATAATAATAAAAATTATAAATAAATAAAATAAAAATAATAAAAAAGCTCCAAACTAGAGGGGATTGAAAACAAATTTTCACCAAAATCATAAATACTAATTAAGATTTTCCCTATGCTTTGGTGAAGTGAGTAGTCCAACCTGTCATATGCACTTTAACATTTTTTATTTATATTAAATTAAAGTTGAGTAATGAATGTAAATTTATATAACCATTGTTTAGAAAATGCTAAATTGTCCTTGAAATTTTCGGGAAAAAAATATTGAAACAAAATTAAGTCATACTAATTGTAATCCTATGAGGCTGTGAACCGTATCAGATTTGACCCTCTGAGGTTGCTGTAGTTTGCCACTGAAGTGAAGTTTAAACTTAAACATGAAAGAATTAATCCACTGACCAAATGGATGAAAATAAAGCATTAAAACTGTTTTGTAAAAGGTCAATGCGAATGATATTCTGATGCTAATGTTGATTAAAAAGATAAGTATTTTAAAACATTGACTGTCTTTTAGGTAAATTGTAAAACAAATGAGTATCAGCAAGTTGTGATTCCTTTTTTTTTTTTTTTTTTTTCTTCTTCTCTCGTGTTTCTATTCCAGGTGTGGTCCAGGGCGGCAGCATCTCCTACATCTGCACTCAGATCATCGGCCTGGTGGAGCAGGAGCAGAGCAAAGTGCTGTGGATCCCTGATGGACCGCCATAAAACTCCTACATCTACCACTTATTATTATTATTATTATTATTGTTAATATAGATGCACTCGGCCAATCAGAGCCTGCACACAGATCACATGACTTTGTTTATATTTAAATTATGGAAACGGTACGACTAACTGCCATCACGTTTAGAGAAATATCGGCACTGACGACTTCTTCGCTCTCCACTGACGTACTGTACTGAGGCTAGACTTGTTTACACGAGAGGTTAATACAAACATAGACGGTTAATAAAAGTGGACACAGTGGATGGGGCTAGCAAAGGTACTGTTAGCATTAGCTGGCTCCAATTTACTTCCATACAAAATATAAAGTCGTCGTATTTTTCCATTATAATTTGGACAATTTACCGAACATCCTGACCTTTCAAAGCCTAAACGCAGGAACGATATCTCAGAAAATGGCAGTTGTTACTAGTCATTAAAAGCATGTTTTCAGCCACCAATGCCAGTTTTTTTAATACAATGACACCAAGGTTAGCCAAAATATGTTCAAAAAAGATGAATTTCCTGAATATTTGATTTTCAATTTAATTCATTTAGTTTACTTTCTCATTAGCTGTTGGTTTCAGGCACATTTTTATATAATTTTACTTTACAGAGTAGCCCCAAGTAGCCCTTAAAAGCATTAAATAGGTCTTAAATTTGATCTTGACAAAATCAAGGCCTTAAATAATAAATATTATGAGTAGGTATTACATTTTGTTCTAGGTCTTAAAATGTCTCAAATATTGTTACATGTTAATATTACGAAAAAGTAGTCACCACAATGACAAAATATATTTATTGAAAAAATGTTATAATTGAAATGCATGATTGATTTATTCATGATTTTTTTAATGCAGGACTGGGGTTCTCTCATCTGTATTAGACTTTAAAATAAAACCCTTGAGCTTCAGAGAGTGGTACGGATAATTCCTTAGTGTAGAATTCATACAGATTATTTTTCTGTTCGATCCTGGCATTATATTTCCCTCTAGGTGGCATGAAAAAGTCTTAAAAAGGTCTTAAATTTCACAAGACAAAACCTGGAGCTACCCCGTTTTAATAAAGAATTAGTTTATGAATGAACCCAGGGGTCCAATATTTATATTAATGCTCACTGAAAATTAGAAGAAAAAAAAAAATCATTATGAACTGGTGTTTAGCATCACTAATGACACAAGCTAATGCTAGCGCTGATTGCTATTACATTAAGGTCATCTCAGCTAGCGTGCTAATCAATAAACATCACTCCAGCCACAACTTAATTTAGTAATACTTTTATATTGTTTACACTTTTGAGCGTATATAGCTGTTACAAATCAACTATTAGCATTTAGCAAGAGGCTATATGCTAACAAACTAGCACTCGATATACAGTTATTTAAGTTGCAGCTGGCTTATATTTTTAAATGAAAGTTGTAACTATAACAAATGTGACGGGCCCCTGAGTGACATTTTGCTAACTGTGTCTTTATTTTAAGTGCACCTTTGTCACACCCATTTTTTTTTTCAGTTTAGCTCTTCCTGTTTGCCCATATAAGGAAACTTCTGGCTCGTGATATGCCTTACACGATCTCTCTCTCCACTTTTATAAACGGTCTATGGATACTACACTTACTTGAATATTTCTCCCGTATTTCCCTTGGACCACATGAAGTTTTTGCATCGATACAGAACAGAAAAAACTGCTCTCGAAGTTCGAATAGGACCACTGTACTCCTCTTATTTTTGTATTTATATCCTGCCATTTAATTTATCTTATCGAATCAAAGCTTATACGCGTGTAGCTGTGTAGCTCGTAGCAGTATATTTTTCATTTATTCTTTATTTATAGAGGAAGAATCAGGGCTTTGAAGACTTTTATGTTATTTTTCTGTTCATCATTTCAAATCTTGTGCCAAGAAAAAAAAAATATATAGGTTTGGGTCTCTTTAATATCAGCTAAGTTTAACAGCATTTTTAGCCATAACTGCTGATGAAGAAGGGATGTTTTTGGTATATATTTTTGTTTTATTATTATTATTGTCGGTGGGATAAGTCAAATTACCACTGGGATTCTCAGTCGATCACTACATTTCAGATTAAACACTAACTTTTCCTGTTAATGAAGGTTTGTATTTCTACAAAATAATAAAAAAATGACATGGAATACACCAATAGTCCTGTCCCGTTTGTTCATTATGTGCTGTTCAGGGTTCGTACAGTCATGGAATTTTAAAATGCATTTTCCAGGTCTTGGAAAAGTTTTGGATTTTTATATTTTCGTGTAAAGTTTTGTAAATTTAAACAGTCTGAGTAACATTCGACCACTCCTAGTTAAACCTGCACCAGCCTGCCTCGATGATTACTTTATATCTTAATTTACTTTTTAAAGTTATGTTCTGAACCAACTTACCAAGCATAATTATCGTTTAATCACTGGTGAAGGCTAGAAGAAGGCAAGAGTTTTCCCCCTACTGACTAATTTCCAATTTAAACAAATAAAACTGAGGAAAAAGTTTCTAGTGCACCACACTGGACATTTTGATTATTATTAAGTCATTTCAGTCATTTACCTCTTGGAAATTTAGTCAAATGTTTTGGAAAAGTCATGGAAAATTCTTGGTTCAAAAGTGTATGAACCCTGTCTGTTGGCAGAGTGGTTAGCGCTCCTGCATGTCCTCCTCGTGTTACTGTGGGCACTCTTTTTCCTCTCAGCATCCAAAGACACGCACGTGTTCAGTGGTAAGTGGTTCCCAAACCTTTTGGCCTTGTGTAACCCCTGGGTGTTTTTGTCAAACCATGAGCACCCACGCACTCACCCTGTTACTGATTTTTTTTAAAGTGATCATATACAGCATCTGTTTACAAAGACATTTCATACTTTGCTGTAAATACAAATTCTGACCATGTTCTTGTTATAAAAAATGCATTGTGCCAGCGCCATGCTCCAATAACTCAAGTTTTGCGCACCTTACACTTGAAAAAGTGTAAAATATTATATGTGAAGTTACTCCCCAGAGCAGTTCAGGTGGGTGTCCAGTAGGGGGAGCGACCACCACTTCAACTGGCTTCCCAATTTTCTGTCAGGTTCTTTGAAAACAACTCCTTTTGTTTATTTAACTGGAAATTCCCTGCCATTTCGAGGAACTTCCCAATTTTTTTTTTAATAACTAAACAGTCTTCTAATGTACTTGAAATGAACTACAAATTAAATAGCTGCTTCTAGGTAAATTATTTTAATGACGACAACTTTATATGAATTACTTTTACAGCATATATCTTTTCAATATGCAGCCTTTGTTCTTATAGACTTACGAGACGAACAGTTTGAGTCTTGTGCGTAAAATGGCACAAATACGAACACAGTAAAGTGCTTTTACGCTCACAATTTGGCTTTAAACGCTTTGTCGCCACTGTTTACCGCGACAAAACTCCGCGTTTACGCAAAAACCGCTCCTCTGCGAGTGCCACGCGAAGTTAAAATCATGCAAAATGGATGAAGCGATCACTATAAATAACCAGACGCGTTCGGATAGGCATCGACGTCTGCGCGTGACGCTCCTCCTCCCTCTCTCCCTCTCTCCCTCTCTCCCTCTCTCCCTCTTCTTCTCCTCCTCGCGCTGCTGCTGCTGCTGCTGCTACCTGTAAATCTGCCGATGCCATCTTCCCAAACAAATGGATGTGTGACAAGCCATAAAAAACAAAAATCCAGTCAGGCTACTTTGCGCTTTCACCGAAGAGAAATGGGACGCCGTATTTTGCGTTTACATGAGGATTTTTTGAGTTTTTGATTACGCATTCAACAGTGTGCCGTGCTCCCAACATCGATGTATCTTTTTAAAAACGGAATACGGACTTGTTTGTTTTGGTTGTAGCTGCGTAATTGGACACAGTTTTGGATAAGAGTAAGTTGTTTTTGTTGTTTTTTTGATAGATTTTGAACGCTTTTTACGCACGACTTGGAAAAGATGACGCCGCTTCCATCATGAGCAGCTGATTTCACGATATCAAAGGAAGTTTTTTTGGGGTTATTTTTTTTTTTTTTGGTTTGTTTGCGCCCCCGTACAGCCGCCTCCTCCTCCTCCCCCTCTTAAAGCAGGTGTGTTAAGCGGTGTTGGCGGTGATAATGGCCGAGGCGAGGCGAGTTCTTCAGGGGGCGCTGGCTGGAGCAGCACCACCACTGCCACAAAAAACAACAACAACAGCAACAAAACGCGCTTGAATCCACCTGCACAACGCTACACCGTCAGTCCTCCCCCCCTCCCTCCCCTGAAGCCATCTAAAAATGCCGAAAAACCGGGACAGGTTCAACCCGGATCCCTCCATACAGATCTCCAAAATGAACGTGATCATCCCCTTCTCGCCGGACGTGCCGTGCGACAGTAACGGGCAACGCATGTGGTGGGCTTTCCTCGCCTCGTCCATGGTCACTTTCTTCGGGGGACTTTTCATAATCCTGCTGTGGAGGACTCTGAAATACCTGTGGACCGTGTGCTGCCACTGTAAAGCCAAGAAGAAGGTACGTAAAAGCTGCTGATATTGGCGAAAAAAAGAGGCATTGCATGTTTTTTGGAGCGTGAGAGGAACATGGGTTTGATATTAAATGTCCATTATGATGAGAGAAAGGTGTATAGCTCTGTATTTTGATATGAAAAGTCTTGCTGAGAGATGCAACTTTTTCCTTTAAGAAGACAAATGCCAGTAAATTCCCAAATTGGAAAGGCAGACAGGAGCAATGGCCTTTGTCTAACTTCAAAAAGAACATTTAAAGTGCAGTAAAATAGAAGAATATGAAGCATTTACTTTGGAATATGGCTCATTGATTCAGCTCCAGAACTTGGTCCTCAGTGCGGTTCTGGACCAGATGTTAGTGGAGCTGCAGATGTTGTGGTGGAAATCTTTACAGTGGTTTTTAAACTTTTCACACCAAGGACCATCTCAGAAAATATTTGGTTTTCAGAGTTTTTAAAGGAATAAAAAAAAAGTTTAAATTAGGACTCTCTCCAGGTTTAAAATAGAGAAAAACTAAATAAAAAAGGAAAAAAACAGGGACTACATCAGGACTAAAGCAGGTACTTAAAGCAGGACTAAAGCAGGTCTAAACCAGGTATAAACCAGGACTAAAGCAGATCTTAACCAGGACTAAAGCAGGACTAAAGCAGATCTTAACCAGGTCTAAACTAGAACTAAACCAGGATTAAACCAGGTCTAAACCAAGACTAAACTACAACTAAAGCAGATCTTAACCAGGACTAAACCAAGACTAAACTAGAACTAAATCAGGTCTAAACCAGGACTAAACCAGGTCTAAACCAGGGCTAAAGCAGATCTTAACCAGGACTAAACCAGGTCTAAACCAAGACTAAACTAGAACTAAAGCAGGTCTTAACCAGGACTAAACCAGGACTAAAGCAGGTCTTAACCAGGACTAAACTAGAACTAAACCAGGTCTAAACCAAGACTAAACTAGAACTAAAGCAGGTCTTAACCAGGACTAAACTAGAACTAAACCAGGTCTAAACCAGGACTAAACCAGGACTAAAGCAGGTCTTAACCAGGACTAAACCAGGACTAAAGCAGATCTTAACCAGGACTAAACCAGGTCTAAACCAAGACTAAACTAGAACTAAAGCAGGTCTTAACCAGGTCTAAACCAGGACTAAACCAGGTCTATATTAGAACTAAACCAGGTTTAAACTCGAACTAAACCTGGACTAAAGCAGGTCTGGCTCAAACTTAAGCTAAGTACCATCAGAAGAAACCTGCGTACCACCAGTGGTACTTGTACCACAGTTTGAGAACCATTGTTCTGTGGCCATCTCTGGATCATTCAGTGCACAGATAACAGAAGGTAATAACAAACAACATTTATTCATCTGAGTTTTTATAAACCAGATAAACAATAGAGACACTAAATTATAATCTGTCTTTTTACCACACAGTGAAGAACGACAGCATTAATTAGCATATTTAAACATTTACTACACTTTAAAACACTGGACAAGGGATATTAAAAACTCCAGCAGCATCTAAAGTGTAGACATTATACTCATACAAAAGTTAATGCCAGAGCCAATGTATGTCAGGTCTGAACAGATAATTAAATGTTTCTGTTGTTGTGAGAGTGTGCCTCTAGGGCCACCGTACCTCTGCTGGCTCCAGTGTAATGTGACTTCTGGTGAGTTTGACGCCTCTAATAGCACACGTTCTTGTTTATGATATTCCTCTAAAGCGGACGAATCACAAGAAAAAGTGCTCTGCCCTGTGGTGCTGTGTTTGGCTCGGAGGTCAGAGGTCAAAGTCATGTGCCAAAATAAATCACTGCATCTGAACCGAGTCCTTGAACTTCTCCCTGAAATAAATCACAAATAATAAAGTGTTTTTTAATGTCACTAGTTTTTTTTTTTTTACCAGAATAAGAAGTGGACCAAATATAAATGTCAGGAATTAAATTGTGGATAGATGATGAAAAAACAAAACTAACTAAAAACTTTATCTTTATCAGTGCAAAGACATTGTATACTTTTGCGTAAATACAAACTGCCCTACATTTTTTTAATTAAAGATGAAAAAATCTGCTTGCATACATAAAAAATAATAAAAAACATATAAAATAAAAAATCTAACAATATAAACTCCCATTATATTTGCTTTTTTGACTGTATATTTTATTTTTAAAGTTACAAAAAAAAATTGTAAATAAATAATAACCACAAAGAAAAAATGAAAAAGCTATTAAACTTAAAGAAAACAAAAACAAAATATAATACTTTCTTGTTGTTTTAGACCAAATTTGATCCTTTACTGACACTTGAATTCTCCTGTTTTTCATAAGTTCAATATGAAAAGATCGCAAGTTTTTTTTTTTTTTTTTAATGATCAGAAATGACCAAATAATTAATAATAAATCAATTTAGTTTGAAACATTCAATAAAAAGTGAATAAATTAGGTTTTAATGATGCATTTTAGGCTACTTTTTCTTTCTTTTTTTTTTTACATTTTTACTGAGAAATTTACAAAAGAGGAACTTAAACCTAAATATCCTCTGTCCCATCTCTCTGTATTATAATTTCTAAGCTGGATTTAAAATGCTGGTCTTGTATCCGTCCCAGATGTAGAGTAAGATAATAGGATAGTGCTGGTTTGTTTTGGAGAGAGGCAGCGGCGTTTATCACCGGGACGTCCTGTCAGGAGAAAAGGGCAGGTCAAGGGCTGAGACGACCTTTAAAAGAAAGAAGATGTCTTTGTGATCTGATTTGGTCGAACATCTCTGACAACTTTTAGCATTTCCGTCCCGTTTGTGGATATAAAATACGCAGAAAGACGTCCTGAGTAAAAGTCTATACCAGAGGTTGGTTTTTGGTTTAACTGTGGGCTACTTTGGGCCTGAGGAGGAACACACAGACGACGTTTAGATTTACAAACTCTTTGAAAACATACACATCTCCCAATTCATGGACACTGCAAATACTTTAGGCTATTTCTACATTTCTACACTATAAATAAATTAAAAAGGTGCAAAAACTCAAGATTTTTAAATTTTGGGGCCAACTTACAATCTAAAGTTTTCAACAACTAATATTTTTTGTCCACTTAATTTGACGTTCATATTAGGGCTGCACGATATGGAGAAAACATGCGATATTTGATAACTATGTTGAAAATTGCGATAACGATATTATTGCGATATTATTGATATTATTATTTGAAAATAGAGCCTACTTTTTGAAGTTAAATTCATTACATTTCACAAAAATGTAAGTTCCTGTGTTTACAAGTCAAAACAGCGACAAAATCAAAACTTAACACAGACTAAACCAGGACTAAAACAAGGCTAAGCTGTGACTAAATTAATTAAATTACCACTAAAACTGGAGTTTTTAAACATTTTTATTTAGTCACAACACATGTTCTTTTAAGGCTCTGGTGGAAAATGATTCTTCAGTGTAAATCTCTGTCAGATGGAAGACCATAGCGTTATTGCGATATATTTAGATTATTACGATACGGATATTGCGTTTGCTGATATTGCGATAACGATAATTTTGCGATATATTGTGCAGCCCTAGTTCATGTCTAAAAACTTTCAATTTTAATTTTTTTTTCATTATTATTCATTATCTCACTGCCAACTTACTATCCATGGTTCAAAAAAAGCATTATTTTTTTGGGGGCAGCAGTGGCTCAGTTGGTTGAAGGTTGTCGCTCCCACCGTCCCATACTGTTGTTGTGCCCTTGAGCAAGACACTTAACCCACCTTTCCTCCAGTGTCTATGCACACTGGTGAACAAATCTGTGGGTGAATGGTTCCTTGAGTGAAGCGCTGTATGAACATGAACATTTATTTTAGTTAAATTTAGTGCATTTACTTAATAATACTTCTTCTAAACAATAAATAGTAAGCTGGCTGTAAGTAAAAAGAATAATGATACAGAGTAAAACTTAAAATGTGAAGTTTTCCGACATACGAACATTAAATTAGGTTAAAAAATATATATATTTGTTGTTGTTCGTATTTGAGATTTTAAGTTGGCCCCAAAACTCAAAAATCTTGAGGGATCTGCAACTTTTTTTTTTTTTACAGTGTCAGATACAAAGCAACAGTTCCATGTGTATTTTTGAAGCAGTATTGTTTTTGCTATAGCATTAAGTTATAAAAAAAAACAAACAAAAAAAACATCTTCAGTTGAACTTCTGGAGAAAAAAACATAGAAATATAAAATATAGACAAGGATGCCAAAATGGACTTTGTAGAAGAAGAAAAGAAACAACAAAATGTATTTTTATAGCACATTTCATGCAAAAAGCAACACAATACGCTTTACAAAAGAGGCAGTGCAGAACATTATATTAATAATAAAAGATTACCATATATTCCCTGTTATAAATTCATAAACATCCATGAAATAAACAAGGGACCAGCAAACAACAATACACAGGTCACATATTATGTTTTTAAGGCTTTTTGAAATAGTTTTAGACACCTTTGCATTAGTATTTCACCTTTTATATTTTAAAATAATGTATATGTATGGAAAGCCTCTTGTTTTTGGGGAGCTGTTACTTTGACTTTGCAGATAACGCCCCCTGCTGGCAACGGGGGAGCATAAAACGGCTTTTTTAGCAACATGTAACAGATAAATGAGCCGACTGCTTTGTACTGACGCCGGTTTTAGGCTGAAATGATCAAAACGAGACTGATCTAATGCTACTCTGTGTTTTATTGATAACATTTAAACATATTTTAAAGTCTGGTTCAGTCTAAGTCCTGGGTTTTGTCCTGGGGCCTGAACTTGTCATGTAGACCGCTCTAGTCCTTTGGTTTTAGGCTCAGTTTTGGCCTTGTTTTTGTCTCTTTTTGGTCCGTTAAAATGCTACTCGAATGTTGTCAATGGTCGTACTCGGGCTAAAATGATCAATAAACCTTTCATTTCGCATCAGGCACACTCTGTACTCTCTCCACGCCTCACACTTTTACCTCCGCGCTGCAAAAACACGTGACTTTCCCAAATTATCACATCAACAAAAACCTTCTCTCAGACTCATTTCTGATCCTCGCGTCTCTCTCTCGGAGGTGCACCTTCTTTAAAAGTGTCAGAAATGCATCGTCAGGTGCGAGGAGGGCCGCGCGTATGTGTGTCTGTCTGTGTGTGTGTGTTAGCGTTGCTCGGTGACGGTCGCCCGTGGCAGCCGTCGCCCGTAGCAACCGTTGTCTGTGGAAACCGGAGGCGACTGTGAGGGGAAGAGGAAGGAAGTGTGGCTCCGAGCGGCGGCAGCACCTCCCAGAGACGCCAGCGAAAACAACACGAGTGTGGGCTGAGAGGTGAGAAACAGAGAGGATTATGGGAAGTTTGTGTTTGGTGAGTTATTAGGTTTGGGGAGCATATCTGGATCTAGGAAGGATAGTGGTTATTTTGGCCAAACTGAGGCTGCACCCATTTTATCTGTGAAAGCAGGTCATGTTTACCCTGTGGGATTTATGAGTTCTTAAATCCAATAAATATATTTTTTTGGATTTGACCAGGACAGACTGTTAAGGGCATGTTTTAGGTTTTACAATAAGTGTTTTTTTATTATTGTAAACCACATGTTGGACATTGACCATTCAGTTGTTTATCCAGTCAATGCCAGGTCTGTTTAAGCTAAAACGTGACAGAACGCAAATGAAAAATGTCAGCACAATGGTAATTTTGGGTCTTTTTCCAGATAAAATGATTAATACTTGTAAACAGAATAACTTTAGACCCAATAATATTATATAATTATTATCCCATTGGTATATTAGACTTTTGCCATAGCCGGTCGGCAAAACAGCAAATACATCCTTCTTTAAGACGAATGATCTGAGTGCTTCTTTCTGCTCCACTTTTAAAGAAAAACCCAAATCTATCGAACAAAACTGATGTCAAGGCCGATTCAAACGCTGTTCGTTAGCCACAGCCATCGTAGTTGTTCTGCTCTGCACCGTCGCCCAGCCCTGTCGTCATCGTGCTAAGCCCCGCCCACTCGACTCGCTACACAGACAGAGCGTTGTGATTGGTCCAACAAAGCCCCAAGATTGGCCCCTATGGCGTGTTACTAGAGCAACCCGCGAGGCAAAAAATATGTGTGTATAGATTTCTCGGCTGACCAAATGTCATTGTCCTGGCACAATGTAAACGCCTGTAGCACCTCATTATCTGAACTCCCAAAAATGTGTTTTTTGGGGGTCCTGGGACCAAACGGGGCAAAGTTGACACAAATTGTAATGGGCCAAGGTATACACTGACATAACTAATAGTTTAAAAAAAGGTAGTTCGTTACATTATAGGCATCATTTGGCAACCGTGTTGGAAAATGGCCGCTTTATTGGAATTTCAAGCGGTAGCACCACTTTTTCAGAAAATCTATAATTCATATTTCAGCCAAATTTCATGGAATTTATCATCAACTGAATGATCCTGGACAAAAATCCCATTAAGCCACATCACTGTTGTGTATATACTATCTGTGCCAAAGCTGCAGCAGTGTTCATTCCCCTCACAGTAAAAAAAAAAAGCATTAAAATCTTTTAACCCTCTGCTTCTCAATATCACTTTAGAATTGAAACACGCCTGTTTGTTTTTGCCAATTTGTTGCCACCGCTCTACACAAAGGCTTTAAAGTAATTATATGTTTAGAGATGTTTATTCGATTTTAATAGGCTACTAAAAACAACATAAATATAAGAAGAGAACCAACATAACCCTCCCCAACCCCTTACTGTCACCACATTAACAACACGTACACACACTGCACTGAACTGTTATAACAACACAATATTGCACATATGACAATGTAATACGAAAACAGCAGTTTAGCTGCATACAATCAGTTCAAAGGAAACATTTACGAACACATCAAGGGTCTTGTACGCATGTCGATGGCTTGTCAAAAAAGGTCAAAAAAGATTTCCACACCTTAAAAAACTGATGCTCAGACTCAGGTAGTGTCATGTTTTCAAGCCTGAGGTTGGAGATCACTTCTAAGGCTTTAAATTATTTTAAAAAATTTCAAGGCAAAGAATTTAAATCCAAGCTTGAGATACTCAGATAACTCCATGAATCATATTAGCAAAAAAAATAATGATAGAGAGACAAACTTAAAAATTAGGAAAGTTTTTAGACGTGTGAACATCAAATTAAGTGAAAGTGTGGAAAACTTGAGATTTTGAGTTGGCCCCAAAAATCTTGAGGGATTCTTTGCCTTTTGCCAACGCTTTCCTATGGAAGCCTCCAGATGTTTCTGTGCAACACAAACTGTCAACGCCTTCTTACTTTCTTTCACTGACAATCTTCATATGTTTGAAATAATTAGTCAGTATGGAATTAGGGCTGCACAATATATCGCAAAATTATCGTTATCGCAATATCAGTATCGCAAGAATCTAAATATATCACAATAACGCTGTGGTCTTCCATCTGACAGAGATTTACACTGAAGAATCATTTTCCACCAGAGCCTTAAAAGAACATGTGTTGTGACTAAATAAAAATGTTTAAAAAGTCCAGTTTTAGTGGTAATTTAATTAATTTAGTCACAGCTTTGTTTTATTCCTGGTTTAGTCTGTGTTAAGTTTTGATTTTGTCGCTGTTTTGACTGTAAATACAGGAACTTACATTTTTGTGAAATGTAGTGAATTTAACTTACTATGTTCGAAAAGTAGGCTCTATTTTCAAATATCGTAATAATATCGTTATCGCAATTTTCAACATAGTTATCGAATATCGCATGTTTTCTTCATATCGTGCAGCCGATATGGAACATATTATTGAGTGTTTTACAGCTTGACCTGAAATACATGAGTCTTGTTAATGTCAAAACACTTCCTTGGTGTTTTTTATTTGCTATTTGCTGAGTTTTTCTATTGTGACTCATTTTAGAGGACATGAATTTGCAGTTTGGAGCGTCACTGAGCTCTTTACAGAACGTGTCTTTCTTGGTATTAAAAGATAAATCTGTATCCTCACACATCGACAGCAGGACACAAAGTGAATTAATACCTGACTGCTCCCCTCTGACGTCCATTCAGAATGTGTTTGAGGAACCGCGGAGCGTCCCAGAAGAGGCCTGACATGACTTCTCTCTCTCTTCAGTCTAAAACCTGACACAGAGGCAGCCGTCATCATCGTCTCGCCTCCGTGTTGTGATCACTGCCCCATCTCCAGCTGTTCCTCTTCCTCACACAGACACCACAGCCCTCATTCATCAAAAACACACCGCTCCATTGATTCACAACAGAACAGAGAGACACGGGGCGCCCAGAGTAACGGGACAGCGAACGCATCACGGAGGAGAAAAACACTGAACTCTATGGAATGACTATACGCAGGCTGAAAGGCAAAATAAAACTTCATGACAGTTTTCTTTTGAAGCGGGCCCCGAGATATTCTGAAAACCTTTGACCACATTGTCCCAGTTGTAACTAAATTAAACTAAGGATATGAAAAAGAGGCTAATAACTGTCCCGAGGCATAACCCATTAAACCCTTTAGTGTTTGTGAAGAAAAAATGAAAGAATGGTGTCTTAAACTAAACAGATTGTAATCCATTTTCTATGGAGCTCCAAATATCAGAAATTATGAATAATCAAGTTGGTTTTGGCAACTTAAAAACAATTAGCCACATTAGTGTGTAATGTTAGAGCCTGGGTAGAGGACATTAGCGAGTGTGTCGACATTTAGCCGTTTTATTTAATTTAGTAATTAGCATCTATAGTTAGCAAATAAGCTAAAGGCTAAATAATACAAATGTCAGAATTTGAATAGTAATAATTTTAAAGATATAAACAGCCACCTAAAAACATCTTATTAAATGTTTTTATATTGATAATAATAATAATAATAATAGGGGCCACGGACAGACTTGATGGGGCCCCAGAAAAAAACCTGTAGAATTGAGGTCCCACTTTTATATAATTGAACTATAGAAGGCAGGGCTGCACAGTATATCGCAAAATTATCATTATCGCAATATCAGCAAAAGCAATATCCGTATCTCAGGAATCTAAATATAACGCAGTAATGGTCTGGTCTTCCATCTGACAGCCTTAAAGGGCCTATATTATGTTTTTTTTTGTGTGTATGTCTTTTAAATTAATTTAGGACACCTCTAGATCCACATCTTAATGTTTTGTTGGCCAGAAAATGCAATCATTTTTGCAAAAACCTTATTTAAAGAAACTCATGCACTCTGTGAGAAACATTCGGATTAGGTCTCTGTCACTTTAAGAGCCCTCCCTCCCCGCTGTCCCGCTGCTGTCACGCCCCTTCAGTGTGTCCCAACAGCACATGTCGGTGCAGAGCAGGTGTTTGAGCGTTGTCCGCTGCAGTTCGGGGCGGGTTTGTTTGGTTGCTGCAGGGGAGGAGTGAGCTGTAGCAGTGCTTCCTGAATGGGACAGGGCTATGAGGGGGGAGGGGCGTGGTCAGGTGGGAAAGACAGACACCGGTGAAACGAGCTGTTCTGGCCTCTCACAAACTCAGCGTAAGAGAATAGAGGTTTACTCAACATGCACCAATGAAATAAAACACAACTGCAGGTTTGTTTTGGATGGGGAAACATTATAATATGGTAGAAAGTTGATTTTGCATAATATAGCCCCTTTAAAGCCAGTTTTAGTGGTAATTTCCTCAATTTAGCCTCAATTTAGCCCTGTTTTATTCCTGGTTTAGTCTGTGTTAAGTTTTGACTTGTGAATACAGAGACTTACATTTTGTTTTAAGTGAATTTAATTTAACAGTGCCAGAATAGGCCCTATTTTAAAATATTGCTAAAATATAGTTTTTGCAATCATGTTTTCCCATATTGTGCAGCCCTAGTAGAAGTCCCTGACCCTGAGGTCCGAGACAAATGTCCTGGTTGGTGGGTGAAGTATGGTTGCCCAAGGACACAACAACAGTACGCAATGCCGGTAGCAGAGGGCAAATGTCTTTTCCGACCGAAGTACATGCGCCTGACACAACCTTTTATCAGTTAATTAGCTCAACATTGCATAAACTTTAACCAATGCTGCTATTTTACCAACTCCAGGTCTTCACACATAATATAGACGTGCCCTGGCCTGGACTCTTTGTTCATGGAAAGCCCTGCACAGTCTCCGTCTCTCTGTGTGATGAGCCGGTGCGGTCTTATTCGCTCGTGTTGCATAATTTGAGCAGAGCGTTGGCCGTCGTCTCTCCATCTGTGTCCAACAGGTTCACGTTAGCTCCAGTCTTTAACATGTCCACAGCTCTGCATGCCTCACACGACAGCACACAGCCCACGGAAATCACAATCTTAGTTTATACATAGATTTCTGAGGTTTAAAAGATATTTGGGTGTGTTATTGTGTGTGCTTGTGTGGTGTCATTGGCTACTGTATCCTGTTTCTCAGCTGCATATCACTTTGTTGGTGTTGACAAGCTCATAAATATTTAACACTGGGGAGGCGTGCTATGCAAACACGTATACAGAAGTTGTTTTTTTAATGCCTTAAAGAGTCTCGAGATGACATTTGTGTCTTCTGGCTTCCTCCCACCGTCCTAAGACTGCTCAATCTACAATGCCCCTAGTGAATAAATATGAGAGTGAATGGTTGTCTTTCTCTGTGTGTATGTTTCTGTATCAGCCCTGTGATGACAAACTGGCCATTGTTCAGAGTGTACCCTTCTTCAGGCCCATAGTTGCTGGGATAAAAGCTCCATCTACCCATTATAAATTCCTATTGGCTCTATTTAATTAGACATGAATTTGGAAACACATAAGGACAAGTACTGGGCTGCATTGCTTTGCAGATAGCAGAGAGTTGAAGTCGGGACACACCGGGGCGATCATTGGCCGTCGGGCACGGTCGGATGGTTTGACGCAGTCGGTGACGTGAACCTGTCAAATCGGCATCAGGCCATCGTGCTCAATGAGCTCTGATTGGCTGTGTGTCCTGTTCATCAACATCAAAATATAAGGAACTTTCTGTTCTACAACTACTTCATTATGTTTCCCACATCTGTGACGCTAATGTGCTGCAGTTAGCTTACCTTAGCTTTAGCCTCGTGCAGATAAAAATATAATTCTCCTCTGAGGTAAACAGCTGCAATAATCCAGTTCCTTTTATCAATTACTGTGATCAGACCAGTTTAATCTAGTGCGTATAATTATTATTGACTGATAAATACTTGAGTTAAGTTGAGTTTTATTTACTAGAGTTTAAATAACCGCAGAGTTTAGTGACTAGCGCCGCCTGCTGTTGTAAATAGTTATTACGTTTTGCACATGCGCACTGCTCGGTCGTGGGTCTGAGTCGTTCCGGTGTCTGCAGCGACTTTCAGTGGCGACAGAGGAGACGTGAGGAGACAGCAGTCGCCTCTGCTGACAGTGGTCGGGCGTTGGGTTGGTGTGACCCTCTCCATTTATCCCAGATTGGGACCGGCACAAAGAGAGTACTTGTATTTGTGACCTGCTGTGGTTAAAACATGGCTTGTGTTAAGTAGAGGTTGACTGATGTATCAGAATGATTTTTGCTTTTTTTAGATAAGCCATTGGCGAATTCTTGCACTTTAATGCTGATTTTTGGTCAGGCACATCTCAGGGCAACCATGTGACTGAAGGACCCAGCTTCCCCAAGCACCTTGTAGCAGTTTGGGCTCTTACTCTGCAGTTCATATTAAACACCCAAGATTGCTTTATCTCAGCCTGAAAAGCTCAAAACGGCAATAAAAAGATTTTCCTTGTTTCTCTGGCATAGAACCTTGTAGAACAAAAAATCCAAATGCATTTTGTAGCTCTCCCCAAGCCCCAAGAGATTGCCTTATTGCTTTATATACTCACATTTGTTTGCGTTTTCATAAGCATTACTAAAACAAATGACTATTATATTAATTTCTTTAATTAAAATTAAGAAAATCAGCCCTGCATATCGGTCCAAAAAAATAATAATCTGCATTGTTAATCGGCCATCAGCTTCTCTGAATTTTAAAATCAGTATCAGCCATAAAATAAAAATAAAAAAACTTATCGGTCGATCTCTAGCTTTAAGGATCTGAGACTAAACCCTGTAGTATTAATAATTTTGGAAATAGATCTTGTCCACGTTGGCCCCACACTCAGCTCTGACTCTTTCTTCCGCTCCTTCATCACTAACGCTATTTTCTATTAATACGTTTCTAAATTATAGATCCAGATTTTGCAGAAATAGTCTCGTCAGCCTCTGGTTCTTGTCTCATTTAACACAGTAGGACTTGATTTATAACAGTCTGGCTCTGAGAATAGACCGCTGTGAGATCTATGACCTCTTATGTCATGGAGAGGAAATTTAGTTCAGAAACAGCAAACTAAATCTGGAGACGCCACAATCGCTCAATATGATGAAGACTTGATGATGACTTTTACTCAGTACATTTTAATTTGAACAACTGAACAACTGAAAATATAAATAAACTCCAAATAATTCAGAATAGAGCAGCTCGCATTGTGCTGAGGTGTCACTACACTATGAGGGTAAGAAAAATGCACAAAATGTTGGGATGGCTATTGGTTAAAGACAGTATTTATCAGAAAATATTGTTTATATTGTAAAACCAAATGTTTTGTTTCAAAATGTGTCTTTCAGCCAAAATGGACATTTGTATTTTACCAGACATGCCATAAAAGGAGGATGTACACTGCCAAAAGCTAGGACTAATATACAGAAAAGAACAGTGTTGTACCGTGCCATGCAAATTGTTTTTAAAAGATTGTTAAAACAGTACTTTATGAATGTGAGACGTTGTTAAATGTGGTGATATGATTAATGAGCGATACACAAGAGCTGAGGTAACAATATAGGACATGAATTAATATTGTACAGAATTTTTATCTTACTTTATTATTACCAAACTACTAACTCTGGTCCACAAGTCTTAGGTGTTTGAAAAATGTTTAGGTAATAGTCGCCAAACCAATAAAAATGCTGTACAAATCGGTCACTTTTATTTTTGGCCAGTATTGCTCCTCTAAACCTCATAATTCATTAAATACCTGAAAAGTAGAAGTTGAAGAGTTGGACTTTTGACCATAGATAAATGGTCAATGTGTAATGTGTTTTTATTTTATTTTTATTGTTATTTGTCTTGGACTCCTGTAATCTGTAACAAATTTACCCTTGGGTACTAATAAAGAAACCTTGAACCTTGAATAGATGAGCAGGATTTCTTCTTAAGTTTCTCCTCTGTACGTATTGACACACTGCCTCCTACAGGTGAGCTGTGTTACTCCTCTTTGGTCTTCCTCTAGGCCTCCAGTCTGGCAGCTCTAGCGTCCTTCTACCCATATATTCACCATCCCTCCTCTGTACCTGTCCACACCATCTCCATCTCCAAAACTATCTGCGTCCGCACCTGTGTTGATGTCATTGGTCTGGTTCAAATCCACACAGAACTCTGTCAAACGAACTGAACTGACGAGTGAACGGTAACACCCCTCGCCTGTAGGGGGCAGTGCGTCAGTATTTACTGCAGACAAACTAAAGAAGAAGAAATCTTGCTCAACCGTTGGTCAAAGGTCCGCCTCTTAAGCTGAACATATCACTATATTATCGGAAGGTGCACTTTCAGATAAATATTTGAGGAAGCTTTAGTTTAAAACAGAGATATCGGCTGAACACAGCAGTGGATAGTGTTTGATAATTAATATGAAATCTGTGTTGTTTTAGCAGTGGCAACTAGAGCCTGACTAATATATCGGCCGATATATAGCCCATTCAAAAATTATCGGTTAAAATCTGGCCGATATTCGCCGATATAAACAGTACTATTTTTACTGTGTGCTGGAACGCCGGACCTGTTTACTTGCAAATGATGGCGTTCTGCTATTTGTCCAGCAGAGGGCGCGCTGGTGTTTCCAAACAGTTGGGCTTTTACTCTGCAGTTCATAGGAAACAGCCCAAATCACCTTCTCATGGCCTGAAAAGCTCAAAAAGGCAATAAAAATATTTTGCTAATTTCTCTGCCATAAAACCTCATAAAACAAAAAATCAAAACACATTTTGTAGTTCTCCCCATGCTCTACTCGCAGAGCAAGTTTAAATGAAATTTAAGTTAAACAAATTTAGTTAAGGCTAAATAAAATCAATAAATATAATACATAATAATAGTCCCCACACCAATGCCCATTACAACCTACATAAACAATCAACCTAAAGAACAATAAGCAGCTTGCTACAACATTTTAAAAAAGATGTTTAGTCTAACAAAGTGGCCTGGGGTGTACACGCCATATTCATGTAAACAAGAGCAGAAAGAAAAATGCTTTAAAATACGTTTTCCCAATGTATAACTGTATCGGCCGATGTATCGGATATCGGCATTTTTTGGGGTCACCTAATATCGGTATCGGCATCGGCCTCAAAAATCCTTATTGGTCGGGCTCTAGTGGCAAGATTTCAGATACATTTATTTACTGTATATCCACGCATTTTAGATGTGCGTATGTTTTAATTATTTGTGTTAATTATGCCCATAATAAGAGTACCTTGTTCCACTTCCTGTTGTCAGTCCGTAGTTTGGTCCAGGAGCGCACCAGAGCTCACAGCGCCCCGCCCCGACACCTCTGATTTCAGGCGGACCAGACCTCACTTTGTTTGGTCTACATCAGCGTACGGTGACGCGTTCACACCTCCTCCGTTATTGAACCTGGCTTTCTCAGGAACCGCACCAGAGTTCACTTCAAATGTGAACACGCCCTAAATCTAATATGAGCTGTCCCTCTGATGGACTCATTCCTATTCTTATCCATCCTCGTCACTCCCACAGAGAACCTCAACATCTTCAGCTTTGTTCCTGTCTTTTCCACTGAGTCACTCTCTAAACCTGGGACACTTAAATATGCAATTTAAACTTCTTGCTCATATCTTCCATTAATATTTTCTCCCTTGTGATCCAACATAAATCCAGCCAGATGACTCACTTTTTAAAAACTACGATCCGTTCGTCTTTCCTTTCATCTTTGAACTTTAATTTTTATAAAGTGCGTCATCATCAATCATCTTTAGCGTAGCATCTTTAGACCTGGTCATTAAGTGTCAAAGAGAAACCAGTGTGAAACCAATTAGTTCTCATTAACAGATTTGGTCCTTTAGGTCAGTCATAATTACATACACTGAACTTATAGGTCAGGGCTAATGGTTATCTTTACATACATTAAATATTCTCAAAGGATCATTTTATAAATAGTTAATTATTCTCTATTAAAATCAAGTATTTCCTAATAGTTTTCAGTAGTGTTTAAAGCCACACTCCTACTTACGTCAATCAAGCATAATATTATGACCACTTGCCTCATAATGGTGGTCAGAATTAGGACTGCACAATATATCGCAAAATTATCGTTATCACAATATCTGTATCGCAAGAATCTAAATATATCACAATATCGCTGTGGTCTTCCATCTGACAGAGATTTACACTGAAGAATCATTTTCCACCAGAGCCTTAAAAGAACATGTGTTGTGACTAAATAAATTTTTTTAAAAAGTCCAGTTTTAGTGGTAATTTAATTATTTAGTCGCAGCTTAGCCTTGTTTTATTCCTGTTTTAGTCTGTGTTAAGTTTTGATTTTGTCGCTGTTTTGACTTGTAAATACAGGAACTTACATTTTTGTGAAATGTAATGAGTTTAGGCTCTATTTTCAAATATCGCAATAATATCATTATCGCAATTTTCAACATAGGTATCGAATATCGCATGTTTTCTCCATATCGTGCAGCCCTAGAATATTATGTGTTATCACTTCATTTTAACTTTTATTAAAGGGAAATTTAGTATTCGATTAAACGCCCCACAAGAGCTGCAGTTTTGGAGACGCTTACATTGTGACCCATTACAATTTGGCCCTTGTCAAACTCTCAAATCCATACACTTGCCCAATTTCTCTGCTTCTAACGTGTTTTTTATAATACTGCTCAAGAAGTTTAATGTTGGTTCTGATAGAAAGGTGTCAAAATGTTGATCACCATAACCAGGTGGTCATAATGTTTTGCCTAATCGGTGCATTTGGGGACCCCTAGGGGTACGGAAGCACATTGCAGGGGGTACATGAAATAATTTGATAATCTGAGAAAGGCTAGGGAACTTACTCACATGATTTTATTTTTCCTTTGTGGTAAATTTATTGAGTTTAATATATACACAGGACACGTATTATCATGTTATATTATTATCATTAAGTTGATTTAAAACATAAAATATACAGATAATCAACCCAAGTGAAAAGAAATGTCTTGTAAAGAGCAATTCCAATATTATTATTGTTTTTTATTTTTTATTTTATTTTAATTGGATTTTAAAAGAAAAAATATCTGGATAATTATTATTTACTCTATACAGTATAGTTTAAAGTATAAAATGTTGCTGTACTTTTTTATAACCATCAAGAGAGGGTACAAAAAAGTCAAGGGGGTACACTAAAGCAGTGTTTCCCAACCTGGGGTACAGGGACCCCTAGGGGTACGCGAGCACACTGCAGGGGGTACGTGGCGTTATTTGATCGTTTGTTTTTTCATTTATATATCTGGCTTTGAAAAACTAAAATTAAATTAAATCAAGGGAATGCAGCACTAAAGAAGGACTAAACCAGGACTAAACCAGGAACAAACCAGGTCTAAACCAGGTCTTTATCCAGTCTAAACTAGGACTAAACCAGGACTAAACCAGGAACAAACCAGGTCTAAACCAGGACTAAACCAGGAACAAACCAGGTCTAAACCAGGACTAAACCAAGAACAAACCAGGTCTAAACCAGGACTAATGCAGGACTAGACCAAAGGAATGTAACACTAAAGAAGTACTACACTGGGACTAAACCAGGTCTAAAACCAGGACTAAGCTAGGTCTAAAACCAGAGTCAACCAGGTAAAAAAATTGTCTAAAACTAGAACTAAACCAGGATAAAACTAGGAACAAACCAGGTCTAAACCAGGTCTAAATCCAGTCTAAACCAGGACTAACCTAGGAACAAACCAGGTCTAAACCAGGTCTAAACCAGGACTAAAAGAGGACTAAGCCGGGTCCAAACCAGGACAAACACAGGACTACACCAAAGGAATGCAACACTAAAGAAGTACTACACCGGGACTAAACCAGGTCTAAAACCAGAGTCAACCAGGTAAAAAAATGGTCTAAAACTAGAACTAAACCAGGATAAAACTAGGAACAAACCAGGTCTAAACCAGGTCTAACCTAGGAACAAACCAGGTCTAAATCCAGTCTAAACCAGGACTAAAAGAGGACTAAGCCAGGTCCAAACCAGGACAAACACAGGACTACACCAAAGGAATGCAACACTAAAGAAGTACTACACCGGGACTAAACCAGGTCTAAAACCAGGACTAAGCCAGGTCTAAAACCAGAGTCAACCAGGTAAAAAAAAATGGTCAAAAACTAGAACTAAACTAGGAATAAATGAGGACAAGACTAGGAACAAACAAGGTCCAAACCAGGTCTTTTAAACCAGGTAGAAACCCAGTCTAAACCAGGGCGAAGCCGGGTCCAAACCAGGACTAAAACAGGTCCTTGGGGAACACAAGACCAAAAAGCTTACACTAAAGGACCAGGGTTAGCAGCCATCTTATGCTATGGATTTCTTTATTGCATTAATACAGTAAAGTACACACAAGGACATATTCATCATTAATCCTTTCACAAAATGTAGACAAACAAAATCCAATTATCTAAAATTCATGTTTATCAGCCATCTTCAAGTGGCTCTATGCAGTTTCTTGCTAACCCTACCTCACTGCAAAGCCCATAATAATCTAAAGTGTACTCCCTCTGTCCATTAAATGTAGTTAGAAGATATATTTTAGTTTTAATGACGTCCGTGCAGGAAAATGGCTCTTTTGTACAGTTTGCGCCATGGTTATTTTTTGCTCAATAGCTTCCTACCTTGCTACTTTCCTTCTATCTTTGAGGCTTATTTTAAACATCTTTTTATAAATAAGCACTGGCCTCAGCTCTTATTGAAGATACCAGTTTATATAAATACTGGCTTCCATGGGCTTCACATATTAGAGCCTCTCTTTTTTCCATATTAGGTCAAGATTTAAGCGCTGTATTTGGTTCAGTCCGACTTCTTGAAGAGCTCAGAAATATTCACTATCTTAAACTTTCCAAATACCTCTCATATCTACTTAAGGGAGACTGAAAGGAGATTGACCAGGCCTCCCACAAATGAAGGAGTCTTTCAAGTCACAATTAGTGGCTTTTGCTTCAACACATGGAGAGGAAAAATGTAATGGGGTGAACAATATAGTAACAGGAGCAGAAACAGCACAAGTACGAATGGAAACGTCTTCTGAAAACAAACTTTTCTTCTTGTTTAGTGAATTCTCCTGGAAGTGTAAGTGAGAAACTTGTAGTAGTAGTAGTAGTAGAGGTCGACTGATATGGGTTTTTCTATGGCCAGTGTGTAAAGTTCTCCATATATTTTGGATATTTTGATATGCTGCTCTTGCTTTTTGGATAAACGGTGTTGAATATCCATCTCTGTGCCTCACTACACTGCCCAAATTGATGATTTTGATGATACTAGGAAGAGTTTCATCTCCAGTCCTGACGCATTTCTTTTCAAACCAATCTGTTCTGCATATTTTCTCAATCTTTTCGGTCTTATTTTGAATCTGCTGGTGCTGTTGTGTACGGGAAGGCAGTGTGATGTCGTCAGTGGTACAAGCTATGGACGTTTTTGAGATTATGTCTATTGGAAACATAATGTTGATGGTAGTAGTAGTTAGGGCTGATTTTGAAAAAATATCTAATTGCGATATTTGTGACAGATATTGCGGTTGCGATTCGATTTGCGATATATCGTTAAATTAATGTTAAGTTCACAGAATAGATTTTAAGCATGAGCCGGAGCATTGACGCTTGATTGAAGACTGAAATATTCACTGCTGAAGTAGATGTCTAAATTTATACATATTTTAATCTCTGCAGAGGACGTTATATCGCCCAAATAACTGCAGCCTTTGTGATTTGCTAAATTCGCTCAATTTGATTTTGATTAATTGTGCAGCCCTAGTAGTAGTAGTAGTAGTAGTATTAGTTGCAGCAGCCGTAACAGAAGCAGTAGTACTAGTAGTTACAATAACTCCAAAGTACTAACTAGATTTCCAGTTAGTATCTTTTATTTTACATTTTACATGCATTCTACTAGGGCTGCACGATATGGAGAAAACATGTGATATTTGATAACTTTGTTGAAAATTGCGATAACGATATTATTGCGATATTTGAAAATAGAGCCTATTTTTATTATTATTATTATTTATTATTATTTTGCTCCTCATTATTGGAATAAGGCACAGAAATCATTGCATCTGGAGAAACTTTTGTCTTTTAAACATTTTAAAGCTCTTGTGAAAGACTATCCACAATGCCACTGTTCCTGTTTTAAATAACTTTGTGTGTGTGTGTGTGCACTTAATGTGTAATCATTTACTGTCAATATTTTATATCATGATTTGGCAAATTTTGTTTTTATCCACTGTATGTTTATGTGTCAAACAGGGCACTCATGAAAAAAAGAGAAGCACTTTCTCACTGAGTTTTCCCTGTATAAAAAAGGTTTAATAATAATAATAATGATAATAATAATAATAATAAAAATTTGCCAGCGTAGTTAGAACAGCGGGGAAAATAAAAGGAGTGTCCATCAGCAGCTGTTTGAACAATCCACCATCAGGACTCTAACCCAGCCATTCCCAAAGTCAGGAGCGTCACGGCCCTCCTTAAATTTACCAAAATCCCACACGGACCCCCAACAATACAACTTCCCTCGATCCCAAATTTTATTTTCATGTTTTTCTCCATAGATTTCTATAAAAAACATTACAAAAGACACTGACTATTGGCTAAAAAGTGTTTTAATGTTATATTTTTAAACAAATACACTGTAAAACTCAATAACTCAAGGCAAAGGATCCCTCAAGATTTTTGGGGCCAGCTCAAAATCTCAATTTTTTTCACACTTTCACTTAATTTGATGTTCATGTCTAAAATCTTTTCTCATTTTTAAGTTTTTCTCTCTGTCAATATTTTTTTACTCATCTTACAGCCAACTTACAGAGTTCAGAAAAAGTTATTCTTTTGTTAAATGAAGTATATTTAGTTTTTATTATTATCAATAATACTTTTTCTGAACAGTGGAGTCAGTCGGCTGTAAGATGAGTTGGACAAAATAAAGATAGTGAGTAAAACTTAAAATTTCAAGTTTTTAGATTTAAATTTGGTGAGTAAAAAAACCTTGAGATTTTGAGTTGATCACCAAAACTCAAAAATCTTGAGGCATGCCTTGAGTTTTTGCCGCATTGTTTTTTTACAGTGCATTTCAAACTCAATTTCTTTTTATGTACTTAATATAGACAATCTCTGGGGGCCCCCCCTGCAGTACCTTCGTGGACCTCCTGGACCCCACTTTGGGAACCGCTGCTCCAGTAGATCCATCTTATATTTTATCCTCTGAACACACTTTAATGAGCTTGGGTAAAAGGTGCAGGGCTCTTCTGTTCAAACATAAAACTCATTTTAAAAACTCATTTATTCCTACATCTGTCAAACTAATCAAGGTAGAGATGGAGAACAAACTGAGGCACAGATGTTTTGCTGAATATTGTACTCTCTGGTGACACTGTCTGCACTTTCCTGTTGTAAATGTTTGGTGTTTTTGATTGTTGTGTGGTGATTTGAGCAGCTAACGAACTAATTATAAAGTACTATATCTCATCTTGTGCACTTGTAGATCCTTCTGTGTAACTCCTGTGCAGTCCGTTTCAAAGTTTCAAAGTTTATTTTTATTTACAAAATATGCAAATATACAAGGCACAAATCATATTTGTCAATAAAATCTTTTGTAAAATGGGACTCCCCAAAAGCTCCCGAGCTTATAAATAGGGGCCCAGACATTTCATAAACATACATACAACAACACCTACATTTATCTCAGACCTAGAAATCCTAAACATTAATTCATAGTTTATTAGATTAAGTTTTGACACATCAGATACTAATTCATAGTTTATAATTTAAAGTTACACTGTGTAAGATTCCCGGTCTTGCGCCTCTAGAGGCCACAGGTGCCACTGCACCGTCGCAAAACGTAAACACTAGGGCCCCTCCTCCTTCTGAAACTGTGCGAGCGTGCGTCTATTTCCATCATTGTTTCAACTTTAGTTGACCTGCTGCTACCTTTGGAAGTTTGGACTGGATCTTCTATAGAGTTAGCGCTAGCGTTAGCTTATCAACAAATATCGCGCAATGGTCGCAGTAAAAACAACTAATAACTGTATGAAAAAGCACGTTCTAAAGAAAAAATAAAGAGGCTAATTTACCTGCCCAACAATAAAGAAGCAAAAACGTGATCCGATTTGCAGCCTTCTGTCTCTCATCTGACGCCAGCGAGCAAAAGTCTGTCCGATGTTGACTCTTGTCTGCGATCTGGTGCGGTTCCTTTCACATTTTCTTTTTCTTGCCTCGTCCGACATTGTCTTCATCTTCTTGTGTCCTTCGGCCCTGACGAACTGGCGAAAATAACAACGCTAAAAGTAGCTTCATGGTTATACTGCGCCTCAGGTATAAGAGCTGAAGGGAATGCCATAAAGCAAGTCGTTCCCTGTCATGTGACTTTTCCTGAACAGCGGAGCGCTCCCGGCCAAGTTGCGAGGGCGGTTTCTCAGTACAGAAGCCCCGCTCGGAGCAACAGGCCTTATAATCGCTCAAAAAATCACAAAAACAAGTCAGTATGCCCCACATATTTAGGAGAAAAGTTACACAGTGTAACTTTAAACACATTTACAGCTTTTACATAAGTTTACTTGATGGGGCATATGGGGTTTAGAATTTTACATAATTTAATAGCAATTTTTGTTTTAACCTTTTTTTGAAAATAGACTGAGATGTTGATTCTTTTTATCATGGTGTCAATCTCATTTCCAAACCTGTGGACCTGTACATGTTACACTGAAACTTGTGCATTTCAGTTTCAGTTTTTTGCCTTTTAGAAGTTCTTTTCCCCTTGTGTTAGAAGTTTGTACTTATAAAAAAGAGGATCAGAGGGAGCATTTAACCTGGCCCATGATATGGCTCGTATAACTTTTTCTGTAGGGTCTGTCATTTTTCTAAGTAACTTGGGTACGTATTACACCATATGACATTACAATAGTTTAAATGTGGTTCAAGCAGAGATCGATACAAGGTTAGAAGAGCTTCAAGAGGAAGAAAATGTCTCAACTTGAACGTGTCTGTTGTATTGTTCTCTAAGTGAGTGGGACATGTTCCTGTGTGATCCGCTCAGAGCTGCAGGCCTGCTCCAGAGTCCCACATCTGAACACTGTGTCCTCTCGCTGATTAATGCCTCTGAACATGATTGAATTTATCCTCGCTCATATTTACAAACGAGAGAGGCCTGGAGGTGGGCGCAGGACAGAGAGACCCACAACACGCGGCGTGTTTACAAGTTAACTATCGGACATCTTGTAATAGATTTTTAAATGTGTTTTTTGAATGTTCATACTCAAAATTATGTCAGGGCTGGATGCTGAAGTTCACATCATGCAGTTATTATAAATGAATTGGGCCAGGGTACTGTTCGTGCCTGTCCCAAGCCTGGGTAAATGGAGAGAGTTGCATTAGGAAGGAAAACCTAGGCCAAATCAATATGCACATCACTAGGAGGCAGGAGAAAGGGTAGAAGATATTTAAAGAGCAAATATGATGCTTTTTTCAGGCTTTTTGAGATGATTATTTCAGTCTTGTCTGTGTTTAGCTGGAGAAAGTTGTTTCTCATCCACTCATTGATCTGTTGGATGCAGTGACAGAGTGAATCCACAGGTCCATATTCACCTGCGGTCAGTGAGATGTAAATCTGAGTGTCATCTGCATAGTTGTGGTAGGAGATGTTATTGCTGCTTATTAATTGGCCTAAAGGGAGCATGTAAAGATTGAACAAAAGAGGTCCCAGGATGGACCCCTGGGGCACTCCACAGGTCAGGGCCATTTGGTCTGAAACACAGTTACCGATTTCAACAAAGTACTTCCTGTCTTCAAGATAGGACTTACACCATTTTAGGGCAGTACCAGAAATGCCTACCCAGTCCTCTAATCTTTGTAACAGGATCACATGGTCAACTGTGTCAAAAGCAGCCTCAGATCCAGCAGAACTAAGACAGAGACTTTGCCTGTATCTGTGTTCAGGTGGATGTCATTAGTCACCTTGATAAGAACAGTCTCAGTGCTGTGATGGGGCCTAAAACCTGACTGAAAATCATCAAAGCAGTTGTTCCACAGAAGAAAGTCAGTAAGTTGTTGGTATACAACTTTTTCAAGGACTTTACCTAAAAAAAAAAAAAAAAAAAACTAACTAATTGAACTAATTTTGGACACCTTTGCATTAGTATTTCACGTTTTATAACTTTAAATCATGTATCTGTATTGAAAACATCTTCTTTTGGGGAGCTGTTGCTTTGGCTTTGCAGAAAACGCTTGGATTAGGTGTCTGTCACCCCCTGCTGGCAACGGTGGGGAATGAACAGACCATAAAATGGCTAATTAGCATGGCTATTAGCAACATGATGCTAACAAATAGATAAATGCTTTGTAGCGAAAGCAATTTAAGCACTAAAATGATCAAAGCAAGTCCGGTGTCCGGGCTTTAGAAACACGCAGGAGCACTTCTTGGTTTCACGTTTTTACCTAGAGTTATGAGACCGAGCATTTTCAGTTCTTGAGAAGGGCAGCGCCACAGCATACAGGATTACTCAAACATGCATTAATAAAACTCTTCAAAATGACTTGGCTACTGGAATGCTACTTGAGTCTGAAGATTACAAAAGTTTTACCCAGGTGCTCTTCAGGTTAGGGATCACATAGGATACAAACAGAGACTGAGACACTCAATGGGATTTCAGAAATATTTAAAAAGCTTTTGTTTCATGGGCAGTATTTAGTTTAAAAACACATTTATAAAACAAAATGCTACTCCTGGTACATTTATGAGGTGCATTATAACATGGTTAAAAGCACAAAAAAAGTCAATTTAGTAGAATCAGGGACCTTTCATCTTTAATTATTTAGGAAAGCTATTTTATTTTAATATGGCAGCCAATGAAAACACCCAGTACAAGTTGACTCATAAGGAATTTTAATTTAAGTTCAAATCCTTGAGTTATCCAAAGAGTTTACTGCAACTTTCTATTTGTTTGTGAGCGCTATAGTAACTCTAACATGATTTTTATTTCTCGTAAAGCCAGACTAAACCGATGCCTGCCTTCAGTCACAACTTTGCTCTTCAGTATGGATAAAATCAGTCACATTTAAGTGTTTGAGTCTTATGTGATTTATAGAGGAGTGGAAGAACAACATGTGCTGCATAGTTACATTCGCAGGGGCTTGAGATCCAGAGCGTTAACACTGAGACAAAAGACAGCTGTAAAAATGGACACATACCACAAAAGGTGAAATGTTTTAAATAAATGGTCAAGGTTAAAGTCAACTTGGAAAGAGCTATCTATCTTTTATCACTGCAAGATTTGGGAAAATGCTTTGTGCATGAGTGCTACTGTTATGTTATCTCTTGCGTGGTGTAAGATTTTTCTTTATAAATAAAAAGACAGGCTGTTGCATGGACTAAAGGATGTTTACCACTTATCAGTCTAAGGTTATATAGATGCTCATATCTTAAACTGAGTCAGAAACAGAAGGGCAGATAGTGAGCAGACTGTACTTCACCTCAGGTCAACGTGATACTTAAGAAATATCTCCAACAAATCCACTTAGTTCAGTTAAAGTCATTTAAATGTAATGGTATTTAGAGGTTTGTGGCACGATGCATTGCTAAAATCTCATGAAGGTAGAGCTTACAGATAGTGGAAGATGTGGCTAAAGAGGTTATATTATCAACTTTTTTGAGCTTCCTACCATGTAATAATGTTGTTCTCTCATCAGAAACATTCCTGGAGTTTGTTTCATTGAGTAATCCTGTAGTCTCCGGTGCGTTTCTAAGGCTTCAAAACGCTCGATTGCACGAAATCCCCTGGAAGCGCTGACCAATCAACAAACCCTCTACATCCAGTCTGCTCTCATTCATTTATCTAAAAAACGTTGTACAGCTTTGTTTCCATTGATTCCTCACAGCCATTTTTCATTTTGAAGTAAAATGGCATCGTACAAAAAGTTTAAGGAATAAAAAGCTCTTTTTCTATGATTCTGCTCCACCCTTTTGCACTCTGCTGGTCTCTTCATATGTTTCTTTGCAGCAGTATTAAAATATTTATTGCAATTGCTGTGTTTTATTCAGGTATCAAAGGTTGTAATGCTATTCCAGAGGCAGCCAAGATTGGTTTGAAGTAAAAAAGCATTATACATTCACTTTAAAAGCATAGCCTTTAGCCTTTTTCAGTCTGCATTTTAATTCCACATCCTGCAAGTGTTCCCTTACAAATTAACTACAAGTATTATGTTTGGTAAAGACTAAAAGAAGATGGAGACAAAAGCATTTGCATGAATCATAGCCTGCCAGGAAATCAGTGAAAATGGCTATTGGCTAATGACAGTATATAGAAACTGCTACTGTAAACATTTTATTTTTAACATTAATACTTTCCTCTGTCCGCCCTTCAGGAGGTGCACCGGGTCATCACTGGAGATGGGATCAAGCGCGGGGACAAGGACGACCCCGGGGCCAGCGAGGTGGGCTGGATGACGTCTGTGAAAGACTGGGCCGGAGTCATGATCTCGGCTCAGACCCTGACCGGGAGAGTCCTGGTAAGTCCTGCGCCGCTCAGATCGTTCCTCCTGCTGCTGTTGGGCTGATGTTTGGAAGCATCCGGTTGTGTTTTTGCATCAGTTTGTTTGATTATATTACTGTTGGATTGGATTTTGTAAGCTGATGTTGTTTGGCTTTGGTTTTTATGGATTTTCTGGTGCCATTCTGTCGTTATTTGGTTAGCTTGAGCTATAGCGAATAAGACATCCTTTTTCTGCTACTTGTCCTCCTTTGCTTATTTCTTAATGCTAGCAACGGTCTGAAGCTTAGATTTTACTGCAGTTGTCTAAACTTAAAGGAAACAGTGCAACTTTTCTCATTTTTTTGCTGTTTTGGTCACAGTTTTCTCTACAGAGCTCCCCCTACATTTCGTTTTCTTGTCTTTGTATCCATTCAAAGGTTTCCTCTGCCTTTCTCATGACTTCAGGGACATCGGGTCAGTGCTCCCTTTATTGCAAGGCTGGTTTTTCACAAAGATTCAAGGGTGGTGCAGGGGGGTTTGATTCACCCTGCAACAACTTCTCTAGCCATTGCACTGCCTCTGAAGCTGTTAAATTAAAGTAAAAAAGTTGCATCATTCTCCGTTAGCCCTAGGAGAGTTCATAGGTCCCTTTTATAGCAGCTGTGCATAAAGAAATAATATTACAGTATTTTCCGGACTATAAGTCGCTCCGGAGTATAAGTCGCACTAACCAAAAAATGCATAATGAAGAAGAAGAATTTTTGGCGGAAATTTAATTTACAAAATCCGACACCAAGAACAGACATTTCATGTTGAAAGGCAAGTTATAGTAATAATAGAATAGAGAACAACAGGCTGAATAGGTGTGTGGTTTGCTAACGTAACACATTGATGGTTATTCAGCTACATGAAGCATAAACAACGAACTGAACAGGTGTCTCGTATGTTAACGTAATATATTAACAGTTATTCACATAACTATAGGCAAGGCAAGTTTATTTGTATAGCACAATCATACACAGAGCAATTCAAAGTGCTTTACAGAAAAAAAAGGCAAATTTAAAAGTACAAAACACAATTAAAACAATAAAATCAAATTTAAAGGGTATAATTAAGAATCAATTTCAATCAAAATTAAATTAAAAGAGAAGAGTGCAGATAAAACACTTTCAGTTGGCATATGCACAGCTAAAAAGAACAGTTTTAAGTCTGGAGCATAAAGAACATAATATAACAAGTTCACCAAACTCACCATCTCACTCCTAATCACTAAATCCTTTAAATTCTTCATCCTCGGTGTCGCTTCTGAACAACTCCGCCAACTCCGGAGGTAGACGAAGCGCCGCTTCCTCCTCTGCGTGGCTGTCGTCAGACTCAGCATCAGTTCCATTTCCAATTATTCCGCTCTTTCTCAGTTGTCTTTATAGCTTAAGTTGTTAGTGGTAATGTTTACATTTTAAATTGTCAGTGGTACAGGTGCAGCAGATGCTGGTGCACAAGCCTAGAGCGCCCTCTAACCAACACCTGAAATATTTTAATATATAAGTCGCACCTGAGTATACGTCGCACCCCTAGCCAGACTATGAAGAAAAGTGCGACTTATAGTCAGGAAAATACAGTACTATTACTACTAATATTACAGAAGTTTATATCAAAACCAGTATCACTGAGGCTTGTCCTGTAAAAACTTCACTTTTATGCAACTGAACATTTGACTTTTTTTTTTTAACAAGAGCTAAGCCAGAAGCACCTCTAAGCTTACAATGTTGCTTAAAAATCACAGACTAAAAAATAATTACAAGTTTAAAGCTAACGCAGACTTGAAAGTGTTTTGAATTATCTCCTGCTTCCAGATCACAGGCCGACATCAAAACTTAGCTACACACAGGCAGATTTAAAAGTGTTATTATGGGATGTACCCCCATGATGCCTTGGGACAGAGGACAGAGGGCTGGGTTTCATATCTGGATCTGTGGGAAGCCATCTTGATGTGCAGAGATGAAGGGATACAGTTAACCTCTGGGTGAAAAGAATCTGATGCTGGGAACGTCTTTGTGAAGGCTTTGATGGTTTGGCCCCAAGTTGTCAACAAAGCAGGGGCCCAAAACTAATGAGATTTTAGTATCTTGGTCTTCTTCAAATGCACACTAGATCATTATTTCTAGATATGTTTGGACTTTAATAATTGATAAACTCACAAGTTCAAGCATAGAGCAAAGTGAGTAGAAATAGTTGCAATAGAGTGGCAGTGGTAGTTGTAGTAATAGTGGTACCAGTAATAGTATTGGTTGCAGTAGTAGTAATAACAGCAGTAGTCCTACAGTGTTGGCACTAGTAGTAGAAGAAGCAACAGTAATAATGGTAGTAGTAGTAGTAGTAGTAGTAGTAGCAGCAGTAGCAAAAGTAGTAGTAATAGTAATAGTAGTGGTAGTGGTACCAGTAGTATTGGCAGTATTTGTTGTAGTAGTAGCAGTTGAAGCGGTAGTAGTAGTAGTAATAGTAGTAGTAATAGTAGTTATAGTAGTATTTATAGTAGTTGTAGTAGTAGTTATAGTAGTAGTTATAGTAGTAGTAGTAGTAGTAGTAGTTATAGCAGTAGTTATAGTAGTTGTAGTAGTAGTTATAGTAGTAGTAGTTATAGTAGTAGTAGTTATAGTAGTAGTAATAGTAGTAGTAATAGTAGTTATAGTAGTAGTTATAGTAGTTGTAGTAGCAGTTATAGCAGTAGTAACAGTAGTATTACCAAAAGTAGTAGTAGTATTAGTAGCAGTAGTAGTAGTACTAGTAGTAGCAGCAGTAGCAGTAGCAGTAATAGTAGCAAAAGTAGTAGTTGTAGTAGTAGTAGCATTATTAGTAGTGGCAGTTGTCGTATTATTAGCAGTAGTAGCGGTAGCAGTAGTAGTAGCAGTAATAGTAATAGTAGTAGTAGTAGTAGCAGTAGTATTGGCAGTATTTGTTGTAGTAGTAGCAGTTGAAGCGGTAGTAGTAGTAGTAATAGTAGTAGTAATAGTAGTAGTTATAGTAGTTGTAGTAGTAGTTATAGTAGTAGTAGCAGTAATAGCAGTAGTAACAGTAGTATTAGCAAAAGCAGTAGTAGTATTAGTAGCAGTAGTAGTAGTGGTAGCAGTAATAGTAGCAAAAGTAGTAGTAGTAGCATTATTAGTGGTGGTAGTTGTCGTATTAGTATCATGAGCAGCATTAGTATTAGTAGCAATAGTAGCAGTAGTAGTAGTAGTGGTAGTTGTCGTAGTAGTAGCAGGTGTAGCATTAGCAGTAATAGTAGTAGTAGCTATATTAGTAGCAGAAGTGTCAATAGTAGTAGTAGCAGTAGTAACAGTAGTAGTATTAGCAGTTAAAGTAGCAGCATCTTTCTGTATCATACACTTGTCTTTGGTCCTGACTTTGGTTTTTGGTCTCTAATGGTCCTGGTCCTGGTCCTGGTCCTGGTCCTGGTCCTGGTCCTGGTCCTGGTCCTGGTCCTGGTCCTGGTCCTGGTCTCGGTCCTGGTCCTGGTCCTGGTCTCGGTCCTGGTCTCAGTCCTGGTCCTGGTCCTGGTCCTGGTCCTGGTCCTGGTCTCGGTCCTGGTCTCGGTCCTGGTCCTGGTCCTGGTCCTGGTCCTGGTCCTGGTCTTGGTCCTGGTCTCAGTCCTGGTCCTGGTCCTGGTCCTGGTCCTGGTCTTGGTCCTGGTCTCAGTCCTGGTCCTGGTCCTGGTCCTGGTCTTGGTCCTGGTCCTGGTCCTGGTCCTGGTCCTGGTCTCGGTCTCAGTCTGATCTTGTCTGCGTCACTGATGTTGTGAGGTACTGCGCTGCTCTCTCGCCTGCAGAGGTTTGGCTCAAAGCGAGGGGAGGTTTTTAATCAGAAACACTGGACACACTTCATTTGGAAACGTTTTATGACAGAAATGAAATGGTTTGTCATTCATACAGAATAATACAGAATACTTTGCTAATGTTATAATGAAAAGAAACCAGTAACAGTGAAGTTTTTTTAGAAATCATAAATATTAGATAGACTTCTAAGTATACCTTTGAAATCACATTATGTAAGTTTTAATCTTGCAATATTAATGAATACAATTTTTGGCTTTTCAAGAATCATCTATCACAGTGGTTCCCAACCTTTTTGACTCATTTACCCCCCTTTTATTAAAACTTAATTTACTGTACATACAAATTCTCCTGCAGTTTTCTTTTAAACTCAAATTCAAATAAATACAATATGTAATAAATCATATTTGTAAATAATAATAATAATAATAATAATAATAATAATAATAATAATATTAATTGTCTGCCTTAAAAATATAAAATAAAAATATACCAATATAAACTCATACTACATTTACCCATTTTAGTTTGTTCAGAATAAAAAAAAAAATTGAAATAAATATTAAACTAATATTAACCAATGATAATGCTATATAATACTGCAAAAATAAAATAATAAAATAATAAAATAAATTAATAATAAAATAATAACATAAAATAATTTGAACAATAATAATAATTTAAAATAAGCTATTAAAAATATAATATTGAACTAATAATATATTTAGTAGCCGTCAATGAGACACTTGAGCTTGAAATATTTATAAATAATTCCAAGTACTACCCTGCAAAGTGCTTGCGTACCCCTCGGGAGACCACGTACCGCCAGTTGGGAAACACTGCTCTATCACACACTACTTTATACTTTTCACTTTTTTTTTTTTTTTTTTTTTTTTTGCTGCACAGATCTGGCAGTGGCTCCATTTTCTCTCACTGTTGTTTCTCTAAATGTCACGTCCAGAGCAGCGAGTCAGACCTGCGTCCCTCTGCCATTACCACATCCTCAGCCGCATTACATCACCCGTTTCCCCCGGTAACAGCAGCATTACATCATCAGCGTCACGGTAACAAGAGGTGTTACATCACTGGTGTAACGCAGGAGCAGTGATGGAGGCGTACTGCATATGGCCCCAGGATCACTTTGTCCTTGTTTGTAGAAGTTTTTAGCTTCTGTTAACGTCTTTGTTGTTTTTGTTGTGTAGGGCTGCACGATATGAAGAAAACATGATATTCAATAACTATGTTGAAAAATGCGATAAAAAAATAAATAAAATAAATACAATATGTAATAAATAATATTTGTAATAAACAATAATAATAATAATAATAATAATAATAATAATAATAATAATAATTGTCTGCCTTAAAAATATAAAATATAAAATAAAAATATACTAATATAAACTCATACTACATTTACTCATTTTAGTTTGTTCAGAATAAATAAAAAAATTGAAATAAATATGAAACTAATATTAACCAATAATAATACTACATAATACTGCAAAAATAAAATAATAAAATAAATTAATAATAAAATAATAACATAAAATATTTAAGATAAGGTATTTGAAAATAGAGCCTACTTTTTGAACATAGTAAGTTAAATTCACTGCATTGCACAAAAATGTAAGTTCCTGTATTTACAAGTCAAAACAGCGACAAAATCAAAACTTAACACAGACTAAACCAGGAATAAAACAAGGCTAAGCTGTGACTAAATTAATTAAATTACCTCTAAAACTGGACTTTTTAAACATTTTTATTTAGTCACAACACATGTTCTTTTAAGGCTCTGGTGGAAAATGATTCTTCAGTGTAAATCTCTGTCAGATGGAAGACCACAGCGTTATTGCGATATATTTAGATTCTTGCGATAGAGATATTGAGTTTACTGATATTGCGATAACGATAATTTTGCGATATATTGTGCAGATCCATGGTTGTGATTGTTTTTTAATTTAATTAAATCGTTCTTTAGCCAGGAAAGTCCCATTAAGATTCACAGATCGCTTTTTCAAGGGAGTCCTGGGCAAAAGGCGTCAACAACACAACCCACATTTCATACAAAATACAATAAAAAGAGAATTAGGAGTCAAAAACAATGAGATAAAAAGACACTTTAGCAAAGCAACATTAGTAGCTACGTCGAGTAATGATACCTGTCAGCGCAAATACTCCAAAAATCAACTAAAATGTAAAACTGTAAAAATCACTGATACATATTTAACAACAAATCTGAGATATATTTTGATAGACAACTGAAATCTAAAAAGAGGAGAAGCAAATGGACTGCGGCATTTCCTGCTGCCAAAAGTCAATCTGTAGTTTTCCACACACTTTTGAATGAATCACCTTACCTTAAATAATCAGTTTGGGAGTTGGTGTGATGGTTAAATGAGTTGTTGTGGGGCGAATAAAGCATCCTGCAGTACATTTTTGCAGAAGAATGAGATCTCGTGTTTAAAAGTAACGATTATTTCTGTTTGTAACCACACTGTCGTCCTGTCCTGTCATGATCGTGACGTCAACTCGGTAACCTGGAGTCCAACGCTTCCGCACGCGTTTCCGAGCAAAAAGCCCGACCGTTTTTCCGAGTCGGAGATTGTAATTTCGGAGATTCCAATGTACAAACTAAAAACACAAAGACCATATTTAGTTCGGTGCTATCTTGTTTGTTTACGGTACACTCTGTAAAGTTAATCCAGTAGAAGTGGTGCACGAATTTCCACTATCACGTATAATTTCTTCCATTTTGCATTGACTTAACTTGACATCTTGTAACTTTCCTTTTTGTATCTATAGTTTCTACATTTTGACCCGGTGGAGCCTCTGTGTTGTCTCTCCCTGTGTGTTTGTGTGTTTGTGTGTTTGTGTCGAGCGTGCGGTCGCTGCTGTTCACGGCCTCAGTCTGCGCGCTCGTCTGTAACCATGGTAACTGCAGCAGATGTGGAGCACTTCCTGTTTCTTCGTTAATGACTGATGTACAGGACGTGGGCTTAATGGCTCTAGTTTTAGTCTTTTTTTTTTTTATTCTCATGCATTTAGAGTTGTCTTTTGTGGAGGCCACGCAGCTGTGCCATTATTCTGTTCTCCGCACTCAGGGACGTTTAAGCAGCAGTATTTTTAGATTCTGAATGATTGCATGGTTAAAATGGTGTGCGTAGGAAAATTGTCACTTCAGTGCAAAATGAATCGGAGTAAACACGGTGACTCAGTGCTTTGAAATCCTTTTAATCTCACTTTGCAGCCAGAAATTAATAAATCCAAATTGGGCATGTTACTTTAAGCAAAATCTCTTCTTTTTATGGGAATGTGTGCAGTTATCAAGTGAATGAGTGAATGAGTGAATGGATGGTAACAAGGAAGAAGAGAGTTGTGTGCTACAGGGACAAGACTTTTAGACCATTTTTGTAATTTATGTAAATCATGTATAAAAAAAAAAGTATTTTATTAATTTTATATATATCAGGGTAGCTCCAGATTTTGTCAAAAGAAATTTAAGACCTTTTCCTTTTTTTAATGCCATTTATATTTAGAAATGTAATGCCAGCATTGTCAACAGTAATCTGTGTAAATTTACACTTGGAAATTTTCCTTGCTAATCTCTGAAATTAAGGGTTTCATTTTAAAGTCGAATACAGATGAAGTAACTCCAAAACTGCAATAAAAAACTCAAATAAAAGTGAATCATAAATTTCAAAAATAACATTACAATGACTGTTATTGTGGCATCAGTTTTTACTTAAAATTAACAAAAATATTTGACAAAAATAGATACAAATAAAAATACAAATAGATACAAAATTCAATACCTACTCATAAGATTTATTACTTTTAAGGCCTTGATTTTGACAACATCAGCTTTTTAATACTTTTGAGATGTTGGGGTTACCTTGTATATATTTATGCCCCTTCATGAAGACCACCAATAATCCAAAATAGACAATAAAACTAAAACAAACAACAACAACAACAAACATTAAACAATAGTAATGATATTAAAGATGCTATGAGCAGTTAATTTTTTTAATGCTTCATAAAAATGACCCACAGTTGTCCCCAGATATGTTTAAATCAAATATTAGTTTTATCGCTAACAATGGTACCACAAGTAAAACATTGTTTACATAATGCCTGAGTTGTTTATGTTTACATTTTTTGTTTTGTTTCTAAAACTGCATCTCCAATCAGAAAAGAGACCACAGTTTTGATTTAGACTGCAGTACCGTTTTTAAACCAGTAGGAGCGCATGCAGCTTACAGTACCTTTAACTAAAAGAGAGAAAAAACAAAACAAAATAAAAACAAAGGCAAGAAAGAAATTATTATTATTCGTTATTATACAGTACCATTGCTATGACAATTGGCTTAAAATTGTATATTGTAACATTGTAACAGCATACGTTCAGCCAAGGTATTCTCACGTTTATCCATCAATTGAGTATTTTAGTGGGCAGAAAATATAAATAAGATATACTCTAATAAATAATAAAGTCAAGCTAATGTAGGCTAAAGGTCAACCGATATATCCTGACAGTTTTTGTATTTTTTTAGTCAATTGGCTGATTCTTGCCCTTTAAAGTTGACTTTTGATCAGGTACATGTCTGGGCAACCATGTGACTGAAGGACCCCAGCTTCCCCAACCCTCTGGTAGCAGTTTGAGCTCTTACTCTGCAGTTCATAGGAAACATCCAAAATCACTTTATCTCAGCCTGAAAAGCTCAAAAAAGCAATAAAAAAAGATTTTGTTCCTTTCTCTGGAACAGAACCTAATAGGGATGTAATGATACAGTAACTGTATTGATGTATTAATTTATTTTTCCTATGATACAACTACATCGATACACATGACCTTGTATCAAATCGATACACATGAAGTATCAAACAATAATATCGGAAATATCGAAATTAGAAATTTGTATGTTAAAATAAAACCAGAAATGGCTTTTTGGAGATAAATTTTGTGTTTTTAATTAAATAAAATGTTATATTCAACTTTTCTTCACTCTGTCTGCTGGGCATAATCAACCCCGGCTGTAACGCTACATTTGCTACATAAACTTTTATGATTTTTGGCAAAAAGTTGCTGTATTGATTATCGATACAAAGGTGTTGAATCGTATCAAATCGCATCGTTCCAAATTAGCCAATATTGTGTTTGAATCGTATCGAAACACTTCTAATTGATACATATCGTGTTGTTGCAAAAACGTATCGTTACACCCCTAGAACCTAATATAAAAAAAATAAAATGCATTTTGTAGCTCTCCACATTCTGTACCTGCACAGAGTCTGATTGAGATTCCCTTATTGGGTTTCTCAAAAAACTCTTCTTTAACTTTTCTCACTGTCACATTCTAACACATTTGTTGCATTTT